>JANAVB010034615.1:1013951-1258951 GCA_029216955.1 Iris pallida | reverse complement strand
CTAGTCTCTTCCTACAGTCCTTCCATACGTGCCCAGGCTTCTTATTGAAGGCACAGGTAGGCACTCGCTCAATTGGCCTCTGCTGGACAGGAATCTGAACTGGATAGGCTGGTCTAGGTTGGAAGCCGGGGTATTCCTGAGGCTCTGGGTATATACTGCTCCTCGCCCTCTTGGGGCTAGCTCTCCCCTCGAATACATGTAATCCCACAACAGTTGGATACTGAGACTCTGCTCCCTCATAAGCTCAGCCTGAAGTCTCTGTACCTCCCACACATCCTGAAGAAGTATGTAAATCTGAGCCCCATCAGGAATGGCATGGGGTACCACTCCAGGAGGCAAAGGGAGGTCTTCAGTCTCCGGCTGAACTGCAGCCATCTCCTGAAGGATAGGAGATGGAGGAAAACTCTCCGGTGAGTCTGCTAACACCTCCTGAGCAATGGAAGGAGGAAGTACAATCTCGGTTTCATCCGAAATTGTAGCTGTGCACTGGGGACAAACTCTAGTCATGGGTGCCATACTGGAAAAGATAAGGAAAACAATAAATCATCGGGCTGTAAGGCAGTCTATCATCCTATATGAAAACTGGTGATTATAAAAAAAACAACGAGGAATTAACTCTAAAGCGTTACTATTCTAAAGCACGACTGTTAATAGCATTGAAATCCAATCACGATATATATAAAAGAAAATTTAGTCTCGGCACGATCTAAGTTGATCAATCTCTGGGTAAATCAAGATTTGGGCAAGATGGGGAACAAGGACATCAAAGTCTGAGCACGAGCATCCAAGGATGGAGATCTAGGTCACAATTAAATTTAATTCAATTGAGTACGACCCAGGATACTAATATGATAAAAAAAGATGACCAAAGTCGATTGGTCGTGATCAAGGGAGTTAGGATTCAATGATATTGAAAAGTTTTAAAGGATAATTCAAAGATATGGAATAAGTCAATTTCCTCCTTTTGATAGGGAAAACAAAAAAAAATAATGTTTCATAGGGAAGTCGAGTTAATCATCCCTCTCTGATACCATCAAGCTTATCTAATCATCATTTGCCAATCATATCTTTATCTCATAAGTCCAATTATGAAAATCAACCTTTATATGACTACCAACAAGAATTTATACCCTTTTGTTATGAAGATTGGACCTTGTCATGATCATCATAGGCTCAATTCCTAAATTCCAAAACATTACTCATGAAGCATACCCTTTTATTTATTAGCACTCAATACTGACCACTTAATCATCTTAAATCCAAATTCTTCCACTTTGTCCTAAATTAGATCCGAAACCTCTAAATCAAGTTTTATGAAATCCTTGAACTTGTTCAAATTACTCTCGTATTATTCAATCTAAAACCACTAGGCCTTACAAAAACTTATTCTCCATTAAAATCAACCTTCATATTTCCTTCAACGTAAACCCTCAAATATTATTCTCCTTAAATTTAAAATTTCTCAAAAAATCTCTATATTTTCTATAACTCAAAAATCCTTGTGTTATTTCTGTCCTTAACCATTTTCTTGCAATATCTTATTCAATTTCGTATTGCCATCGAATACAGTTAAAATCTCTTCTCCATTACTAAATCCCTAAATTTAACATCATAGCCTTAAATTAAATGTCTCAAGAATCAATAACCAAAATTATCCAAGTCCTCAAACTATGTCGACCTCGAATATCCTCGTCAGCTAAGAAATGCATCTATAAATTATTTATATCCAAATATTTCTCTGTGTGTGATCGTTCCTAAATTGATGATATAAATCTTTTGATTTCATTCTCACTTCACTTTTTACCACATCTCTATCTCAAAATTCTATATCAAAGACCAACATTTAGATTCCTACCAAGATTATCATGAGATAACAAATTATATCCTTTCCGGGCTAGATGATTTACGTCACTTCCTCGACCTTTCCAAGGTAAAAAGTTATGGAGATTCAAAGGTTTCAAAGTATAGATGATAGAATTAGATACGAGATAGGTGATTGATGTAATTGGGACAGAGTTAACTAAGATAAGGAAAAATGGTAATACAAGAAATAATGGCAAGAAAGAAATAATGATAAAATATGTTCTTGCTCATCCGTTCAAAAGGAATGAACCAATTTTAAGATATAATCTGATAACCATACACGTCTTCCTGAAATCATGTTGCTAGAATTTTGCCTCGCTAGTAAACATAGCTGCAATAAACAATAGAGTCTGTAACTAAGGTATACACCCTATAATCATGTTATTTAGAATTCTTACCACACCAACTGGTATGGCTGTAAGAAAATCTAGATTCCATAACTAGAATAATTATATCTAAATCAAGCTCTACGTCCTTGTCATGCTAGCCAGTATGACTACGATAAATTCTAACTCCACAAATAAAGTAGACATTTACCTTTCTTACTGTCCTTATTAAGTATGTTATCAGGTTATACCCTAAATTCCAAAAATAAAGTAAAGAAAAAAAAAATACAAACTCAAAGTTAACAACTAATCATCAAGATTCAAAATTTAACAATGAATCCATCAAAATCAAATTCAATAACAAGGAGTAATGGGTGAATCAAATTAAGAGAAAAGATTTCAAATCGAAGTTAAAATAAGATTCTCAAGGGTCGTCCCAGGAATCTCTTAAGAAATCCTAACAGTGATTGAGTATTCTCTCATTCTAATACTTTACTTCCTATACTCTATAGCAGGCTCGTAGTAGTACAACTAAGTCGCTGTACAACCACGACATCACACTAATGCAAATCTGGACCTGCATGGGCCACCACTAAAAATGTGTCACGACCCGCACCCAGTGTAAGGGCACGAGAAGTGGGTACGTCCAGCCTACGCTGTAGTGCCCCACTCCTCGCGGTACACTATATAATTCCCACGGCTTGCTGACTCAGTCTTGAACTGAGTATTTGGGGAAACCTTTGTCGGTATCGATTGATCACGGATGAAATGCAATGAAACTTTCCAATTGATGGATTGGCTTCTATTGAAATGAATCCAAGAGTTTTGTTGGATGTTTTCTTTCGCTGCTTGGTTTTGATGAATGCATTTTTGTGTTGGTTTTCGACGATTGGTTTTTATTGTTTTCATCGCATTTTGCATTCATTCCGAATCTTAAGAGAAAGAGACTGAAGTATGCTAATCAACTGTTGGTGCCAATGTAGGACGCGTGAACTGTTCGTGAACAGCGCATGAAGTCCCTCCTTCTCTCAACTAAGATTCATCTTGGTGAGTTGCTCTAACTGGGCTTGCATTTATTTGTACGTCCTAATAAAAATGATCTCTAGTCCACTCTGTCGCCTCGTCCCTACGATCAACGGTACCACAATAAGAAAAGATAAAGAGAAGATAATTAATTGAATCATATGCTTGATTATATGTTGCCGCTTCATCTGTTTCCACATGAATAATATCTGTTGCCTATGAATATGCTTCAAATGTTTAGATGTGTATAGACGGACTTGTATACATTGCCACAACAAAGAGAATTGTCCCAAAGCTAGGAGCTATAAGCTCTGTCATAAACCAAAGCAAAGCATAAATATATTTGTTGCATAACAGCTGCCTTATAGAGTATGCATAGGCCCTGGACAACTTGTATACAAGGAAACTAGATCTCTCGGGCGGTTCTGGGGGTGCCTGGAATCGCTCGGCCTGGAGGAGATTGTCTAGACATTTTGAGGTACAAGAAACCTCGAGTGTTGTATCAATGTCCAAATAGCGACGAGCTGAACCCATGTGTTACAACGGCTAATTACGGAAAATGACCCGTGGACCAACATATAGTTAGGTGCATTTATGAAATCAGAGTGCATTGCAACCTAACAAGAGATGCGGAGTTAAACAGTATACCTTTATATTATATGCAAATTGTGCTAACCTGTTTTGTCCAGGGATGACTGTCGGCGATGAGTAAGTTGGTTATGTAATATTCTTCTGTCTTGTTTCTTATGAATTTTTAAAAAGAACCTAGACAAGTAGAAAGAGCACTAGTAAATATGTAGCTTCACATGTTGAATTAGTGCAGATATTTGTGAGTTTAGGCGAAGAGCCGCTCGCCAGTACATGATGTGTGCTGACCCACGTTGTGGACATCCTTTTCAGAAAGCAGAGGAGACAGGGGGATTTCAACTGATACACTAAAGCTCGTCTAGCCCAGTAGAGCTGTGCACTGCCTTGAAGCTTCTTTTCATTTCTAGTCAAAGTTGAAAGTTTTTTTTCCTTTGCAGGTGTCTTTACATTCCAGCATGTAATAAAGGGATATCATGTATGGGCATTGCGACTATTTTCAAAAAAGAGTTTTAAAGATAGTCATGTAGCCAAGATAAGGCAATATGAGTTTGCAAAGCTTTGTACTTGTTTTCATATCAAGTTTATCAATAAAAGAAGTATTTCTATTTCAAATCTCTGTGTCCAATATTTGGTTTTCTATAATGAATGGGTGCGTGCGTGTGTTTTTGCTTGACTAGTTGTTTTGTGCAGGTACATGACCTTGTGCAAGCGCAACTTAGGCTTGCACGACATCACGCCTTAGCGAGGACGAACATCCCGCATGGATCCAAGTAAGACGGACGAACCTAGCGGGATCGGGGCGTGACAAAATGGTATCAGAGCACGACTTTACGTCTTTGGCCTCTTGCAAATATCATTTTCGAAAAAGTATATAAAATATTTTGTTGGCTTTCAAAAAGGTCCCGATTTTGAGTTATGAAAACCAATATCCTATACAATAAGTCTATAATATTTTAAGAGACTGACAGAAGTTATACTCTTTTGTAAATAAATGGCTCCTCCTCGACCATCTGGCCCGACTGATCCGATAGAGCGGATCATGACCATGATGGAACTACAGAGGCAAGATAATGAGGAGCGTGGCCAGATACAACAGGCCCGACTCGAGGCCCAACAGAAGCAGTTGGATGCCCTGACCCAACTTGTAACTGTGCTAGCGGCAAATCGGGATACCACCGCAGCGACTAAACCAACTCGAACACGTAAGATTGAGCCCGTGGATGGTGACGAACCCCAGCCAGTGCACAGACGCACTTCCTTTAGGCCAAAGGACTTCTTAGACGCGAAACCTCCAGAATTTGAAGACAAGACATCACCAGATAAGGTGATGGACTGGATCGATAAACTGGAGGGTCTGTTCGCGTTCGTAGGAGTTTCGAGTAGCAAGAAGGTAGTTTGTGCCTCTTTGCTACTACGGCTGCGGGCAAAAGATTGGTGGAAAGTGAAGAAACCAGAGATGCTCACAACTGCTAGGGGTGGAAGGATTTCTTGGGCCTCGTTCAAGAAAGCATTTTTGGAGCAGTATCTCCCTTCTGCTATTAGCCAAAAGATGGAGAATGATTTCATATCATTAAAGCAAGGGAGCATGTCCGTAGAAGACTATGAATCTGAATTTGCTAAGTTAGCAAATTTTGCTGCTGTTATGTTACCAACGGAGCAGGCCCGCATAAATCGGTTTGTTCAAGGTCTGAACGATGACATTCAGTTGAGTGTACTGAACCGAGAATGTTAGTCATATCCTCAGGCCTTTGAGGCAGCGCTTCAAGTGGAACAATTTAGCCTGAGGAAGGCGTCAGCCTACAAAAAGATACCACAACGGCGAGAAGAAAACAGAGGGAGATAACCACAACACAGTAGAGTGCGAATTCTGTGGCCGCTAGTGCCACACCATAGATAATTATCGCACGAAAACTTTGGAATGCAGCTACTGCGGCATGAAGGGCCACACAAAGGAAACTTGTCGTTCCTTGAGCAAAGCTTGTTTCGGTTGTGGCGCAGGGTTACGCCGTCAAAAATTGTGCAAAGAGAAATTGAAGCGATACAGAGGAGCGTGGGCCGCTGAGGGATCCACTGCAGATCAGAGACAATCTGCACAACCAGCAGCTGCGGACTAATGCTCGTGTTTTTAACCTATCCACCTTACTTGATCCTGAATGCAATACTAGTGGAGGTGAGCTTGTTTCTTAAGTTTTGAGGACAACTTTTTCTCAGTGGGTTATTATGTAGTGCCCCGCTCCTCGCGATCTACTATGTAATACCCACGGCTTGCTGACTCAGTCTTGAACTGAGTATTTGGGAAAACCTTTGCCAGTATCGATTGATCACGGATGAAATGCAATGAACCTTTCCAATTGATGGATTGGCTTCTATTGAAATGAATCCAAGTGTTTAGTTGGATATTTTCTTTCGTTGCTTGGTTTTAATGAATGTGTTTTCCTGTTGGTTTTCGATGATTGGTTTTCATTGTTCGCTTTCATCGCATTTCGCATTCATTCCGAATCTTAAGAGAAAGAGACCAAATTATGCTAATCAACTGTTGGTGCCAATGTAGGACGCGTGAACTGTTCGTGAACGGCGCGTGAAGTCCCTCATTCTCTCAACTAAGATTCATCTTGGTGAGTTGCTCTAACCTGGCTTGCATTTATTTTTATGTCCTAATAAAAATGATCTCTAGTCCACTCTGTTGCCTCGTTCCTACGATCAACGATACCAAAATAACAAAAGATAAAGAGAAGATAATAAATTGAATCATATGCTAGATTATATGTTGCCGCTTCATCTATTTCCACATGAATAATATCTACTTGCATTGAGTTCGAGTCTATCTTATTTGCGGTCGACACACGAGATGCTATACGCATCGAACAATCGCCGATGACTTATAGTCTCATCTTGATCAATCACAAAGTTCATGATCAACCAGTTCGTTCTTTTCGTATCGTTATTTACAAAATTTTGATAGCGCGAGGCACACTCCATTTTGTATAGGAGGTTAGAAACAAAGGAGAGAGAAAAATATTTATAGGTTTGTTAAGAGTAGAAAATATAGAAGAAGATTCTAATGTTATATGGTAAAGTAACAAAGATAGATTCTAGGAGCGTCAAAAGTTATGGTTGGACTTGAAAGAAAATTGGTGGTGGAACGAGGAAGTTCAAAAGGTTATTTAGGCAAAAAATAATTGCCTATAAAGATTGACAAAAGTATAATAATGGAGAAACCTTTGAATCATATAAAATTACAAAAAAGGAAGATACAAAGCAGTTAGTGGAGCAAAACCTAAGGTCTATGATTTTATATATAGGTGGTTAGAAACTAAGGAGGAAGGGAAAGATATTATATGCTTGCTAAGAGTAGGAATCTCTGTTCTAAAAGGCGGCTGCCTAGGCCGTCTAGGCGACGCCCGATGTCCGCTTAGGTGTCCGTCCGATGTCTACTTAGGTGTCCACCAAGTGTTATTGCCATGGCATAATTTTAAGATAAAAAATAGATTTTGGCAATACTTCGAGGAAGGTGCACAACTGAGATCCCGAAGGATTCAGAGAGACAAAATCAAATATAACACTTCGAAGAAGGCACAAATGAATTTCATAACAGCAGCGACGAAAGCCCACAGAAAGTTTTCTGATTAGATCAAAGAAGATCTCGTTCAGAACGAGTTACAAATGAAAAGAGATGAACGAAAGAAGAGAAGAGGCCTGCTGGGGTGACGAATCATCGGAGCTCAAAGCTAGATTCGTCCCACACGACGATCAGCTCCCAGGAACCAACAAGTTTGAAGACGAACTGTGGACCATTCTAACGAAATGCTCTTCTGGACTCCTCGGATGGACATAACTCTATCTATGTTTCTCTCATTCTCTGAATTATGATTTTCATAAGGAACTTGTTGAATCAACTGAATGAATGAGAGAGAAGAGAGGAAGTTATATAGGCGCGCGTGGTAACCGTCCAGTATACGAAACGTTCGGGACATGTTGCGTAAAAGGAGGAACCATTTCCAACGTTTCATAACTGTTCAGATCGTGATCAGACACGATAGCGTGCACGTGCTACAGCAATTAGCGCCAACTGTGCTGGCACTGCACGCACTGTGCGCCAACTGTGCCCGCAAACTGTCTTGCCAATCACCACGCCATCTGGCCGCGCGAACTGGCCGCACCAACTCCCCGCACGAACGGTCCACGCTAACTGGCCGCACGAACGGACCTTGCTAACTGGCCGCACAAACGGCAACGCAGAGGATCGCGCAAGGAGCGCAACTAAAGCGCACTATGCGCCTAGCGACGATGCTGACGTACTAAGTGCAAACTCCGCCAACAAAATGCCACATTACGTCTCATGAGCCCATGAGCCCGAGTCCGAGTCGCTAGCGTAAGCCACTTTACGCTTGAGGCCCCTTGGACTAGCGTAGAAGTACGCGCGTAGAGACTTTGAGTCCCTATGGAGTACACCATTACGATGGGAACTTGATGATCTTGAACTTGATGATCACGAATTTTGTCATAAACTCAACTGTACTGGTGTGATAATTACGATGGAAACTTCATACCGCGCCTTTTGTCATGAACTTGATGATCACGAATTTACTTAATATGTATGAAATGATAATTGTACACGGTATGGTATGAAGTTAATATGGCATGACATGACTTGACAAGCAAGCATGATAGGAACTATTGAAAGATGTTGCAACGGCTAGTATGGCCTGACAAGAATGACATGACAAGAATAAATAGCCTGGACACCGTGGACGATTGTGTTTGTACAAATGAACCAGTATTGTCTTGCATCATGTCTAGGATAGGGACCCCTGAATACCACGGTCATGAGTACCTACTGAAATTGACTAAGGTTAATAACTAGAAAATCCAGTAGTCATGGAGAGATTTCCCAGCTACAGGCAATCCCGTTATCTGGGCGCCCCATAATGGAATTTGTAGCCTGCCCTTGAGTAGGACACATTTCCAGCACACTGTCATGTGTTGCACCCACTAAGTTACTTAAGGGTACATGCGTTTCTTGGACGATGTACCTACATGAATTCAATCCCCAAATTACGTCTAGATAACCTGGATGGTCTGCAGGGCTTGTGGCTGTTGGAATAATCTCATTGTATCTTGCTAGTAACTAGGCCTGTGATAACCCTAGTTACTTAAAGTATCAAGCCATACTTGTTTGCTTGGCCGTGAATGTTGGATGGAGTCTAAGTCTTGTCCTATCCCGGTACTTGGTTACTTCAATAACATGATTATTTATGCTTACCTTAACAATAATGATCAGGGGCTAAGTTATGTTCAGGCGAAGGGTTACAACTCCGGTCATTGTTTGGTTTAAGGGTTGTAACCTGGCTCCCGGAGCAATTCTGTGTTCTCTCTTCGTTTATTGTCTTATTGTACCTTATGTCATGCTCGTCATGTTTTACTTTACCAACAAGAAATTGAGGCGAGTTTTTATTCAGGTGAAGGGTTACAACCCCGGTCCTTGTTTGGTTTAAGGGTTGGGACCTGGCTACCTGAATAGTTTCCTCGTACTCAATTCATTGTTGTTGGCTCTGTTATTATCAGTTTTCTTTATATATAATTATCTTTAATATCCATTTATGATATGCTAGTTTTAGTTTCTAAGTGAAGCCTCCTTTGTGGCACTTGCTCTTTCTGGGGTCTGACCCAGCTGGTTTTGTATGGCCAGATATCGGAGCAGCTCCAGAGGATCTACCTATCTTCCAGCCAGATGGTGACCACCAGGCGTAACCCTGGCAACGAGTGGGTTCATTTTGTTCTCCCACATTATTGTATAAATATTCTTTTGAGGCATTTAGCCGATGAGCACGTGTTAGCTCGTATTGTACCTTTATTTACTGTATGCCTACGGGCTGTGACATGATTGACGAATCCTAGGGTTGATCATGTATGACTGAAACTCTTGCTAGTCTTGACATTTTGTACGACTAGCTTCATGATCATCCAAATATGTAATGTAGGAGACGCCTTACTATTATATGTTTGGTGCTCTGATAACTTGTAACTTTATTACTTGCTTGAGATTGAGACAATAGGCTTGTTCATGACCATAAGAGACAGATGGCTTGTAGTTAAACCCTCATATATCTAGACAGCCGTGACCGTATAGCGAGGTGGGTTGCACTTCAATATACGTAGCTGGCTATGTTCGCCCCCGCTCTCCAGTATTCTGGTTCTGGGGCGTTACATCCATTGCATTAGCACATGCCCCAAACCCTGACCGAAAGTATCGCTAAAAAATCTTGAATCCCTCAGTCCCTTCTAGAAGTGCGAGTAGGGGCCGAGACGAGCCGTTGCTTTAACTCCTAGAAAGAAGCTTCACAGTCGTCTGACTATTCAAACACGACTCCTTTCTGAGTGAGGAGAGTCAGAGACGATGCGATCTTCACGAAGCGTCTGTAGTATCCTGCCAAGCCAAGGAAGCTTCAAATCTCGCCGACTAATGCATGCCGTTTCCAATCAACAAAGGCTTCAACTTTCTTTGGATCGACGGAAATGCCTTCAGCGGAAATGATGTGCCCAAGGAACGACTTGCTGCTCAGCCAGAATTCACACTTGCTCTGCTTCGCATACAGCTGATTCTCACGAAGGGTCTAAAGCATGGTCCGTAGGTGCTCAGCGTGTTGCCTCTTATCCTTCGAGTAGATGAGTATATCGTCGATGAAGACTACTACAAACTTGTCGAAGAAGGTTTGAAACACCCGATTAATTAAATCTATGAAGGCCGTGGGGGCATTCGTTAGGTCCAATGGCATTATTAGGAACTCGTAATGGCCGTATCGAGTGCGAAAGGCTAATTTTGACACATCGTCCAGCTTGATCTTGAGTTGATGATAACCCGAGTGAAGATCAATTTTTAGAAAATACCAAAGCACCTTGTAACTGATCGAACAGATCGATCGTTTATGCGGGGCAATAGATATTTGTTTCGGACGGTGGCCTTGTTCAGCTCTCAGTAGTCGATGCAGAGACGCATTGAGCTGTCCTTCTTCTTGATAAACAATACGGGTGCTCCCCATGGAGAGATGATAGGCCGTATGAATCCCTTATCGAGCAGCTCTTGAAACTTCACTTTGAGTTCCTTAAGCTCTGCAGGGGCCATTCTGTATGGAGCTTTGGAGATTGGTCGGGTGTCGAAGAATGTGTCGATGGTGAACTCGATCTCTCAATCAGGTGGCATGCCGGGTAGCTCGTCCGGAAACACGTTTGGGAACTTTGCCACAACGTCAGTCTAACCCGCGTTTGCACCATCCTGTCGTATGTCTCGACCGGACGCCAAATAGCCTTCACATCCAGAATACAACATCCTTCGAGCAGATATTGTCAAGATCACCATGTAGGTCGGCGACGCTTCACCATACGAATAGCAGAATTCTAGCACTCCAGGTATACGGAAGGTGACAGTCATTCGTGCACAGTCGATGGTGGCATTGCAAGCGTCGAACCAATCCATTCCCTGTATGATGTCGTAGTCCTTAATTTCAAGAACTATCGCATCAAGATACACCTATTTATCTCTTATACAGATGATGCCGTCTCTGTAGCCTAAGTATGCAAGTAGTGACGTGTCCGACGGTACATTTACACTATGATTGAGGCCTAGCGATGTCATAGGAAATTTGTGCTCGGCAGTGAAGTCCGCCGATATAAAACTATGTGTAGCATCTGAATCAAACAGTACACAAGCAGGTTTGTTATTAAAAAGCAGTATACCTGTCATGACTGTGTCAGATGCGAATATTTCATCTCTGGTCATGACGTAGACTCACTGGGCATTAGGATGGCGATCTTGGCCATTAGGTTGCATGGCTTGAGAAGCCCGAGGTGCATGGCCTCGGTTCTGCTGGTACTGTGGTTATGAAAGGCGTTGGTTCGGCCCACCTTCAGGAAGGTTGCGTGCGTCGTGCCCTACTCGATCGCACACGAAGCATGCTCCATTTTTCATTCGGCATTTGTTTGCTATGTGCCCCTCCTTGTGGCAATAATCATAGACTACTCGATCCCTTCCCTAGTTCTTGCCTCCATTGTTGCGGTTTGGATGCTTATGTGCATTGTTACCTCCTGCGTTGCCATGGCGCTTGTTAGTATAAGTATGCACAACGCCGGTAGCGACTGGAGGGTATTGAGGCTCAAGGCGGAGGGTGTGGTTGAGTGACTCACCTATTGTTTGATATTCGGACATAGTCACATCGGTAGAAATGGAAGGCTTCAGACCCACTTCGAATCTCCATGCTCGACTCGCCGTCGTTGGCAGATAGACACTAGCAAATCGGGCCAGCATGTTAAATTCTGCAACATACTGGCGTACTGTCATGTTTCCTTGCTTCAGCTGCATAAACTCATTTTCTTTCGCCTGACGGATCGCTGCTGGCAGATACTCGATTTTAAAGGCCTTATGAAATGTAGCTCAAGAGATCGGTACGGTGGAGTCATCGCGATGGATCGCTTGCTTTTGTGCAGCCACCAGTCGTACGCGTTCAAGCGAAGTTGAAGTTGAGCACAAGCGACTTGCTTGCCTTCATCGATGTCGAGGAGCTCAAAATTATCTTCGATCTCTTCTAGCCAATCGATTGCGAAAGACGGGTCTTCTGTGCCGAAGAAGGAAGTGTGAAATGCCTTCTTGAAGTTGGTGATATCGAAGGTATTATTCTCTGGCGGTGCAAGCTGAGATGAAGGCTCCCGCGGTACGAATTCAGTGGGTCGTGTCATAGGTTCGACAGTACGGGTTGCAGAACTCCTGTTGGTCACGACCGTTTGTGCTAACTACCGTAGCGTGTCAAGTTGCCCTTGTTGCATCTTGAACTGCACTTCAAACCGGGCTTCAAATTGGGCATATCGCCTCTCGGACTGCAGGCACAGATTTTTGCTTTCTTGTTGGAATGCTGCGGCCTGCCTCTGCTGTATTTCGAGCATATGCAACATCCTTTCCATAGGATTGTCGGAAGGCTCGGCTTCGGAAGGCATCCTCCCCATCGGGTTGACGGAAGGCCCGGCTTCGGAACTACTCAAGCCGCTGGAAGCGCTCGCCTCGTCCTCTGCCGGAGGTTCCACAACTTCTGGAGAAAAAGGCAACTCTCGTTAGTTTCATAAAATATCTTGGGTTCACCGTAAGGAACAACTCATCTTATCGACACAAGGTCAATGGTTCTAGAATAGAGACTCGAGACTGGAGGCCAAGGACTTGAAGCCGTGCTCTGATTCTATTATGTCATGCCTCGATTCCGAAGAATCGATAGTCGTCCCCCGGGTGTGATGCCGTGCGAACCTAGGTTGCGATCGCACAAGGCATAGTCATAAGGTTATCCAAAACACAACATCTAAGAGAATACGCAGAGAAATTGAACAACACATTGAGACACAAAAACTTTGTATTTTATTGATAATAGACATCTTTTTACAAAACTCTATTACAATTATGTCGTACGGGCTTACAACATGACTCAATTACAAAAGAAGCGTCGATAAGATAGCCATTCCATACATACATCCCTCAATTTACAACAAAACTATTCTAGCCACCTGGAATGGAGGGAAGTCGAGACATATTTTTAGACTGTTGCAAAGAGTCTTCAAAAGTTGTTCAGCAAGAATCTTCGACGTGCGGTCGAAGGTTCAAAATATGAACGTCGTCTTGGCTAGTTGGCGTATTCCTCCTGATTCGTAGTACCTACATAGAATGAGGGTCAGTAAGATCACATATACTGGCGAGTGGCTAATTTAAAACCCAAACTCTCATTTGTTCAAACAGTTTTATAAAACATGTTATCTACTTGGTGATCTTTCTAACCATCCTTATCGATTTGCATATTAACATGTTAAGAGGCAAGCATATGAAAACTTTATATATTGAGTAGATGTCCATATTCATCATGTGTTACGAGTATTAGTTCAAGCAGTGAAAGGGTGTGAAGGTCACTGGCAATGTCAAGCCATCATGGACTATAGCTGGGTTAGACGGCGATCCTTTCACGGCAGGTAGCGAGCCCTACTCGAAAGTTCTCAAATCACCCGTGCTAGTCCTCCTGGCACTTGCTATACTCGTTCCTCCTGGGCCAAAACGGTTTCTTGGCCTAGGCAACCGTTCGAGAAAACTACACCTTGTGCACAAGTTGTCTAATGACCGTACTATTCTTCTTTGAAACTTAGCCCATTTTATGCACTTAGCCTTATCGTTGCGATACTCGTTAATCGATTTAATCTTTACTTTGCATAGGACTAAGTAAATGTGGCATAAGAGAGAATACATCAGTTTCATGTATAGCAGTTTGATAGAAAGTGTTTCATGAAGAATCGTGCCACAATTTATTGATTCTACACTATGAATACAAACATGCATTTTGTGTTTCATGTTTGATTTAAAACCAGAGGGTCGAAGGGAAGGGCCACGATGTAAGGACGTGGCACTATAATAACTCCGACAAAGATATCCACCGGCGGATGATATCTACCGGCAAACGATATCCACCAAGGGATGAGCGTAGGAGAATTTTTCGATGAGAGCCAGATTAAATGGCTTAAAGAGGATGGCTTCTTTTGCTTCGTCGAAGGCAACCGGAGGAGCTCCTTCGAACACAAAGGTGACACGAGAAGGGATCAACGGAGCCGAGGGGGAGCCCCGCACAGCAACCGCAGATGCGAACGACAAACTGGCTAGAATCACCCCACCGAGGGAAGAGGTGGGACCAAAGGCATTGAGCGAGGAGCCAGAAAGAATGACCATGGGCATAATGCCACAGTATGAGCCACCGTCGCGTAGGACAGGGTCGACGTAGCCCTTACGCGCTCGGATGGCACCGCCGGTAGAGGGGCGCAGGAGGGCGAAACCAAGGAGGGAGGACACAGATCTGAAGAAGCACGCCCAGGTGGGGGGCAAGGGGACATTAGAGGGCCGCCCAAAGAGGGAGAGGCAC
The DNA here is from genome assembly GCA_029216955.1 of Iris pallida. Lineage (NCBI taxonomy): Eukaryota > Viridiplantae > Streptophyta > Magnoliopsida > Asparagales > Iridaceae > Iris > Iris pallida. The sequence goes on along the minus strand of JANAVB010034615.1, from coordinate 1,244,220 downwards.
AAGCACGGTGTGGCATCCTGACGCTGAGCGACGGCCGCAGACTGACCGAGGAGCGGGCGACCACCGGCCTAGAGGGAAGGAGGAAGGTAGGGGCCGTGGAGGCCGTCTGGCCCGCCAGCCTGGGTGGCCGACGCCATGCCAAAAGGGGTAAGGGGGGAGCACCATAGCGGAAGCCCTAGCCGTCCGAAGAACTATATATAATGTTCATAGATGCACACTTTTTTAAAATAATACTTATTTAGGGACATCATGGGTGGAACCAATTTGTCTCTACTATTTCTAAATCGAATCTGAGTAATCCTTGTTGTTAGCAGGGAGAGACATAAAAGATCTGTCTGGGAGAGACATAAAAGATCTGTCTAGATGACAGAAGATTAGTGTATTGAGTTATAGAAACGTATTATTCTTTTCATTTATGATGGGAGTTCGGGACAAAAAATTACGTCGGGCTAAAAAAAATAATATTATTGTTCTCTTCCCAGTCCCACCATTTACTAGTAATTTGCAAATACTATTCTTTCTGTCAAAAGAGAAAAAAAAGCAAGTCCCACTAATTACTATTCTCTCTGTTCATCTACAGCCCCGACAGTATTTCTAGCTCACCCATAATCTCAGATAACGTGTTCATACCCTCTAACGAGGGCTTAATGGATACCAGAAGGTCGTCGGCATAGATGAGGTGGTAACCGGAGGCACAACTCTCCTGTACAGCGGGACAATTCTCCCAAAATGGACCGCCCTATCCATCAAGCAGGTAAAGTACTCCATGACAAGCGTGAACAGGTAAGGTGACAGGGGATCACCTTGCCGGAGTCCGCGGTTGCTTTTGAATAACCCATGTGGAATGCCCTGGATAAGCATCGAGAAGGTAGGAGATGAAATAAATTCTCGAATCAACGCAACCCAACGATCAGCAAACCCTATAGCAGACATAAGGTGGCAAACGAACTCCCTGCTGACCATGTCATAGGCCTTCCTCAGATCCAGCTTTACACAAGCCTTCTCTCCACCAGGTTTGTTGAATCCCCTCACCATCTCATGAGCTAGAAGACTATGCTCAGCTATAGATCGCCCCTTGATGAACGCCGCCTAGTTCGGGGAGACAAGGTCCTGCATGATCCCCTCCATAGGCCGGCACATGAGGTGTGTAATTATTTTATAAAGATAATTACAGCACGCAATAGGCCTAAAGTCCGCCAACGAGGTCGCCCCCTCCTTCTTAGGAACCAGGGTCAAGAATGTGTGGTTGAGCTCCTACAACAGCTTCCCCTCAGAGAAGAACTGCTGGACCGCCTCAAGAACTGGGACTTTCAGAATATCCTAGTGGCGCTTGTAAAGCCCACTGCTAAATCCATCCGGGCCGGAAGCTTTGTTAGGGTCAGCTTTCTTGATAATGGCCTCCACCTCCTCCATAGTGACGGGAGCCAGCAGGAGCCTATTCCCATATGGGTTCACTAATCTCTTCGTAACTACTTCTGGGAACACAGAAAGATAATTAGTCTGAAAGTATTACTCAGAATATATATATATATATATATATATATATATATATATATATATATATATATATATATATATATATATATATATATATATATGGATGTGTGTGTGCGTGTGTTAGTATTTAGATGAGAGAAGAAAAGAAGGGGAATAGGAAGCTGCAGAAAGAAGCAGTTGCAAAAAGCAGCTGCAGCAGCAGTAAGTAGCAACAACAGTAAGCAGCAACAGCAGTAGTAAGCTGCAGCAGAAAAAAATAGCAGTTGCAATAAGCAGCAACAGCTACAATAAGTAGCAGCAGCTACAGAAAAGTAGCAGCAGCTGCAGAAAAGTAGCAACAGCAACAGCAGCAGCAGCAGCAGCTGCAAGTGCAGCAGGCAACAAAGTGTACTTGTGCACAGTGTCCATGTGCAAGTGAGCATGTGAGGGGGATAGTTTATGAGTGGTTTAGTTGATTGGTTAGGGATAGAGTTAGATGTATTATGTATAGGATACATGTGAGTATCCTAGAGTTAGATGTAATATGTATAGGATACATGTGATGCCGTACGAGCCTAGATTGTGCTCGTGCATGGCGGTTTCTATAATGGACGATTTCAGTGGCAGCGACGGGGTCGTCGCACAAAAGTCCCGAGCAGGGACATTGAATAATAGCAGCAGAAATTTAGAGCGAAACACAAGTCACTCAAAAGATGATCTTTATTGATATTGAAATAAAGGTTACAATGGGGCGCCAGGCCAAGATTACAATCACTCAAGCTCACTCATCTCACATTTACAAGTCACTCAGATCTCTCTCATCTCTCAATACATGTCTTGAACCAGCGGATGCTTCGGAAGGCGATGCCCATACATTATGTCTCATATAAGTCTTGACTCCGTGCGGCCGCACGAATCGAATCGCCAAGGAACTTCGTGCCTCGACGAATCCAAATGAGCTCCACGCCACGAGCTTCTACCTGCGCATGCACATAAAAACTATGTGGGTGTCAGTACTCAACTGTACTGGTGGAATGAGCTCCTCGCCCACCCATACAAAACCAACACGTTTGATTTACTTTGTGCAACATAACCCTTTTGATTGTCTTTTTACTTTTGCAATAGGATTATTTTAGAACACACGCCTTGGCATATTCTGTGTCTCTAGACCATCCCGTGCTTGCACCAACAATGTTAACCTATCAGGTCGTGCTTGCCCTTCGGCACCAAAATCAGAGACGCAACTACGCGATGAGGCTCTATTTCCATGTGACCGTGCTAGGAATCCATCGTACTGTGCCTCGCAACTCAATATGACTTAACCATATCGTCGCCTCGCGGCCTTTGCTACTTTGATCACCAACTAACCCAATCAAGACTTGTGGGTTAAGTGTCACTCGACCGACTTTGCCTTGCGGCATTTCCTGACTTAAACTCAAGACAACTCAAACCAACTTATGCAACTTATATGCCGACAACTAAAGACTCGATGCCACATCTCGTACCGAAGCACGGTGCCTTCGTTGCAGCCAAATCTTAGGCCCAAACATTGTCTTCTGACCGTGCACGCATTCGACTCGACTCATTGATATAGTGAACTCAATACTCGACTCAATCCAAAGGCATACATGCGGATCGCTGCCCATGCCGACTCATCAATATGAACTAGTCACTAGCGCCCAGCGCTATAATGGGCTCCTTTTGTAGCTTTTGATTAGACGGACGCCCCTTGCCAGCGTAAGTAGCGACCTCCGCTGCAAGTCCCCGCTAACCCGTGCGGTCATCCAGCACAGCTACGAATGTCTACCATCGCAACGGTTTCCATGGGCCGCCTGGGTCGCCGTTCGAGAAACAGTTTATTTTACCTTGTACAAGTTGTCCAATGACCATGCAAGACTCGACTAGAACTGACATCTCACACAGCCAATCTACTTCTAGTGTTACCATCTCTTTCAGGGCCAAGTTCAATACTTCTCACATCTGAGGCCTTGCCTTGACGATCCAGTCGCGAGCATTCTTTTTTCTAGCCCTATCATTTCATTCAACTCAAGAACAACATTTGAAGCACTTTTCCAAACTCAATGATTCAACTGTGGCCCATGCCTTAAAACACTAAGTTTGTGACATCGTGTCTTAAACCAACTTGAACTCTATACAACACCACCGCCCAAATCATACTCTATATGACGGGCCTTGTGACCGTAAGACTATGTGGTTATACCCAACCGCAGAACTCATAGGACCGTGCTTGGAATGACCTAGGTCGACCACCATCACTTTGCCTAACTTAATCAAGACTACAACTTAACCCAAGGGATGAGCAAAGGCTATGTCAAGCCTTGCATCGTGGAAGCGTGCATGCTTTATCGAGCTTTTACACGGACGACGCCTACAACTTAGGCTAATTCATAGTTTGTGTCGAAGACTAACTTTTCCTTATCCCAAGCCACGGGACGAAGGACCGAGTGTCATTTTCAAAGCACGCCGTGAACCAACTCTAAGCCAACCGTTGGACCTTTCCATATTCTAATTCAATTTGACCCTTTGGGATTACTTCCTTTAGCTATGTGGATTCGTCTCTTTTATTATCAAGCCTACTTGTGCAAGTTGAAATCATGCGATTTATTTTATGTGAAAGCTAAGATGAGGCAAGTTCACCGAAACTACCCCACCTGAGCGAGGAGTCGCCTTGACCAAGCGATGTCTTCGAGTTACCGTTGCAAGGCTAAGTCCGAACGCCGTCGGCGTTTCGATTCCTCCGGTTGACTGAGCGGGATGGGACACTACATCATACACCACTCAGAAAAAGTTTCATCCTCGAAACTAACTGAGTATACTTATCGACTTATCACTCGAACGTTTAACGACTCTCGTACACATTTCTCCTATGTATTTCCAAAATCTGAGCCACGCTCGTGCTACTATTAATCTTTCCTTTAATACAATTTCAAATCCACGATACTTTTTCCATTCCTCAAGTCTCACTTGAATTCAACGTATCACTTAGTTGGATCGTGCACGTATTCTATGCGTCCCAAAAATATATGTGTTTCAGCCATGCCTCGTGATAGAGAATCCGCCATCACCACTCGAGTCGGATCGTGCACATATTCGTGCGTCCCTGATATACGTACATGTCAACCGAGACTCGCGAGTGGAGCCTCCACAAATCCTACCACTTCGCACTCGGACGTCTGCCTAACTGCTAGGCTATGTCTTTCCATCAGCATTGGAATCATAGTTCCCAAACAACGCTATCAACACTGACCCCATCCTAAGGTCAAACCAAGTTGATAGTACGGGGTTTTTTTACCCAAGCTTACATCACTCCGATTTCTAAACATCGAGCATAGATTTCCTACCCACATTTCGACATTCGTCGCACGGGGTCCGAGTCATTCAGCAAAGCCATCCTACGATAAGTTCACTCCACCAAATCTTCAACATATCAATATCGCTCATCCAACAAGCCGTTTCGCATAGTCTATCTCTCCGAACACGTTCGATATAGTTCGCCTATCAATCCTTCCAAGTCAAGCACTCTACGACATAATTCATCGCTAAACCATAATTCACATTTCATATTCCCTAAGTCATTCCTCCCAATTCACGTATTCGATCATGAGGTCGTCTAGTTTAACAATATGTTGCATCTCGATCTCACGCGAGTAAGATTATCCATGGCGGGCATGAATCACCATGCACGCTCCCGTGGGGTAATCATCCTCATCGGGACGTAACTCTTGTTTTGTGTCTAGACTAATTCATCCTCGATGCACGAATTGGACCTACTCAATCCTTAAGTTTATTTCATTCATCAATCGTAAGTCCAAACATCCTCGAATTTTATTTCGTATCAAACCAACAAGTCGGGACAATCAAAGTTGCCGCGTCCTAATTTTTCAAGTTCGATCATTCCCGCGACATGAATCACCATGTCAGCGCTCACGCGGAACGATCGCCCCAAATCCGACGCGATGCATGTGCGAGGCTGGAGTTGCGCTCGTACAAGACAAGAATGTCGACGCTATGGTTGTCCGCGTAACCCTCAAGACACAATCATTTTCATCCAACATTCATCTCAATCAAAATCATAAGTATAGCATCCAACCGAACAATAACACTTGCACGATCATCATTCACCAAATCAGAGTACCCCCGAGTTATCGCATATCGATCTTTGATACGCCTCAATACCATCGACGATATGCGTAACCTGACGATCTTCCTTTGCAACCAATTTCGAGTCGTGCGAATGATGCTATCATCCGACTGGATAATCTCCTCGACATTCAAATTCAAGTTCGATCATTATCCCTCGAATCATTCACAACATCAATTCATTCAAATCCGAAATCACGTATATTCATCCGTCTATCTTAAATCATCGACCAACGTATTTCCTTAATTCGCATCATTCCTTGCTAACTCAAATCATCGAGCAACATCTATTCCAATCCTCAGAGTCATTTTCAAACATTCGAGTCAAACCTTTCATGCACGCTATCTTCCCGTCGTGCTAATTTCTCGTATACGATCCGTATCGATTTCCTCGATCAAGTCGTTCATTTGCTACACCTTAACTTTTCTTCGATTTGATTTGCCTACTCTATCACTTCCATATTTCATACTTGCGCAATCTCAATCTCGTGCACGTTCCGTGCGTGTCAATTCTAAGTTGTTCGAATCAACTCATCCAAATCTTTAGGACTACAACTTGTTTAACAACACTCAATCTAAGGCTTTACACAACACGATGCTTGCTGATAGACTCACCGACACCCCGCATCCTCAATTGATCGATCAACATCCCTGAGGCTATCGCATACACCACTCAGGGATGAAGTCATTCAACAAATCCTCAACTATCATTTGATTCAAAATCTATTTTCTCAAATTTTCGTCCAAACGATTCCTTAAATTTCAAGCACGCTCAACTATATCGCATCGATTTATATCGTCGCTCGATAGCACCCCTATCGATAGTCATCTCACTTTACTCAATCGAGTTCAACTCATTCTTGCTCGAAACATTACGAATCCCGCACTCGACTTTTGCTAAGGTCGACACAAATCCTTGGTGTATATGCCCAGCCCGACTTAGCCAACCGTGCTTACGCAAACTATCATTTTGTTTTGTCAAAAACTGTTCTCCTACATTTTGTAAATTATTTAGACTTATTGTATGGACATCCATGGGACATTTGAGAGAGAGCGCACCAACGATATCAACTTTGCGGAAGCAACACTTCAGAGTTTGCGGAAACAACGGAGTTAAAGAATTCAATCGATAGTCCAAGGACGTAAAGCCGTGCTCTGATACCATTATGTCACGCCCCGCTCCCGTATGAGCGATCGTCCTCGCTAAGGCGTGATGCCGCACGAGCCTAGATTGCGCTCGTGCAAGGCGGTTTCCATAACGGCCAATTTCAGCAGTTACGACGGGGTCATCGCACAGAATTCCCGAGCAGAGACATTGAATAATAGCAGCAAAAATTTAGAGCAAAATACAAGTTACTCAAAAGATGATCATTATTGATATTGAAACAAAGGTTACAATGGGGCGCCAGGCCAAGATTACAATCACTCAAGCTCACTCATCTCACATTTACAAGTCACTCAGCTCTCTCTCATCTCTCAATACATGTCTTGAACCAGCGGATGCTTCGGAAGGCGATGCCCATACATTATGTCTCATATAAATCTTGACTCCGTGCGGCCGCACACTTCGAATCGCCAAGGAACTCCGTGCCTCGACGCATCCAAGCGAGCTTCGCGCCACAAGCGAGCTCCGCGCCACAAGCTTCTACCTGTGCCTGCACATGAAATCTATATGGATGTCAGTACTCAACTGTACTGGTAGAATGAGCTCCTCGCCCACCCATACAAAACCAATACGTTTGATTTACTTTGTGCAAGATAACCCTTTTAATTGTCTTTCTACTCTTGTCTTAGGATTATTTTAGGACAGACGCCTTGGCCTATTCTGTGTCTCTAGACCATCTCGTGCTTGCACCAACAACGTTAACCTATCAGGTCGTGCTTGCCCTTCGGCGCCAAAATCAGAGATGCAACTACGCGATGAGGCTCCATTTCCATGTGACCGTGCTAGGAAACCATCGTGCCGTGCCTCGCAACTCAGTGTAACTTAACCATATCGTCGTCTCGCGGCCTTTGCTACTTTGATCACCAACTGACCCAATCAAGACTTGTGGGTTAAGTGTCACTCGACCGACTTTGACTTGCGACGTTTTCTGACTTAAACTCAAGACAACTCAAACCAACTTACGCAACTTATATGCTGACAACTCAAGACTCGATGCCACATCTTGTGCCGAAGCACGGTGTTTTCGTTGCAGCCAAATCTTAGGCCCAAACATTGTCTTCTGACCGTGCACGCATTCGACTCGACTCATTGATATAGTGAACTCAATACTCGACTCATTCCAAAGGCATACACGCGGATCGCTGCCCATGCCGACTCATTTATATGAACTAGTCACTAGCGCCCAGCGCTATAATGGACTCCTTTTGTAGCTTTTGATTAGACGGACGCCCCTTGCCAGCGCGAGTAGCGAGCTCCACTGCAATTCCCCGCAAACCCGTGCGGTCATCCAGCACAGCTACGAATGTCTACCATCGCAACGGTTCCCATGGGCCGCCTGGATCGCCGTTCGAGAAACAGTTTATTTTACCTTGTACAAGTTATCCAATGACCATGCAAGACTCGAATCGAACTGATATCTCACACAGTCAATCTACTTCTAGTGTTACCATCTCTTTCAGGGCCAAGTTCAATACTTCTCACATCTGAGACCTTGCCTCGACGATCCAGTCGCGAGCATTCTTCTTTCTTGTCCTATCATTTCATTCAACTCAAGAACAAGATTTGAAGCACTTTTCCAAACTCAATGATTCAACAGTGGCCCGTGCCTTAAAACACTAAGTTCGTGACATCGTGTCTTAAACCAACTTGAACTCTATACAACACCACCGCCTAAATCATACTCTATATGATGGGCCTTGAGACCGTAAGACTATGTGGTTATACCCAGCCGCAGAACTCATAGGACCGTGCTTGGAATGACTTAGGTCGACCACCATCACTTTGCCTAACTTAATCAAGCCTACAACTTAACCCAAGGGACGAGCAAAGGCTATGTCAAGCCTTGCATCGTGGAAGCATGCATGCTTTATCGAGCTTTTACGCGGGCGACGCCTATAACTTAGGCTAATTCATAGTTTGTGTCGAAGACCAACTTTTCCTTCTCCCAAGCCACGGGACGAAGGACCGAGTGTCATTTTTAAAGCACGCCGTGCACCAACTCTAAGCCAACCGTTGGACCTTTCCATATTCTAACTCAATTTGACCCTTCGGGATTACTCCCTTTAGCTATGTGTATTCGTCTCTTTTATTATCAAGTCTACTTGTGCAAGTTGAAATCATGCAATTTATTATGTGAAGGATAAGATGAGGCAAGTTCACCGAAACTACCCCACCTGAGCAGGAGTCGCCTCGACCAAGCGATATCTTCGAGCCGCCTCGGCAAGTTGAAATCATCCGAACACCGTCGGCATTTCGATTTCTCCGATTGACTGAGCAGGACGGGGTACTACAATCTAGAATATGCCTCGAAAGGAGAACATTATATAAAGTAATCTCAATCACAAACTAAGATGGAGAAGATGATAAGATAATCTCAACAGAGAGAGAGTCACAAGTATAAATAAGTCTCGGTGTAAACCACACCATATACAATATCTCTATACAATCACAAATGTCTCATAAAGCTAGATAATAAGAATGTCTAGACTAAGCTAATGGCAAGTCCTCAGCGACTACTGGATCTTGTTGAGGGTCCAGGTCACCTGTGTCAACTAGGCCTGCTCCATAGTAAGTATCGCAGTAATCCTCATCATCTGTAATATTTTCAACAGGTCCAGTCAGGACAAGAACGAATACATATCTCTCACACAGTTCATAACATGAAAGGAAATATGAAACAAGCTATAGAATAATATACATGAACTGCTGTAAAGAAATAGTAGAGAGACTGTGAAAAGAAGAACATGATATAGTAGAAATAGATATACATGATATAGATAAGAAAACTGAACTAACTACATGATTTAGAGCACATGTTTGGTTATGTAAACAGGCTTTGGTTATACATGACTTAAATCTAATTTCGAGTTGTACATGATAATGGTGTAGATCACATAACCAAATAAATACTCCCCCTGTCCCAATCCGTACACAAGGATCTGTCCAGGTTATGTTATTGCACATGAAAGTAGTGTGTCACATGGATAGTTAGTCCACATGAACACTGGGTTATACATGAAGGCTCACATGATCATGAGTGTACATGAATGTCACATGAGTATACATGAATAAATGCGAATACAAAGAGTAGACGATGTACATAATAAAGTACATGAGCACAATATACCCGATGTATCTGAGGGGATAACATCGCATGAAGAGATCCATTGTCACTCCCCGTTCCCAGAATGCGTATTTTTATACATGTACAACTTATATATATTTATTTAATATTTATCATGTATTATCCTGTATTTAAATTCCTATAATTTCATGTTAATTAATTATCTGCTCTTTAATTTTCATATTAATTAATTTCCTGCAATTTTATTTCTGCATTTTATTTCCTGCTGTTATTCTCTGCTTTAGTCTTATTTTAGGTTTGGCCTAAGGTTGGTTTTTTTCTCGGGTTCATGGTGGTTCACATGTACCGAACCCCCATAAAACCCCCACCTACCACCCCTTCCATATTTAAAGCCCCCATCCCCTTCTCTCTCTTCATAACTCTCATTCTTCACCATTACTTCTTCTTCTTCCTCTCATCACTCTCTACCTACCAGGAGAAGGCAAGTATATCTTGCTTCTCCTTCACCTATTTTTATGGTTCACTTGTCTTCCCCTTGTGATTCTAAGAGAGTTTACTGCTTAGCATTTTTGATTTTTGTGGCTTGTTTCTTCCAGATCTATGCTGTTGTATTTTCGGTTGTTCATGGGTTTTGATCTCCCAACTTGGCATGTTTTCAGAAGGAGATAGTTCATGTTGTAGAGCTTCTCCTTCTACACCATTCTGAACCATGGGAACCTTGATTGGAGTTCGGGAGATTTTTAGTCACGCACACGTCCTTACGTGTTTGCGTGAATTTTTAGTCACGCACATGTCCTTACGTGTTTGCGTGAATTTTTAGTCACGCTCACGTTCTTACGTGCGTGCGTGAATTTTAGTCACGCTCATGTCTTTACATGCGTGCGTGACTTTTGAGTTACGCTCACGTCTTTACGTGCCAGCGTGACATTTGAGTTACGCTCACGTCTTTGCGTGCCAGCGTGACATTTGAGTTACGCACACGTCTTTGCATGCGTGCGTGAATTTCTTATCACGCTCACGCTGTGCGTGCATGAATTTCTTATCACGCTCACGTTGTGCGTACGTGAATTTCTTGTCCCACTCACGCTGTGCGTGCGTAGATTTCTTATCACGCTGTTTATACGCTCACTCCTACCTACTAGACTTGGCGTACCTTTTTACGCGTACGATTCTTGCGTGACTTGTTGGCCTTAGCATAGCCTTGTTGGCGTGACTTCTTGACCTGGGTGTTTCTATTTGTCCTATAATTTACTTATTTAATGGTAGCATGATAATTCTCCTATTATATCCTTATGCCTTTTTGCATGAACTCGAAAATCTTAGCATGTTAATATTTTTGATACATATGGTTGTGTAGAACGTGCCCTGTGTCTTGATTGGTTTATGGATACCCAGTAAGACTGGAACTTAACCTTGAGAGTTATAGACTCGACCCCATTTAATACTAATTGACTTTCATGCCTTGTCACCATTGATGACGATGGTTATCTTGACTAAAATTGATCATGCGTTCCTAGTTGGAACTAAGAGACTGGCTAGTCGTCTTATTGAATTGAATGAATGAGACACGTTCATGTTATGAACTATTGTAATCGACTGGCTGATCCCGAATATTGACATACAGGCACATGCAGGCTTCAAACTATTTATTTATTTATTTATTTATTTTACAAAAGAAGCATGTGTACTTTATGGTCAAGGCATGATTATTCTGTGGTTAGTTTGGATTGTTGCATTACGCTATGTAAGACCTGCATCCTAACCGCACTGGTATCGTTGTAGAGTTGTGCATATCGTACCCCGTACGAAAGTACTCATTTGAATGACCATGATCCACGGCATGGGATTTCACTCAACGTAGAGACTATTAAGTTAAATAAAATAAAGATTGCATGGAGAGAATGGATCCCCGAGTTCTTACATGGCAGCCCTCTTGGGACTAGTAGTGTCCGACAGGCCGGCTGGTTCCCACAGATACTGTAAAGCTGCCACACGGGCAGGGAGCGGTATCTTCTTATATTATTATTGTATATTGTATATTGATGACGGGCGTCCCGCTGGGACTCGTCTAATTCATGATTGGCACAATTGATTGACTGGATAGACTAGCCTTGCTCGCACATAGTAAGAACTGAGGAATCTTTATTGCATAATTCCAGGATAACTTGGGACTCACAATAGCAAGCCGTAGGAGTTGATTGGCCGTTCAAGATGATTTGTTTGTGTACTTTACCTACTCTGTTGCCTAACTGAGATGATCAGAATGTCAGGACATGACGGGCCAACTTCTGTCCTTGTTTGGTTGGGAGGTTGGTTCGAAGTGTCATGATGTTATGTGAATCCTAGTAGAAAGTAGAGATCTATTATTATATTCTCTTACTTACTGGTTTAATCCTTCATATCGTCCTTCCTTGTGGTACTTGCTATTAGAGGTCTAACCTCTCTGGTTTTGTATGGCCAGATTTAGAGCCGGTTTCCGAGGACTCAGCTTACTTCCACCTCCAAGATGGTCAATACTAGGGGAATGATCGCAGGAGGACTCGAGTGGGTTCCTTACTCCACCGCTCGTTTTGTTATTTACTTTATACTTAGCCGTTTGGCACCGACATGTTAGTCGAATTATCTTGTACTTACTTTTACATAATTGTAACTAAGTCAGACTGCAGCTGATAATAATTGTGTATACTTGATATATCATCTGGCTATGTTTGCTAAAGCCAGATCTCAAGAACATTTTGATTTAAGCATTTGGGACGCCTTACTGCTTTATCTTACATGTTCTCTATTTTTGCTTCTTGCTTGAATGATTGAGACAATAGATGTGAAATGACCATAGAAAGACTTTTATGTAGTATGCACCCCCTCGTCTGGTTAGACAGCATTGATCGTATTATACGGTATTCTTCTACCCGTAATACGTAGCTGGCTGAGTCATTCCCCCGCTCTCCAGTATTCTGGTTCTGGGGCGTGACAAGGTTTTAGTGGTGGCCCATGCAGGTCTGATTTCAGACTTGTGGGGTATTTTGATTTATAGGATGTCTCAATCACACTTGCCCCCCCTTGATCTCATAATTCGTTGTTCTCAACCCTTGCTTGACATTCCGGTATCCTTTGACTTCATTGATCCTTCATGTTCGGTTGTTTGATTGTTCTCTTGTCCCTTTTCTTTGGGGCACTTCGTCCGCATTGGTCAGAGCTGGGCAGCAACAACAAGGGCAACATGGGCAACATGACCAGGTTGGTCAGCAACAAGGGCTAGTCTCACCTCATGAGACTATCCAAGAAGAAGTGATAGTAGAACCAGCAGCTGAACCACGGTTTCCGAAAGTTCCAACGCCACCCATAGTTCCACCTACCCCTGTGGAAGTGGACACACCAGCCCTTCTGGAGATCATGAGAGGAATGATGGCCACTCAGCAACATCAGATGTTGGCCTAGCAGCGCATGCACACTCAGCTACAAGAGCAGAATGTGTTGCTCAACCAAGGATTGCAGACGGCTTTGGAAAGAGGAGTGAGGACTGATTCAGGAGCATCAGCCAAGTTTTGCAAGTACAACCCCCGCCGTTTCGAGGGCACGGAGGATGCCATCTCAGCAGATGCATGGCTTAAGGATATTGAGGCTATTCTGATAGCAGCTAAGGTACCGGCAGAAGAACGTGTGGATCTAGTGAAGTTGTTACTTCAGGATCTCGCACGTGATTGGTGGGAATCAGAGAAAGTAGGCATCAGACGTCCTGTGGCTTGGGACGATTTCACTACAAGATTCAAGACCAAGTACTATGGAGTTGTGGCACGGTTTGAGCTACAACAGAAGTTTATCAACCTCAAGCAGGCCGGCAAGACTGTAGATGCTTATGCAGCGGAGTTCTGCAGATTGAGTAGATTCGCCCCAGAGATGGTAGCAATAGAGAGCCAGAGGGCCATGAGGTTTCAGCAAGGGTTTCATCTTGAACTATTGCAATTGATAGAGGGGCACAATTACCAAACTTTTGACGAAGTATTGACGGCAACTCGAAGGCATGAGATCACCATTCAGAGGCTTGCGGCAAGGACTGGGGGTCAGAAGAGATCCCACAGTCAGATTGAAGGAGGAGGGGGAGCAGCGCCCCGAACAACAGCACCATCCGCTAGCATTCGTATCCACGATGTGGCGGTATGAGGACCAGCACCACCCAGGCAGCAGCAACAGCAACGGAGGAAGAACCAGCAACCCCCGGTGGGCTGCACTTATTGTGGGAAGGCAGGACACACTAGAGATGTGTGTCGTAGATTGAATGGACTGTGTCTGATATGTGGAAATCCAGACCATCGGGTTACCACATATCCCATGAATTCGAGGTCAGGAGGACCAGGGCAACAGTTTCTTGCTCTGCCAGCACCAGGGGCAGGCCAGTATCGAGGACCAGCGGTGGCAGTAAGGCCGTTAGCACAGCGTCCGTTAATGCCGCAGGCTCAGATGTTTCAGCAGCAGGGGCCGCCGATGCAGCAACACCAGCATAGACCACCCCAACATCATCAAGGAAGGGGCCAGCAGCAACATCAGGCTAGGCCGCAGCATGGAAACCAGCAAGGAGGTCGAGGACAAGCATTCACTCTGTCCTTGGAGGAGGCATTGGCATCGGGAGATGTTGTGGCAGGTAACATTCTCGTCGCCTGATATCCCGCAGTAGCATTGTTTGATTCGGGAGCATCCCATTCATTTATATCTGCACAATTTGCGACACGACTAGGAATGGAGTTCGAGGCATTGCCAGAGAGGTTGAATATACTCACTGGTAATGGGCTCCTAGGAGTTAGTAGAGTTATTTTAGCATGTAGCGTTGTAATTTGCGGGCATTCCTTATCTGCCCGGTTGATAGAATTTCCTGTTGGAAATTTCGACGTTATCTTAGGCATGGACTGGCTGAAAGACAGTCATGCGACAATAGATTGTCGTAGAGGGAGTGTATCTTTTGATATTCCAGGCATGAAGAGATTCACCTTAGTCAGATCAGGGGCAACTCAACAAGAGCAGGGAGTAATCACGGCGATGGAAGAAGTTCAGATTCCGAAGGTAGTTGAAGAGTTTCTAGACGTATTTCCTGAAGAACTTCCAGGTCTACCACCGATCAAAGATATTGAGTTCAGTATAGAATTGGCACCAGGAACTAAACCGATATCAGATCGAGTTTACAGAATGTCGGATTCAGAGCAGGCCAAGGTATATCAGCACATAGAGGAACTGAAGGAGAAGAAGTTCATCCAAGCTAGCGTGTCACCATGGGCAGCACCAGTGGTACTTGTGGGAAAGAAGGATGGGTCATCCAGATTGTGCATTGACTACAGGAAGCTTAACGCGGCAACAGTGAAGAACAAGTACCCATTACCCATGATCGACGACTTATTTGATCAGTTGAGCAAAGCTAGAGTTTTCTCCAAAATAGATCTTCGTTCAGGGTACCATCAGGTGAGGGTTCGGAAGGAAGATATTCCCAAGACAACATTCAGGTCGAAGTATGGGCATTATGAATTCTTAGTAATGCCGTTTGGTTTGACTAATGCTCCAGTAATATTCATGGATTTGATAAATTGCATCTTTATGCCATACTTAGACCAGTTTGTCGTTGTGTTTCTTGACGACATTCTCGTATACTCTGCTAGTGAAGAGGAGCATGAAGACCACCTCAGGAAAGTGTTACAGGTTCTGAGAGAGAACCAGTTGTATGCCAAGCTCAGCAAGTGTGAGTTTTGGTCGGATCACATTTCATTTTTGGGTCACATCATATCAGGAGCTGGAGTAGCAGTAGATCCCAAGAAGGTAGAAGCAGTAGAAAGTTGGCCAGTACCCAAGACCGTGGCAGATGTGCGGAGCTTCTTGGGATTGGCAGGATATTACAGAAAGTTTGTGTCAGACTTTGCAAGGCTTTCAGCACCCATGACTCGCTTGACCCGGAAGGATGTACCATTCGTTTGGTCGGCAGAATGTCAGGCATCATTTGAGACTTTGAAGCAGAAGTTGATATCAGCACCTATTCTTACATTGCCAGTTGGACCCGGAGGTTTTACAGTATATTATGATGTGTCAGGTAAAGGACTTGGATGTGTCCTTATGCAACATGGGATGGTGATAGCATATGCATCTAGGCAGCTTCGGGACCACGAGAAGAATTACCCAACTCATGATTTGGAGTTGGCGGCAGTAGTGTTTGCTCTGAAGCTATGGAGGCATTACTTGTATGGTGACCGAGTAGACATGTACACAGACCATAAAAGTCTGAAGTACATCTTTACTTAGAAGGAACTAAACATGAGGCAGAGAAGATGGCTGGAGTTGATCAAGGATTATGATGTGGAGCTTCAGTATCACCCAGACAAGGCTAATGTAGTAGCAGACGCTCTTAGCAGAAGAGGCGGCGCATTTATGTTGACAACACAGAGGCATATCTTAGAAGACGTTCAGGAGATGGGCATCGAAGTTATACTTCCTAATGATGTAGGAGTTCTAACAAGTCTGCAAGTTCAATATAACTTGGTAGGCAGGATCAAGGCAGCTCAGGCACAAGACCCATGGATTCAGAAGCTTAGGGCAGAATGTGAGTCAGGACTCAGGAAGGAGATGAGAATTCATGAAGATGGTACACTCAGGTTTGGATCACGTCTATGTGTGCCTAGTGGAGATATTAGACAGGAGGTTATGGCAGAAGCTCACAGTTCTCAGTATTCTATTCACCCTGGAGGGACCAAGATGTACCAAGATATCAAGCAGCATTTCTGGTGGAACGGGATGAAGAGGGAGATAGCTAGATTTGTTTCCCGTTGCTTGGTATGTCAGCAAGTGAAGGCAGAACAGCAGAGGCCAGCTGGATTATTGCAACCGCTTCCTATCCCGGAATGGAAATGGGAGCATATTACAATAGACTTTGTGACCGGTTTACCGAGATCACCAAGTGGTAAGGACGCTATTTGGGTAATAGTGGATCGGCTTACAAAGGTAGCACACTTTCTTCCTTTCAGAGTAGGACAATCTACAGAAAGGTTGGCAGAGTTATATATGCAACAAATAGTCAGGCAGCATGGAGTCCCTGTCAGTATTGTGTCGGATCGAGATACCCGCTTTATATCACATTTCTGGAAGAGCTTACATCATAGCCTGGGTACCAAGTTAAGATTTAGCACGGCTTACCATCCGCAGACGGATGGGCAATCAGAAAGAACGATTCAGACTTTAGAAGACATGTTGCGAGCTTGCACTCTAGATTTTAGAGGGTCTTGGGAGAGTCACCTGCACTTGGTCGAGTTCTCATACAACAACAGTTATCAAGCCAGTATCCAGATGGCGCCATTTGAAGCACTATATGGTAAGAAGTGCAGGTCACCGCTTGCATGGGATGATATCGGAGAGAGGAAGATGTTAGGCCCAGAAATGATTGTTCAGACGGTTGACGTGGTTAAGGGAATTAGAGAGCGACTTCGAGTTGCGCAGGACCAGCATCGTCATTGGGCGGACCAGCATCGTAGGCCGTTAGAGTTCTCTGCTAGGGACCACGTATTCTTACGGATCTCACCTACTCGTGGGGTCATTAGATTTGGCGTTCGCAGGAAATTGAGTCCGCGGTATGTGGGCCCATTTGTTATCCTTGATCGGATAGGCGATGTTGCTTATCGTTTATCCCTCCCACCTTCGTTACGAGAGGTGCATGACGTGTTTCATGTATCTCAATTACGTAGGTATGTATCGGATCCAAGCCATATCCTCGATCATTCTGAGCTGGTTGTTGGTACCAACCTGTCTTACGAGGAACAGCCTGTGTCCATTTTGGACCGAAGAGAGAAGATACTTAAGAACCGAACAATTAGTCTTGTCCGTGTTGCTTGGGGTCATCACTCCTTGGGAGAGTCAACGTGGGAACGTGAGGATGATATCCGATCACGGTATCCACACCTGTTTGACTCACAAGGTATATCTCTTTCTGTATACCTTGATTCTTCATGCTTATCACCTTATGGGTAGAGCTACTTGATATCGTAGATTGATGAATTTACATATATAGTACTTGCTTTTGATATGGTAAAATGATTGCTTGCTCACTCGAATTGCTTGTATTAGTTTAGTTCCGATATTTCTATCCTGCTTGGATTTGAAATTCCGAGGACGAAATTTTTCTAAGATGGGTAGAGATGTCACTCCCCGTTCCCAGAATGCGTATTTTTATACATGTACAACTTATATATATTTATTTAATATTTATCATGTATTATCCTGTATTTAAATTCCTATAATTTCATGTTAATTAATTATCTGCTCTTTAATTTTCATGTTAATTAATTTCCTGCAATTTTATTTCTGCATTTTATTTCTGTATTTTATTTCCTGCTGTTATTCTCTGTTTTAGTCTTATTTTAGGTTTGGCCTAAGGTTGGTTTTTTTCTCGGGTTCATGGTGGTTCACATGAACCGAACCCCCATAAAACCCCCACCTACCACCCCTTCCATATTTAAAGCCCCCATCCCCTTCTCTCTCTTCATAACTCTCATTCTTCACCATTACTTCTTCTTCTTCTTCTTCCTCTCATCACTCTCCACCTACCAGGAGAAGGCAAGTATATCTTGCTTCTCCTTCACCCATTTTTATGTTTCACTTGTCTTCCCCTTGTGATTCTAAGAGAGTTTACTGCTTAGCATTTTTGATTTCTGTGGCTTGTTTCTTCCAGATCTATGCTGTTGTATTTTCGATTGTTTATGGGTTTTGATCTCCCAACTTGGTGTATTTTCAGAAGGAGATAGTTCATGTTGTAGAGCTTCTCCTTCTACACCATTCTGAACCATGGGAACCTTGATTGGAGTTCGGGAGATTTTTAGTCACGCACACGTCCTTACGTGTTTGCGTGAATTTTTAGTCACGCACACGTCCTTACGTGTTTGCGTGAATTTTTAGTCACGCTCACGTTCTTACGTGTGTGCGTGAATTTTAGTCACGCTCATGTCTTTACATGCGTGCGTGACTTTTGAGTTACGCTCACGTCTTTACGTGCCAGCGTGACATTTGAGTTACGCTCACGTCTTTGCGTGCCAGCGTGACATTTGAGTTACGCACACGTCTTTGCATGCGTGCGTGAATTTCTTATCACGCTCACGCTGTGCGTGCGTGAATTTCTTATCACGCTCACGCTGTGCGTGCGTGAATTTCTTGTCCCGCTCATCCTGTGCGTGCGTGGATTTCTTATCACGCTGTTTATACGCTCACTCCTACCTACTAGACTTGGCGTACCTTTTTACGCGTACGATTCTTGCGTGACTTGTTGGCCTTAGCATAGCCTTGTTGGCGTGACTTCTTGACCTGGGTGTTTCTATTTGTCCTATAATTTACTTATTTAATGGTAGCATGATAATTCTCCTATTATATCCTTATGCCTTTTTGCATGAACTCGAAAATCTTAGCATGTTAATATTTTTGATACATATGGTTGTGTAGAACGTGCCCTGTGTCTTGATTGGTTTATGGATACCCAGTAAGACTGGAACTTAACCTTGAGAGTTATAGACTCGACCCCATTTAATACTAATTGACTTTCATGCCTTGTCACCATTGATGACGATGGTTATCTTGACTAAAATTGATCATGCGTTCCTAGTTGGAACTAAGAGACTGGCTAGTCGTCTTATTGAATTGAATGAATGAGACACGTTCATGTTATGAACTATTGTAATCGACTGGCTGATCTCGAATATTGACATACAGGCACATGCAGGCTTCAAACTATTTATTTATTTATTTATTTATTTTACAAAAGAAGCATGTGTACTTTATGGTCAAGGCATGATTATTCCGTGGTTAGTTTGGATTGTTGCATTACGCTATGTAAGACCTACAACCTAACCGCACTGGTATCGTTGTAGAGTTGTGCATATCGTACCCCGTACGAAAGTACTCATTTGAATGACCATGATCCACGGCATGGGATTTCACTCAACGTAGAGACTATTAAGTTAAATAAAATAATGATTGCATGGAGAGAATGGATCCCCGAGTTCTTACATGGCAGCCCTCTTGGGACTAGTAGTGCCCGACAGGCCGGCTGGTTCCCACAGATACTGTAAACCTGCCACACGGGCAGGGAGCGGTATCTGCTTATATTATTATTGTATATTGTATATTGATGACGGGCGTCCCGCTGGGACTCGTCTAATTCATGATTGGCGCAATTGATTGACTGGATAGACTAGCCTTGCTCGCACATAGTAAGAACTGAGGAATCTTTATTGCATAATTCCAGGATAACTTGGGACTCACAATAGCAAGCCGTAGGAGTTGATTGGCCATTCAAGATGATTTGTTTGTGTACTGTACCTACTCTGTTGCCTAACTGAGATGATCAGAATGTCAGGACATGACGGGCCAACTTCTGTCCTTGTTTGGTTGGGAGGTTGGTTCGAAGTGTCGTGATGTTATGTGAATCCTAGTGGAAAGCAGAGATCTATTATTATATTCTCTTACTTACTGTTTTAATCCTTCTTATCGTCCTTCCTTGTGGTACTTGCTATTAGAGGTCTAACCTCTCTGGTTTTGCATGGCCAGATTTAGAGCCGGTTCCCGAGGACTTAGCTTACTTCCACCTCCAAGATGGTCAATACTAGGGGAATGATCGCAGGAGGACTCGAGTGGGTTCCTTACTCCACCGCTCGTTTTGTTATTTACTTTATACTTAGCCGTTTGGCACCGACATGTTAGTCGGATTGTCTTGTACTTACTTTTATATAATTGTAACTAAGTCAGACTGCAGCTGATAACAATTGTGTATACTTGCTATATCATCTGGCTATGTTTTGTAAAGCCAGATCTCAAGAACATTTTGATTTAAGCATTTGGGACGCCTTACTGCTTTATCTTACATGTTCTCTATTTTTGCTTCTTACTTGAATGATTGAGACAATAGATGTGAAGTGACCATAGAAAGACTTTTATGTAGTATGCACCCCCTCGTCTGGTTAGACAGCATTGATCGTATTATACGGTATTCTTCTACCCGTAATACGTAGCTGGCTGAGTCATTCTCCCGCTCTCCAGTATTCTGGTTCTGGGGCGTGACATCCATATAGTACTAATCCGTGATAACATCGTGACAGCAACAAATAAACTAGTCTATAACAAGTAAATATGTCCAAGCAAGAATGAAACGGTCAGAGAATGTACTCGTCTGACAATCTAAGCTGCTGATGAAGAAGTGTAACGGAACTGGAGTGATGTAACCCTATTTAAAATAACCACAAGTCACAACATGGTCCACAATATCATAAGAAAGGTCTACAATGCACTTCTACATGCTTTTAGGTCCTTCTAGGTCAAAGTCAACCCTTTGTCAACTCTGGTCAAACCTGGTAAACTCTGGTCAAACCTGGTCAACTATAGGTCAACTAGTCCGTTTACTAATTTTAGGTCATACACAAGTTTTCAAGTCATTCTAAGTTCGTTTGAGTTTATTTGGATCAAGTTTGACCCAAAGTTGACTTTTGTCAACTTGGCCAACTTGCCAGTCAACTCGACTAATCTAGGCTCATTGGGCCAATCCTAATCTGTCCCAATACTCCCTAAGTTACATCCACAAGCAAATACTTACATATAGATATATTTCATTCATTCAAAGGTAATATATATATGTTTGTATGTGTGTATGTGTGTATATATATATATATATATATATATATATATATATATATATATATATATATATATATATATATATATATTTTATATATATATATATATATATATATATATATATATATATATATATATATATATATATATAATATATATATATATATATATATATATATATATATATATAAAATATATATATATATATATATATATATATATATATATATATATATATATATATATATATATATATATATATATATACACACATACACACATACAAACATATATATATATACACACATACACACATATATATATATACACAACACATATATATATCTAACTTACTTGTGAAAAGAGGTTTGTGTCGACAAGGGACTGTTGTGAGGGTTCAAAACTGAGAATAATAGCTAAGTACTTAACTATGAGACTATATCATATTTATATACATTTATACATATATCTATTTAAAAATAACATATATATATATATATATATATATATATATATATATATATATATATATATATATATATATATATATATATATATATATATATATATATATATATATAAAGGAAATTGGTTACTCGAAAGGAAATAAAACTCGAAACTGAGGTTACGGATCTCGGCTAACCCATCAACAATATACATTTACCCATATAGCTATATATATATTTATATACATTTATACATATATCTATTTAAAAATAACATATATATATATATATATATATATATATATATATATATAAATATATATATATATATATATATATATATATATATATATATATATATATATATATATATATATATTTTTTTTTTTTTAAAAAAAAAATATATATATATATATATATATATATATATATATATATATATATATATATAAAGGAAATTGGTTACTCGAAAGGAAATAAAACTCGAAACTAAGGTTACGGATCTCGGCTAACCCACCAACAATATACATTTACCCATATAGCTATATATATATGAAATATATATATATATATATATATATATATATATATATATATATATATATATATATATATATATATATATATATATATATATATAAAGGGGAAAACTCAATATATATACACAAATAGAAGATAAATAGGACATAAATCCAATGATCGTTTCCCGCAAGTCCAGAATATCATATACGAGTCATAAACCCAGAAATCGTTGGTTAAAAGTCAAGAAATCGAATATTCATACATTTGATTCAATTTCGAATGTCGAAAAAAAAAACCCAAAATCCACATAACGACCCAAAACACACAATACACCACTTGAACCCGTAAAACTTGGCAAACACGATGGTCTCGGTATGTGAGATGTGCTCGGGTACTCACGGAGTCGAAACCGTGTCCGTATCGTGTCCACAGTGAGTATCGGAAAACCCGATACGCGTGTCAAATGAATCGGTGCGAGTTCGATTTCTCGCTCGATTCCAAACCGTTTCTTGTGAAACTTTGCGTGCGGCCAAGTGTCATGTCCGACGTGCACGAAGCCTGTGTCCACGCGCGGCCTGTGCGCGTGTGCACATAACAGTGCACATCATCGTGCACGCGAGACGGCGAGTCTAGGGACTCGTGTGTGCCACCACACATGTCGTGGTCGTGTCTTAGGATAGGCTAGGTAAAGGGCTACACGTAGGACACATCGGATCGAGTCCACGTGTCCACACGTGTCAGCACGAGGGTCGTGTCAGCGGCGGCTGTGCGCATGCGCGTGCGTGTGTCGACCCGTGCGGTCACGATCTCTCACTCGATTCGAATCGAGATGACACGAAACTTAGGGGACGTGTCCACAGACGTTGCTCCCACCTACACGCCAAGTGGCATGCGGCCACGTGGCCTGTCCATCGTGCAAACAACACGCGGCAGCAGGGCACGCGCGCGGCCTGCGCGTGCAGTATGTTTGTGTCCTGTTCGGACACGGACACGAGCCCCATTCAAAGCGCAACCTACGGTGTCGTGATCCCTACATCTAGGGCTATCCAAATATATTAATAGTTTCACAAATTATCAAGTTTCAATCCATTGAGTAATTTCATCAAATACCTATGTTGTAGCTTCGATACGTATCCGATACGCACATCGAACGGACACAAAATCGAACGAAACTAATCCTACAGGTCGAGGGTACCTAGATGCATGCTCTAATAAAGAAAAATAAGAACAAACAATAGTAGAACGAGATTTACCTATTGAGAGTTGGAATCTCAATAAAAGGGAATCCTCGAGCGCTTTGACAACCAGTTTCTCCCACGCAGACGTCTCCAAATCCTTGCTAGGAATGCTCTAGCAAGTTCTCCTTCTCCCTACGGTCGCAACGCAATTCGTTTGAGGTGAATCGGATGCCGGATGAGAAAGTTAGGATTTTTGGAGAAGAGAGAAACTAGGGTTTGCACTTGTGACGGCTACAAACCAAAGCACAATGATATGAAGGGGGGCTGCTGTGGCCAGCCAAGGGGCTTCATTAGGGTTAGGGTTTGCTCATGGGCCAATTGCACTCCTCAAGTTGTTAAAAAGGCCCATGTCAAAAAGGTTTTATGGAAAATAGCTTAAAAAATGATTTAATAGCTTCCTAATTTGGACATTGGCCCTAAAATAAAATCTAAAAGGCCAAGGATAATTCTAAATGCATGGTTAGTCTTCTACTCATGATTGCTAAGGTTAGAGCACTTTCTACAACTCAAACCATCATTCACAGCTACAAAAGCAATCACTCTAATTAATAAATTAATAAGAATTTCAAACAAAAATATAATGACGAAAATACCCTTAAAATTGAAAAGTGAGTGTGACAAATCTACCCTCCTTAAAATAATTTCGTCCACGAAATTAAAGTGGTCGTACTCCTTCTAGGTCAAACCCCCAACAATCATGGTCTTAAGAAAACTTACCTAAATCATGCAGTTGGAAAGATATCATACAGGATTATGGCAGGTAATATCAGTCTGAGGTCTCATCATCTAGCCATTATTGTCATACTCGATAAAAAGTAGTCATAAGGTATCAAAACATAGAAACAATATGGTAGGGTATAGTAATCATCAAGACAGGATAAGGTATAGGTCAAGAACTCACCTCTAATAGGTCTGGTAGCTGGAACTCTCTCCTGGAGATAGGCCTCGACTAGGGGTAGGTATAGTAGGACAATGTAGCATCCTGTGTCCAGCTGACCCACATAATAGACACAATCCTAGTCTCTTCCTACAGTCCTTCCATACGTGCCCAGGCTTCTTACAGAAGGCACAAGTAGGCACTCGCTCAATTGGCCTCTGCTGGACAGGAATCTGAACTGGATAGGCTGGTCTAGGCTGGAAGCCGGGGTACTCCTGAGGCTCTGGGTATATACTGCTCCTCGCCCTCTTGGGGCTAGCTCTCCCCTCAAATGCATGTAATCCCACAACAGTTGGATACTGAGACTCTGCTCTCTCATAAGCCCAGCCTGAAGTCTCTGTACCTCGCACACATCCTGAAGAAGTCTGTAAATCTGAGCCCCATCAGGAATGGCATGAGGTACCACTCCAAGAGGCAAAGGGAGGTCCTCAGTCTCCGGCTGAACTGCAGCCATCTCCTGAAGGATAGGAGATGGAGGAAAACTCTCCGGTGAGTCTGCTAACACCTCCTGAGCAATGGAAGGGGGAAGTACAATCTCGGTCTCATCCGGAATTGCAGCTGTGCACTGGGGACAGACTCTAGTCATGGGTTCCATACTGGAAAAGATAAAGAAAATAATAAATCATCGGGCTGTAAGGCAGTCTATCATCCTATATGAAAACTGGTGATTATAAAAAAACAACGAGGAATTAACTCTAAAGCGTTACTATTCTAAAGATGATCAAAATTGAAAGTTTAAAGCACGACTGTCAATAGCATTGAAATCCAATCACGATATATATAAAAGAAAATTTAGTCTCGGCACGATCTAAGTTGATCAATCTTTTGGTAAATCATGATTTGGGCATGATGGGGAACAAGGTCATCAAAGTCTGAGCACGAGCATCCAAGGATGGAGATCTAGGTCACAATTAAATTTAATTCAATTGAGTACGACCCAGGATATTAATATGATAAGAAAAGATGACCAAAGTTGATTGGTCGTGATCAAGGGAGTTAGGATTCAATGATATTGAAAAGTTTTAAAGGATAATTCAAAGATATGGAATAAGTCAATTTCCTCCTTTTGATAGGGAAAACAAAAAATAATGTTTCATAGGGAAGTCAAGTTAATCATCTCTCTCTGATACCATCAAGCTTATCTAATCATCATTTGCCAATCATATCTTTATCTCATAAGTCCAATTATGAAAATCAACCTTTATATGACTACTAACAAGAATTTATACCCTTTTGTTATGAAGATTGGACCTTGTCATGATCATCATAGGCTCAATTCCTAAATTCCAAAACATTACTCATGAAGCATACCCTTTTATTTATTAGCACTCAATACTAACCACTTAATCATCTTAAATCCAAATTCTTCCACCTTGTCCTAAATTAGATCCGAAACCTCTAAATCAAGTTTTATGAAATCCTTGAACTTGTTCAAATTACTCTCGTGTTATTCAATCTAAAACCACTAGGCCTTACAAAAACTTATTCTCCATTAAAATCAACCTTCATATTTCCTTCAACGTAAACCCTCAAATATTATTCTCCTTAAATTTAAAATTTCTCAAAAAATCTCTATATTTTCTATAACTCAAAAGTCCTTGTGTTCTTTCTGTTCTTAACCATTTTCTTGCAATATCTTATTCAATTTCGTATTGCCATCGAATACAGTTAAAATCTCTTCTCCATTACTAAATTCCTAAATTTAACATCATAGCCTTAAAGTAAATGTCTCAAGAATCAATAACCAAAATTATCCAAGTCCTCAAACTATGTCGACCTCGAATATCCTCGTCAGCTAAGAAATGCATCTATAAATTTCTTATATCCAAATATTTCTCTGTGTGTGATCGTTCCTAAATTGATAATATAAATCTCGTGATTTCATTCTCACTTCACTTTTTACCACATCTCTATCTCAAAATTCTATATCAAAGACTAACATTTAGATTCCTACCAAGATTATCATGAGATAACAAATTATATCCTTTCCGAGCGAGATGATTTACGTCACTTCCTCGACCTTTCCAAGGTAAAAAGGTATGGAGATTCAAAGGTTTCAAAGTATAGATGATAGGATTAGATACGAGATAGGTGATTGATATAATTGGGACAGAGTTAACTAAGATAAGGAAAAATGGTAATACAAGAAATAATGGCAAGAAAGAAATAATGATAAAATCTGTTCTTGCTCATCCGTTCAAAAGGAATGAACCAATTTTAAGATATAATCTGATAACCATACACGTCTTCCTGAAATCATATTGCTAGAATTTTGCCTCACCAGTAAACATAGCTGCAATAAACAATAGAGTCCGTAACTAAGGTATACACCCTATAATCATGTTATTTAGAATTCTTACCACGCCAACTGGTATGGCTGCAAGAAAATCTAGATTCCATAACTAGGATATGTATATCTAAGTCAGGCTCTACGTCCTTGTCATGCTAGCCAGTATGACTGCGATAAATTCTAACTCCACAAATAAAGTAGACATTTACCTTTCTCACTGTCCTTATTAAGTATGTTATCAGGTTATACCCTAAATTCCAAAAATAAAGTAAAGAAAAAAAATTAAATACAAACTCAAAGTTAACAACTAATCATCAAGATTCAAAATTCAATAATGAATCCATCAAAATCAAATTCAATAACAAGGAGTAATGGGTGAATCAAATTAAGGGATAAGATTTCAAATTGAAGTTAAAATAAGATTCTCAAGGGTCGTCCCAGGAATCTCTCAAGAAATCCTAACAGTGATTGAGTATCCTCTCATTCTAACACTTTACTTCCTATATTCTATAGCAGGCTCGTAGTAATACAACTAAGTCGCTGTACAACTACGACATCGCAATAATGCGAATCTGGACTTGTATTGGCCACCACTAAAAATGTGTCACGACACGCACCCAGTGTAAGGGCACAAGAAGTGGGTACGTCCAGCCTACGCTGTAGTACCCCACTCCTCGCGGTCCAGTATGTAATTGCCACGGCTTGCTGACTCAGTCTTGAATTGAGTATTTGGGGAAACCTTTGTCGGTATCGATTGATCATGGATGAAATGCAATAAACCTTTCCAATTGATGGATTGGCTTCTATTGAAATGAATCCAAGACTTTTGTTGGATGTTTTCTTCGCTGCTTGGTTTTGATGAATGCGTTTTCGTACTGGTTTTCGATGATTGGTTTTCATTGTTCGCTTTCATCGTATTTCGTATTCATTCCGAATCTTGAGAGAAAGAGACCGAAGTATGCTAATCAACTGTTAGTGCCAATATAGGACGCGTGAACTGTTCGTGAACGGCGCATGAAGTCCCTCCTTCTCTCAACTAAGATTCATCTTGGTGAGTTGCTCTAACCGGGCTTGCATTTATTTGTACGTCCTAATAAAAATGATCTCTAGTCCACTCTGTCGCCTCGTCCCTACGATCAACGGTACCGCAATAAGAAAAGATAAAGAGAAGATAATGAATTGAATCATATGCTTGATTATATATTACCGCTTCATCTGTTTTCATATGAATAATATCTGTTGCCTATGAATATGCTTCAAATGTTTAGATGTGTATAGATGAAGTTGTATACGTTGCCACAGCAAAGAGAATTGTCCCAAAGCTAGGAGCTATAAGCTCTGTCATAAACCAAAGCAAAGCATAAATACATTTGTTGCATAACACCCGCTTTACAGAGTATGCATAGGCCCTGGACAACTCGTATACAAGGAAACTAGTTCTCTCGGGCGGTTCTGGGGGCTCCTGGAATCGCTCGGCCTGGGGGAGATTGTCTAGACATTTCGAGGTACAAGAAACGTCGAGTGTTGTATCAATGTTCAAATAGCGACGAGCTGAACCCATGTGTTACAACGGCTAATCACGAAAAACGACCCGTGGACCAACATATAGTTAGGTGCATTTATGAAATCAGAGTGCATTGCAACCTAACAAGAGATGCGGAGTTAAACGACCCATATACCTTTATATTATATACAAATTGTGCTAACCTGTTTTGTGCAGGGATGACTGTCGGCGATGAGTAAGTTGGTTATGTAATATTCTTCTGTCTTGTTTCTTATGAATTGTTAAAAAGAACCTAGACAAGTAGAAAGAGCACTAGTAAATATGTAGCTTCACATCTTGAATTAGTGCAGATATTTGTGAGTTTCGGCGAAGAGCCGCTCGCCAGTACATGATGTGTGCTGACCGACGTTGTGGACATCCTTTTCAGAAAGCAGAGGAGACAGGGGGATTTCAACTGAGACACTAAAGCTCGTCTAGCCCAGTAGAGCTGTGGACTGCCTCGAAGCTTCTTTTCATTTTCAGTCAAAGTTGTAAGTTTCTTTTCCTTTGCAGGTGTCTTTACATTCCAGCATGTAATAAAGGGATATCATGTATGGGCATTGTGACTATTTTTAAAAGAGAGTTTTAAAGAGAGTCATGTAGCCAAGATAAGGCAATATGAGTTTGCAAAGCTTTGTACTTGTATTCCTATCAAGTTTATCAATAAAAGAAGTATTTCCATTTCAAATCTCTGTGTCTAATATTTGGTTTTCTACAATGAATGGGTGCGTGCGTGTGTTTTTGCTTGACTAGTTATTTTGTGCAGGTATATCACCTTGTTCAAGCGTAACTTAGACTTGTACGACATTACGCCTTAGTGAGGACGAACGATCCCGTAGGGATCCAGGCAAGACGGACGACCCCCCCCCCAGATGAGGGTCTCCTTGTAATACTGGCTGAGATGGCCGGGATGGAAGAGCCTATCTTCTTTCCTCCCTTACCAGGAGGATCCTTTTGAGTTGAATTACATGAGACGAAAGGAAACTCCTCGTCCCTTGGAATTTGCACATGTTTTTTGACTTGTTATCGGACAGGTGCTGGCTGCTGCAGTTGCTGGAAAACTGACTGTCGATCTTCAGGTGATGTTGATTTGTCGCAGCAGCAGTTGATGATGACTTGGGTCCAACGACGTCCCGAGAGGGACTCATTGCCTGCCGACGCTGCCGTCTTACGTTTGTGAGTAATCACGTCATGTAAGTCGGTAGGAAGCTGTTCTACCTTTGCACCAAACTTGTGAACCCGGGTATCCCGAGCGCACGGGTGCTTAGGCATCATGTTTGCTCCCTGATCCATGGCTAGTAAAAGCACTTGCTGTGGATCTTTAGAGGGAGACTTTAAAGACCCACCCTGTCCGTTAGCCCTGGAGGACTGGACGTGGGTGGTTCTGTACAACTTTCCGTCAAGAGCCCATGTAACAGTCAACGGGGTCCGCTGACAGTCAACAACTTGAACAGTTGACTTTACGCAAATTGTGCAAAGAGAAATCGAAACGATACAGAGGAGCGTGGGCCGCTGAGGGACCCACCGCAGATCAGAGACAATCTGCACAACCAGCAGCTACAGACTAATGCTCGTGTTTTTAACCTATCTACCTTACTTGATCATAAATTCAGAGAAAGAGAGAAACATAGATAGAGTTATGTCCATCCGAGGAGTCCAGAAGAGCATTTCGTCAGAATGGTCCACAGTTCGTCTTCAAACTTGTTGGTTCCTGGGAGCTGATCGTCGTGTGGGACGAATCTAGCTTTCTGCTCCGATGATTCGTCACCCCAGCAGGCCTCTTCTCTTCTTTCATTCATCTCTTTTCATTTGTAACTCGTTCTGAACGAGATCTTCTCTGATCTAATCAGAAAACTTTCTGTGGGCTTTCGTCGCTGCTGTTACGAAATTCATTTGTGCCTTCTTCGAAGTGTTATATTTGATTTCGTCTCTCTGAATCCTCCGGGATCTCAGTTGTGCACCTTTCTCGAAGTATTGCCAAAATCTATTTTTCATCTTAAAATTATGCCCTGGCAATAACACTTGGTGGACACCTAAGCAGACATCGGACGAACACCTAAGCGGACATCGGGCGCCACCTAGACGGCCTAGGCAGCCACCTTTTAGAACAGAGATTCCTACTCTTAGCAAGCATATAATATCTTTCCCTTCCTCCTTAGTTTCTAACCTCCTATATATAAAATCATAGACCTTAGGTTTTGCTCCACTAACTGCTTTGTATCTTCCTTTTTTGTAATTTTATATGATTCAAAGGTTTCTCCATTATTATACTTTTGTCAATCTTGATAGGCAATTATTTTTTGCCTAAATAACCTTTTGAACTTCCTCGTTCCACCACCAATTTTCTTTCAAGTCCAACCATAACTTTTGACGCTCCTAGAATCTATCTTTGTTACTTTACCATATAACATTAGAATCTTCTTCTATGTCCTATATTTTCTACTATTAACAAACCTATAAATATTTTTCTCTCTCCATAGTTTCTAACCTCCTATACAAAATGGAGTGTGCCTCGCGCTATCAAAATTTTGTAAATAACGATACGATAAGAACGAACTGGTTGATCATGAACTTTGTGATTGATCAAGATAAGACTATAAGTCATCGGCGATTGTTCGATGCGTATAGCATCTCGTGTGTCCACCGCAAATAAGATAGACTGGAACTCAATGCAAGTAGATATTATTCATGTGGAAATAGATGAAGCGGTAACATATAATCTTGCATATGATTCAATTCATTATCTTCTCTTTATCTTTTGTTATTTTGGTATCGTTGATCGTAGGAACGAGGCAACAGAGTGGACTAGAGATCATTTTTATTAGGACGTACAAATAAATGCAATCCCGGTTAGAGCAACTCACCAAGATGAATCTTAGTTAAGAGAAGGAGTGACTTCACGCTCCGTTCATGAATAGTTCACGCGTCCTATATTTGCACCAACAGTTGATTAGCATAATTCAGTCTCTTTCTCTTAAGATTCGGAATGAATGTGAAATGCGATGAAAGCGAACAATGAAAACCAATCATCAAAAACCAATACGAAAATGCATTCATCAAAACCAAGCAGCGAAAGAAATCATCCAACAAAACCCTTGGATTCATTTCAATAGAAGCCAATCCATCAATTGGAAATGTTCATTGCATTTTATCCGTGATCAATCGATACTGGCAAAGGTTTCTCCAAATACTCAGTTCAAGACTGAGTCAGCAAGCCATGGATATTACATAGTAGACCGCGAGGAGCGGGGCACTACATAATAACCCACTGAGAAAAAGTTGTCCTCAAAACTTAAGAAACAAGCTCACCTCCACTAGTATTGCATTCAGGATCAAGTAAGGTGGATAGGTTAAAAACACGAGAATTAGTCCGCAGCTGCTGGTTGTGCAGATTGTCTCTGACCTGCGGTGGGTCCCTCAGCGGCCCACGCTCCTCTGTATCGTTTTGATTTCTCTTTGCACAATTTCTGACGGCGTGACCCTGCTAGCCACAACCGAAACAAGCTTTGCTCAAAGAACGACAGGTTTCCTTTGTGTGGCCCTTCATGCCGCAGTAGCTGCATTCTAAAGTTTTCGTGCGACAATTATCTATGGTGTGGCACTGACGGCCGCAGAATCCGTACTCTACTGTGTTGCGGTTATCTCCTTCTGTTTTCTTCTCGCCGTTGTGGTATCTTTTTGTAGGCTTACGCCTTCCTCAGGCTAAATTGTTCCACTTGTAGCGCTGCCTCAAAGGCCTGAGGATATGACTCACATTCTCGGTTCAGTACACTCAACTGAATGTCATCGTTCAGACCTTGAACAAACCGATTTATGCGGGCCTGCTCCGTTGGTAACATAACAGCAACAAAATTTTCCAACTTAGCAAATTCAGATTCATAGTCTTTCACGGACATGCTCCCTTGCTTTAATGATATGAAATCATTCTCCATCTTCTGGCTGATAGCAGAAGGGAGATACTGCTCCAAAATGCTTTCTTGAACGAGGCCCAAGAAATCTTTCCACCCCTAGCAGTTGTGAGCAGCTCTGGTTTCTTCGCTTTCCACCAATCTTTTGCCTGCAGCCGTAGTAGCAAAGAGGCACAAACTACCTTTTTGCTACTCGAAACTCCTACGAACGCGAACAGACTCTCCATTTTATCGATCCAGTCCATCACCTTATCTAGTGATGTCTTGTCTTCAAATTCTGGAGGTTTCACGTCTAAGAAGTCCTTTGGCCTAAAGAAAGTGCGCCTATGCACTGGCTGGGGTTCGTCACCATCCACGGGCTCAATCTCAGGTGTTCCTGTTGGATTAGTCGCTGCGGTGGTATCCCGATTTGCCGCTAGCGCAGTTACAAGTTGGGTCAAGGCATCCAACTGCTTCTGTTGGGCCTCGAGTCAGGCCTGTTGTATCTGGCCACGCTACTCATTATCTTGCCTCTGTAGTTCCATCATGGTCATGATCCGCTCTATCGGATCAGTCGGGCTAGATGGTCGAGGAGGAGCCATTTCTTTACAAAAGAGTATAACTTCTGTCAGTCTCATAAAATATTATGGACTTATTGTATAGGACATTGGTTTTCATAACTCAAAATCGGGACCTTTTTGAAAGCCAACAAAATACTTTATATACTTTTTCGAAAATGATATTTGCAAGAGGCCAAGGACGTAAAGTCGTGCTCTGATACCATTTTGTCATGTCTCGATCCCACTAGGGTCGTCCGTCTTGCCTGAATCCTGTTCGGACTTGTCATTGACAATAAAGTATGTTGATGATTGAATAGATCCAATCTACGTATCGAGAATGAATAAGTCTAGACACAAAGTAAGAGTTACGCCCCGAGGAGGACGATTATCCTACGGGCGCGTTAGCATGGTGATTTCATATCCAGCGTGGATAATCGAACTTGGGGGAGATTGGGACGTGACATATTGTTATGCTAGACGACCTTGTGATCAAATACGTAAATTGGGTCTAACGACTCGGGGAATATGATATGAGAATTATGGTTCAAAGATAAATAGTGTAGTGGGGTACTTGACTTAGATATGATGGATATGTAGATTATATCGAACGTGTTCGAAGAGATAGACTATGCGAATTGCTTGTTTGGATGTGTGATATTGATATATCGAAGAATTGGTTGAACATGACTCACCGTAAGATGGCTTTGCTGAATGACTCGGACCCCTTGAACTAAGTGATGCAAGTGCGAATAGGAGAAGTCTATGCTCGAAGTTTATAAAGCGGAGTGATACGAGCTTGGATAGAAAGCCCCGTCTTATCAACTTTGGTTTGACCTTAGGATTGGGGTCAGTGTTGATATTATTGTTTGGGAATGGTGATTCTAATACTGACAATTGACTTTAGCTTTGAGAGATGGCCTAGCGGTTAGGCAAGATGTCCACGTTTCGAGAGGTAACATCGGTACAATTGATCTTGAGGATTGATAGGATTAGGGAATAGTATTGACTGATAGAATGATTCAACTATATGGAAACACCACTCACGAGGCTTGGCTGAATGCATATGTTTCAAGGATGCCTGAATATGTGCACGATCTGACTCGAGTGGAAATGATGGATTCGCTATCACGAGGCTTGGTTGAAATGCATGTATTTTGGGGATGCCTTAAATATATGCACGATCCAACTAAGTGATACGTTGAATTCAAGTATGACTAATGGAACGAGACGGTATTGAGGAACTTGAGATATAGTTGTTCGGGGTGAAAAATAAATAAGGCACGATCGTGGCTCGGATTGAAGAAACGTATAGGCAAAGTGTGTACGAGAATCATTGGATGTTGAATCAAGTGATAAGTCAATGAGTGTGTACTCACTAAGTTTTGAGGATGAAGCTTTTTCTGAGTGGTGTATAATGTAATGCCCTGTCCCACTCAGTCCAATCGGAGGAATCAAAATGTCAACAACGTTGGACATAGCCATGCAACGGCCTGTTGGAAGTCCTACTCGGTCGAGGCAACTCCTTTCTAAGGTAGGTGGCTTCGGTGAACTTGCCTCAGCTTGGCCTTCGCACTAATAAATCAAAAGTTTTTAACTGCACAAGTAGGCTTCATAATAAAAGAGATAAATCCACATTTTTAAGAGAATAATCCCAACTTGGGTCAGATGGAGTTAGAATATAAAAAGGTTCCACGGTCGGCTTAGAAGTGTTGTACGACGTGCTGTCAAATTGACACACGGTCCTTCGACCCGTGGCTTGGGAGAAGGAAAGTTGGTCTATGTGCCACAAGACTATGAATCTAACATAGTCGTAGGCATCGCACAATATAGATGCTTGATAAAGCATGCACTGTCCTACTGTCCAATGCTTGGCATAGCATAATTGTTCGACAATGCAAGTTTCTATGGTGCAAGGCTTGGGTTTGCCTTTGCTCATCCTATGGGTTAAGTTGTTGTACAATTGACTTAGGCAAAAGTTATACCACGACGTATCAAAGTCATAGCAAATACTGTCCTATATTTTCTGTGGTTGTTATTGCCAACAGTCCTAAGATCTCAAGGCCCGTCATATAAAGTATGACTTGGGCGGTAGCGTCGCACAAGACACAATTAGTTTAAGGCAGGAAACACAATCGTTTCGATGATAAGGATGCCAAGGTCTATAGCACGTAATAGACACGTATGGTTCAAGTTAAGTAAGAAGGATATACAGTAGCCACTTTCTGGGTTTCAATATTGGAAAAGTTCACGCGACCGTTTGTCTCCGAGATAGGTCCCATGGCTTGGAGTCTCCAATGAAATATGGAAAGCATGGACATGAATAAAGAAGTATAAGAAAGAGAAACCAAGTTATATCATCTGTATGCCTTGCATTTACGTCGTGTCTAGAAGTCGTCGTAGGTGCGTGGTCATGGACAACTTGTGCACAAGGGGTAGTCTTCCTCGACATGATCGTCGGGGCCTCCGGATCATATCGTTCCAGGGAGAAGTAAGTTGGCTAAAGCAGGATGCTGGATGTACCGTATAGGAGATGCAGGGCTTCCACGGGCTAGCTACCCATTGGATGATCGCCATCTATCCTCAGCCAAGTCCAAGATAGCTTGACTTTGCTAGTTACCCTTCAAGTAGATGAGTCAGTATGCTGAGCAGCAATCTGCATCCATGTTGATGGTCTACAGACACAATATAGGCCAGGCGTCTATGTCCTAAAACTGATCTTAAGGCAAGATTAGAAAGGCAATCGAAAGGATATGTTGCACAAACTAAAATTATGTGTCGATTTTGAATGTGTGGGCAAGGACCTCACACCGGCAGTACAGTTGAGTACTGACACCCATACAGTGTTTATGTGCAGGCACAGGTAGAAGATTAATCGGTGCAAAGCTCGCTTGGATAAGTCAAGGCATGGAGTTCCCTGGAGTTTCCAGGCGTGCGGCCGCATGGAGTCTGAACTTATAAAGGACATAATATGTAATACCCTGCTCCATGCGAGGCAATTAGTTGGCTTATTGGATAAGATTAGAACGTTGGACCATGACTTGGGTTAGAAATTAAGAGATTTGAGACTGATGCAGTCTCTCTTAGCTGGCTAGATGGAATAGATATTGGAAAGTGGCTCCCTGGTTGAGCTACGCTTAGCTGGAATATGTACAATCGAAATAGGAAGACACTTTTATGCAAGTGAGTGGAACTGTCCTTCCTCTCTACTCCTTTATGCTTAATAAAATGGAGTATTGTGATGCTATGAATTGTCTCTAAATGTGCCATATGTTAGTTGTTAAATAATAAAGATGCTTGTGTTGTGAATTGCTGAATGAATAACACACGAACATTGAACTGCTAAATGAATAATACTTGAACTGTTAATATGACATTGATGCTTGAGAATGAATTTATATCATCGCCATGTTTAAATGCTACTGAACCGAATGAAATACTAGAATCATGTATACTGTATAACTGTTACAAGAATTGAGATATTGCCTGTTTTTCTATAAGAAATGAAATGAATGATAATTATCCCTTTGAAATGAATGAAATGCTTCAGGTCCCTTTGAAATGAATGAAATGCTGTTGTTCCTAACTGAAAGGAAAGTTATGAGAATTGTTGCAATAAATTAATGAATGAGAAATGTTGAGGCTTGGGATCGCTGAGATCACCAAGTAGAAATGATCATAATATAGGAAATGAATAAGTCATTGCACATGACTTGGATGAGATGAGATAATGAACTGTTGCCTTTACCTATTCAATATTTTATCATGTGATTTTGTTCATGATCGAGTCGGACACGCATTCGCATGACCATGGATAACTTGTGAACAAGGTATTATTTCCTTGAACGGTACCCACGATGGTGGGATCGATTCGGCCAAGGAGAGAATCCGCATGCTTTGGTGGCACACGGTATTGGGACATTCATTCGGGCTCGCAACTTGGTGAATGGCAAATCTTATACCCTATGAAGTCCTATATGGCAACATCCTAAATGGTTCACTAACAATAGTAAGTTGTAAGCCAAGTCGGCTATCGGTAATAAATCACTTAAATGTGATATATTCAATAATATATTGGCTCAATTTTCCTCCTTACATGCTAAACAAAATGATGTTGTGATGTTGCCTTTCCAATGAATAATTCTATATAGTGTTTAACATGTTAAATTCAGTATGCCAACATGTTGCCTTGCTATGAAACTGCTTAAACATAACATACATGCTAAACGATGCTGTATATGAGAATTGTCATAACATGTTATTGATGTTAATGCTAATAATGCCTCAATGATGCCTTTTCATGATAACACCAAGTATGCTATAATGATGCCTTCACATGAATGCTGCTAAGAACATGTTTACATGCTTCACTATGAATATTGCCCATGAACTATAAACAGATGCCAGGCCCCAAATAGAAAGATCCAATGTAATCCAATGTATCAAAGTATATGGAACTATGAATATATTGGCTCAATTTGCCTTCTGTTTATAAAGGGCATAATATATGGAACATCGTAATCAGTTATACCAGTAAGTTGTAAGCTAAGTCGGTATATCAAATTGTAATCCAATGTATCAAAGTATCAAATGTAAGCTTTATGGCATTTGTTTAGTTAGCTATCAATGTAAATTGAGATGTGTTGTAAACTTCGTATTCCATTACAAGTCCTGTAATCTAATTTAATTATCAATAAAGAGAATACATTTTTATATATCTCTGTGCGACTTCAAGTAATCTGTTTATCTCCGCTGTTATAAATCAGTGATATATTTCTAATTAAAAAGAAAGAATGTCCTCATTAACTTTAATTTGTCTGCTCCTGTAGCTGCGATGTGTTCTTATTTGAAGGTTATCAATTATGTACCATCTTTGCCTTGTACAAGTGCAATACCAGACTTGTACAGCATCAGCCCAAGCGAGGACGAATGTTTCGGCATGAATCAATACGAGGACGAACGATTCTCCGAAGCGGGACGTGATAAATTGGTGTCAGAGCACGGCTTTACGTCATTGGACGCTTATTTGATTCATTTTAAATCAAAGTTGCATCGGCGATTAACCAAAGTTGCTTCCGTGATCGTTCAATGCTGCTTCCGCGATTATATTATTGTTGTTCCTGTAATCATTTCAAGTTGTTCGTGTTTGAAAGTTCTTTGACCCTCTTGACTTCTCACTGGATGTTCTATACAATAAGTCTAGATATGTTATGATGCCCCTGAATGTTTGATTGTTGTTGGTTAGTACACAAATAATTAACGCAATAATGACTCGATGCCATAGTATGCTATGCTGCGAATGATATTCAAAATGTGGGAATAGATAAAGATTCTATTTGTGCTGGAACATGCTTGAGAGTTGCACGTTATGTTGGAAAAAGAAATTGTGAACGAAATAATTTATGAATAAGTTCAATAGAATTGATGAGTTGACTCATGTGTGTTGGCTAGTGCTTTTGAGACCCTGAGAATATTGGCTTGTGATTTAAGACGCTGAGATGTTGGCCTTATGTTGTGATCAGTTTAGATCACGATTTCCAATAATAGACTTGCGTTGGTATGGTTTAAGGAATGGCTTCATTTCTGAGTGGTAAATGCCTCAACCACTTCAGAATGATATGTATCATGATCCTTTCCATCGGATAGCAATAAGTCTATCTATGAGCCTTGGGTAGTAACAAAACTTAGCTAGGAGACATACCTTGTTACTAGGTAACTCGAGTGTCCCTTGATGATGATATTATGCTGGTTATCGAGATTATTTGAAATCGTAACGGGTGCCTTTATTCGAAATTGTTCAATCAAGTGATTACTCAGACTAATACGATGGTTAGTATGTTGTGGGTAAATGTAATTGGTAAGAGAATGATGTGTCTTAGAACATTGAACGATAGTTATGATTAGTTGGATGGGAATCATGCGTGGCTATTACAAGTTGTCCTAAGGTGTGATAGATGCTAATCCATCTTGACCCCCCCCAAAAAATAGAATCAGAAGCACGAGATCGTGCTTGGCGAAATAGATAGTCGTTGCATGTGTGCATGTATGCTGAGGAATAGAGTGTATCACAAACTTAACAAGTTGTGACCTGAAGATTTATGTTTCATAGAGAATTGTTAATTGATACGTGGATTGTCGGATTGAAGGGAATGAACTACTCGACCCTTGCGGTATGAGATTTTATAAATGTCCGTACAAGTTTTTGATGGCTTGAAAATGAATGGGATTGAGAAACACGAAATGTGTTGGATAGTGTCGGTAGACGGTGTGATAGTATAGATGGCTGTCAGTTGGGATATAGATTGCTGGCTTATGACTTAGTAGTGTGACTTTGTCATACATACCGAATAGTATGATTTCATAGTTCTGTTGAGACTATCGGAATCGATGACCGTTGAATAATTAGCCCCGGTATATAGATCCATGTGGGTACGAAGGAATTAAAAAAGAAATTGAATCATTGGGAATTTACTTGATGGATTATTATAACATTGGGAATAGTATGCCGGACTAGGAATTAGACCGTAATGTTGCTAGATCGATCTTAGTCAATCGTTGGGTAAGTCTAGAATGAGCCTCTTTGGGAATTAGTTCCTTGAGGATGACCCTGGATAGATAGACTTGACCCTAGATACTGTGGGATGCATAACCAATTGTCGACATAGTCGACAATGACGATTAATTGTGTAGACTGAGTTGATACCCATAGGTTTGGTAGAGTTGCTTAGAACTGTCGGTTGCATGTTGGCCTAAGAATAAGAAGTTAGCATGATCCCTAGTAACCATCCACTTTAGGGGAGTCACCTGATTAACTAGGTTTAGTTGTCGGTATAGCTAACCATAAAGACTTGACCGAATAATAGGGTGACCGTTGGCGACCCATAAGATGATCTTGTGTTATTGAACGTGGGATGGTGGTGATGAGTATGACCTAAGGAAGTATATGCTTCAACGTGAGCCTTAGAGATGTTTGAGACTTGAGAACTATTATGTCGGCCTATAGTGGGAACTGTAATCGTGGGGTAAGACTTGAGTGGTGCATGTCAAGAAGTCAGTTGTTCCACAAGATGGAATTGACTGCTCATGACGGTGTTGTTGGATCGGTATCTAAAGTCGGGTAGCTGGATTAAGACAGAATTTACATAGAATTGCACTCTTGGCTCGGGTAATTGATTGCGAGTGACCCTCGAATTGTATCCTTTCAGAGATGAATTACCTCGGTGGGAAAAGTTGTTGGACTCGGGAAAGAATAGAATTGCACCTTGAATTGTGAACTTTTAGTATGGTTGGCTCTAAGTTAGACCCTTGACTCAAATATTGGAAATATTCTGCTTGGACAAGTAATTTATCCAACTTGTCACTGATGTTAAGTGTTTATGGCTTGAAAGATAGCGATTGTGGCAAATGACCATAGCAATGAGTAATAGAGAAATATGTCGACAGACCTCGAGAAGGCATGGACCATAAATTTGGATATTAACATGTGCAAGTCAGATTTGGGGAAGTAAGTTACACTGTGGCTTATCGAAGTCGTACTAACACAAAAGTTGGCTGAAAAACATATATTTTTGGGATGCCTGAAGTATGTGTATGGATCCAACCGATGTGATAGTCTGCGACATGATACCATTGTCAGGAGAGCTCGTCGAATCGCACTAGTACGAACTTTGGCTGAAATGCATATGCTTTGGGGATGCCTATATGAGGACCCTGATTTTTGGCAATTATTTCTATTTTATTTTATAGTATTTCTAATTATTAGGTTATATTGTATATTTAATTAGGATTTTTATGTACATTTTCGTGTCTTTGATTTTTGGAGTAGAAGACATGCCCATCTCTTGAAACGTCCTTCAGGAGTTTTGTAGTAGACAGGCTGACCTTTAGCTTGATATATTATGTCCCATCCAAACTTGTCCCCTAGCGTTCTTTTGACTTCGCGCAACTTTAGGTCAATTTAGGCCATTTGATTATTTACCGTAATTCTATACCTAACTTCCAACTTGAGTTCGGGACTCGACATTGATCAAAGCCATTTGACCCAATATATGGTTTTGACCTATTTTGAGCCTGTGACACACATGTCAGGAGTGTGCCACTCATTCGAGTTTCCATGTGACATTTATTTGCAAATGGCACATGAGACTCATTGCTTGACTTCTCGGGTTCGATTTGATTAGAGAATATATTGGGACCCAAACCTGGCCAACCCTACTTAGTAGAGCCATGATAGGTCGCAATGACTTAGTAGAATTATTATGGATTTGTTTTAGGATGTTATACAGTCAAATAGATTTAAATATAACTTTATATATGTATGATTATGTTTATAGTAGCCTAATATTACTTTATATCTATGGCCTTAATCATCATTAAGTTTTGAGACGCGTATCGACTAGGAAGTTTAGCCCGGATAGTATAATAATGTGCTTTGACTAATGTATTAGCCATGGTAGGGAAGGCTGAGCCATGGGTGTGTCCCAACTAGAAAATCCAGTCAATGTCGTGACTTGACCCCTGTAAAGGATTTAATTAGTTATTTATGAAGATTATGACTTTAGGAGACTCGGTGAGACCGAACAGGCCCGAACCTGACGAAAGCCAAACCCAAACCTATGTAGATAGACAGTGCGCCAGAGACGTCCATGTAGGCATATATTTATTGTGTACGTATATATTCTCGTATTTTATTCTAATGGACAAATAAATATTTTCCTACAAATTTGTGCTATTGATATTAAAATTGTTAATATGATTATTTCCTAAAAATACTTTTTTTTAGATTTTTTGGAATTTTTGCTATACGTAAGCTTATGTATATATATATATATATATATTTTTTTGTGTATATATATATACGTATATACAAGTATATGCAAGTAGTAGTCTTTATGCTATAAATAGTTTATTTTAATAAATAAAATATTTGCATGTACGATATTCTTATAAATATACGTATATACATTTCTTGTAAAATAATTCCTTTATGTCGATAAAATATATATTTTACTTAAATATGGTTTTGTAGTAATATTCACTTCTATATACATGTATATCCCCAAGTTATGCACAAATATCCCCACTTATGTGTGTATATATATATATATATATATATATATATATATATATATATATATACACACTAAACCGACCCCCCAAAATATATATATATATATATATATATATATATATATATATATATATATATACTAAACCGACCCCCCCGATCCAAATACGCGGCAGCAGCCGTGGCGCCGCGACTGCGACCAAGTAGCCACCATGACCACCTCTGTGGTCCGGCGAACACCCAGCGAACCCCGCGACCGCGCCACCGCCGGGGCGGCGACCGATCGGCCACCGGCGGCCGACAGCGAAGAGCAGCGGCAGCACCAGCCTTGACAGCAGCAACGGGGCTAGGCAGCCGCCACCACCCGGCGCCCCCATCGTCGAGCCGCCGGACCCCGGTACGCCACTCCCTCACTGTCGCACGTGGCGAGGCAGTGCCGGCAGAGCTCACGCGCGTGCGCGCGACAGAACAGAGGAGCAACAGAAGCAGCAAGTGCACCGCAAGCCCAACTTCGAGGTACGTTTTCTCTATGTTCGTTCAACGAAGACTCGATTCGTAAATTTTTATGGGTAGCTGTGGTAACCCTCTACAAACTCCTTCAAGTAGTTTGATTTGATTCATCCTGAATTTATCATGAAAATCCGTGGAAAATCGAAAAAAATATAGATTTCTAGAACATAGAAGCTGTCTCGAATCAGTGTTTTGGAAGTCGAATATCTAACAGAATGTCAAGAAATTCCAAAATCCACTTGAACAGAGTTGTAGCCAATATAAACAGCTTCACAAGGACCTTTTGTGTGTATTTTTCCTGTCATTAGTTTTCGAATAAAACCAGTTTCAAAATCCTCGAAAAACTGTTTTCAAAAACACAAAATTTCACGATACGGGGTGCGTCCCGCCAATCCGGGCGACGTGATCGCGAACCGAAAGAATCGAAAGGTGTGTATTGACTTCATGGAAGTGTGGAATTTGACAGAATTCAAATTGGTTGCGTGTACACGACGAATTTGATACGTATTCGTCGAAATTCACCGTATCGGCCTTTTCAAAATTCTCCAATTACTTTGTGCACGTTCGTCAAATCGAGACAAAACTTGCGCCAATAGGACCGTATCATTTTTCTGGTCTTGTATGCCAAGTTTGGTCCAATTCTGAGAAAATTGATCGGATCGCCGTTTTACGGGCCCCACGATCTGACTCAATGGGCGATTTCGTGCACGGCCCACCAAAATCCAAAATTGGACATACCGTTAGGTTCATATCATCAAAACAAATCCGTAGACATGTCGTTTGACGAATTTAGAGACCATTGACTCTGGCACGTTTTTTTGGTGCAAAACGGGTCCAACGGTGGACACCATTTTGACCCAAAATTACCGTTTTGCCCCTGTATCCAGAATTGGACTTATGGG
Source organism: Iris pallida (assembly GCA_029216955.1). Taxonomy (NCBI): domain Eukaryota; kingdom Viridiplantae; phylum Streptophyta; class Magnoliopsida; order Asparagales; family Iridaceae; genus Iris; species Iris pallida. Next base: position 1,200,797 of record JANAVB010034615.1, on the reverse strand, counting down.
TAGTCTATCCTAGCTATTATGCTTATTCCGGGAATGTTGATAATGTTTTTTTCAGCATCCGGCGGTGTTTGTGAGAGTTCAGATTTTGAGGTTATTGGATTGCAAGACTTACTGCTACCATCAAGCAAGTACACCTTGCCAAACTCTACAGTATTTACATGCTTTCCTATATTTTCAGTATTTCTTGCTTTGTTACATCTCTCTCTTGTTTCCTCTCATGATTCTTTCTAGTTACACGTGCACGTAGGGTGTTATTCATTTTTTTTATAATTTTACTTGTTATATTGTTTCTTATCTAGTTTATGTCTAGTGATGGTAATACTATGCCTGTGCCATATTTTTCCTGACCTGTTTGACCTGTACTTGTCTTGGACATGACTAGATAGACTTGATTTCCTAGTACCTTAGGAGAGAATGTTTTATTAGCCGTGGCTATCCTCTATTGTTAGTGCCTTACGCGGGCGAGGCCTATGACATAGGCAAGTTCGAGTGTCGGGACAAACGACGGGACCGTACATGCTTTATCAAGCGTTTACGCAGGCGACGCCTATGACTTGGGCTATTTCAAGTGTTGAGGCAACTTAGCATCTTTAGGCCAACGTCTTTCTCCCAAGCCACGGGACGAAGGATCGAGTGTCATTTGGAAACACGCTGAGCCGACTTCTAAGCAGACCGTGGGACCAATACTATTTGCTGATACAGGTAACCCTTATCACCTCACCTAAAAGTTCAGTACAGTAACAGCTAAATTGCTATATGATTCGGAATAGAGACTCCTTCATCCCATACCCCTACCTATAATAATGGTAGAGTAAGGGCTCAGGTTACCTTCCATGAATGGGACAGAGAAATCGATCGAGACCGCCTTACCTGATAGGGGGAGAAGCGCCGGCCGAGCGGCGCAACGATCAGTGTCAATCAGCAGAAAAGGACCCTAATTGATTCGGGGTCAGTTGCTGTTGCCAATAAGAGAGATCAGTCGTTGATGATGTATAATTTCCATGTGTTTAGTACGTAAGTGACATATTGGATTTTTAGTGAGATTAATGGAACTAGTGTTATCACATTAAATAGGAATATGCTAAAATAACAACTGATAGTCTTCTATGGTATTCTTCATCCACAAAATCTAACCACAACAACGTCCTGCAGCGATATACTCAGCCTCAATTGTTGATAATGCAATAAAATGTTACTTCTTAGAAAACCAAGAGACTAAAGACTTACCTAGAAAATGACATGTGCCACTGGTACTTTTACGATCGACTTTACATCCGGCAAAATCTGTGTTCGAGTAACCTATCAAGTCAAACGAATCGGTTTTGGGATACCAAAGACTAGTCGTAAAAGTTTCTTTAAGGTATCGCAAGATACGCTTAACGGCGCTCACATGTGATTCTTTAGGACAAGCCTAATATCGTACACATAAGCATACAGAAAACATAATGTCAAGACGACTAGCAGTTAAATACAGTAAACTACCAATCATACCTTTGTATTTATGTATGTTAGTCGGTGTGCCACTTTCATCTATATCAGGATTTGTAGATGTTGCCATAGGCGTGCCAATTGATTTGATATTTTCTATGTCAAATTTCTTTAGCTAATCTTTTGTATATTTTGCTTGATTGATAAATATCCCTTGTGAACTCTGCTTGATTTGAAGACCAAGAAAGACGGCGTTGCGTAGGTTACTGTACTGCTACACAGTCATGCCCTTTGGTTTAAAGAATGCCGGTGCCATATATCAACGAGCTATGAGTGTCATCTTCAGAGATCACCTGCGTAAGACCGTGGAGTGTTACGTCGACGACATCGCCGTCAAAAGCCGCTCTAAGGGAGATCATCTGCACGATCTGAGGACAGTATTCGACCTGATGCGAGCACACAACCTGAAGATGAATCCCACAAAATACTTCTTGGGCGTATCTAGCGGAAAATTATTGGGTTTTATCATTACTGCCCAGGGAATCCATATAGACCCTGAGAAGACAAAGGCAATCATGGAGATGGGCCCCCCCGAAAAATCTCTGAGAACTCAGAGGCCTTCAAGGGAGGCTAGCCTATATCAGGAGGTTTATCTCTAACCTCTCTGGGCGGTGTCAACCATTCACCCACCTCATGAAGAAGGGCGTCTCCTTCGTATGGGATGAAGAGTGCCAACGCGCCTTCGACAACATTAAAGAATATCTGTCAAACCCTCAAGTCCTGGTGGCCCCGATCGCTGGAAAACCGTTTTTGCTCTATGTGCGAGCGATGGAGCATTCCCTCGGTGCTCTACTAGCACAGAACAATGATGCAGGGCATGAACAGGCTATCTATTATCTCAGCCGAATGATGATAGGACCTGGGCATAGATACACCATCGTGGAAAAGGAATGTCTCGCTTTGGTGTTCGCTATTCAGAAGATGTGACACTATGTTACAGGACAAACCATCTACGTTATATCATGAGTCAACCCTCTTAGGGTCCTCATGACCAAACCAGGTGTACTCAGCTCTCGTCTTGCAACTTGGGCGATATTATTGTCTCCCTACCACATGATCTTCGTCCCGCAGAAGGCTGTTAAAGGTCAAGCTCTGGTAGACTTTTTAGCAGCCCATCCAGGTTCGGAGTCAACCAGAATATACGAAGAAATCCCAGACGAGGTCGCCAATTCAAATATGGCTTCCCATGATACTTTCTGGCGAATGTTCTTCGATAGTGCTTCAAGAACCGGGCCTAAGGACAATATCGTCGTTGGGGTCGGAGTGGTACTGATTTATCCCTCCGGATTGGTGATCAAACGGGCATACTCACTCACGGAACCTTGTTCAAACAACGTGGCCGAGTACAATGCCTTGGTCATCGGCCTCCGACTTGCGAAGGAACTGGGGGTAGAGTACTTGGAAGCATACGACAATTCACAGTTAATCGTCAATCAGATCCGGGGTTCATATGAAGTTCGCCATGAAGACATGTTCCCCTATCATCAGATAGCAATCGCCATCATCACGTCCCTGAAAGGGTTCTTCATAGAACATGTTCCAAGACTCCAGAACATTAAAGCCGACGCCTTAGCAGGACTGGCCGCTTCTCTGGCGGTCCCAAATCATACTCATCATTTGGTTGACGTAATAGGCCATGAATTGGTCTGCCCTAAGAACAACGTCAAATTTGCTGAGAGTTATTCTGCCCTGACGGTCGACGAGACGCAAGACTGGAGGATCCCATTTATTGACTTCGCAGTCTATGGCATCTTGCCGAAAAATCTGAAAGAAGCCACCTCTATCAGAAGATGTTCTCTCAAATTCTTCTACGATACTGAAACAAAAATGCTGTATCGGCGATCCTATGATGGATTACTGCTCCGGTGTTTGTCAAATACAGAAGCCAAAGAAACCGTACGCGAAGCTCATGACGGCGTTTGTAGGACCCATCAACCTGGCCCGAAACTACAAGACCGCCTTCGCCGGATTGGCTATTACTGGCCTACGATGGTGGCAGATGCGATAGACTATGCTAGAAAGTGTAAAGCTTGTCAGGTCCACGCAGATTTCATACACCAATCATCCGAATTCCTACATCCGATGGTGGCATCCTGGCCATTTGAGGCGTGGGGAATGGATATCATTGGTCCAATCACCCCACCTTCATCTAGAGGACTCCGTTTTATACTGGCAATTATGGATTACTTCTCCAAATGGGCAGAAGCTGTTCCGCTTGCAGAAGTGAAGACATCAAACGTGATCAGCTTCCTCAAGCATCACGTCATCTATCGCTTTGGACTGCCTCGAAGGATCATCCACGACAATGGTCCGCAGTTCGCAAGCCACGCCTTCTATCGGTTTTGCGACAAACATCGGATCTAGAATGTTGCATCAACACCCTACAACCCGGCGGCTAATGGTTTAGCGGAAGCATTCAACAAAAACTATAATCAAGCTTCTCAAAAAGTTCGTGTCCTCAAACAAACGCGACTGGAATGAAAAGCTTGGCGAATGCTTATGAGTGTACCGTACTACAGTCCGGACGGCCACTGGAAACACACCATTCTCTTTGGTGTATGGAAGTGAGGCAGTTCTCCCACTGGAGACTCAAATCCCTCGCTCCGCGTCACCCTCACTTACCGATTGACGACGGATGATAACTACCGTCGCCGGCTTTAAGAGTTGGAGGCCTTAGATGAGAAGCGCCTGTTAGCTCAACAACGAATCGAGCTTTATCAAGCACACATCTCTGGAGCCTTCAACAAGAAGGTTAAACTCAGAATATTCCAAGTGGGCGATCTCGTCTTGGCAGTTTGGAGGCCGATGGTTTTGACTCACAAAACCGCCGACAAGTTTTAGCCAAAGTGGAAAGGCCTATTTATTATCAAGGCAGTATTCTCCAATGGTGCATACCGTCTCGTAAAGCAAAACGGAGACTTGCTTATTATGTCCATCAATGACAAGTTCCTGAAGAAATACTATGTCTAAATGACATCCGCAGAATCAACCGGATTATTGAGTTCTGTACCCTTAAGTACCGCTGAACTTACGCTCTGGTCACTCCAAATGAATCTATATCGCGTATTCTGGGTAATAAGTCATGTATGATCATACCTCTGAACTTCCTCCCTAAAAGAGTATCTTCCTCATAATCTATTACCCGCACTTTCAGTGCATAAAAAAGGGTATCAGGTCCACAAAATTCCCAAAACAACTACGTCGATGTCACCTCTGAGTTGTTTCTCTTCCATCACAAACAAATCACCCCTTACGTAGAACTTCCACATCCACATTACCTCTGAGTTGTTCTATGCACCCTTTGTGGAGTCCACTCCTGCCACGTCCTCATTACCTCTGAGTAGGAAGACTCCATTGTAAAGCCCCCATATTTACCACGTCCTCATTACCTCTGAGTAAGTATGTCGGTTTTCTCTCGACTTATTATCCGTACCCAAAATCAGGGTACGCCACGGATAATAGGCCCACAAATGTCCACAGTTGATCACAAATGTCCACAGTTGACCACAAATGTCCGCAGTTGACCACAAATGCTGTACTAGGTTCTCTAGTACGCGCGCCTCCTTTCTCATAATCTCATGCCTTTGGAACCCAGCTGTTCCACGGCGTTCTTTCGTCCATTACCAGGAACTTCCATGACCACCTTACCACAGAGTCGTTCTAGGTATCTCTATCGAGCTTATTATCCATACCTAAAACCAGGGTATGCCAAGGATAATAAGTCCACAGAAAGTCCTCCAGTGGGGCAAACATCATAATCCCAAAGATACGGTACAAGCACAACAGATAATGGATGATGTAAAATTAGTCATTCATTGAAAATCAAAAGTACTACATTTTCTGGGACCACGTCCCTGCCAAAAAGATGTAGAAACATAATGAAAGAAAGAAAAAGCCGATTATGGTTCGGCGACGCACAGCTCTCTGAGACGGTCCTTCAGCTTGGACGTCGACCGCTCAATTCTCAGGGTGGCCCGGCGCTCAGCCTCTTACATCAACCTCTCTGCATCCTCCAGATGCGCATGTGCCTGCCAACCGTCTTCAAGTTTCTTCAGTGCACGCTCCATGGCATCTGATGTTCGGGTGACCTTGTCGGTCTCCCGGAAAATTAGCTCCTTGTCTTCGCACGAGGCCTGGAGCTCAGATTCCAAAGAAACCAATTTTCTCTGAAGCTGGAGGATCTGCTCCTTGGTATCGGCGATCCCACGAGAGGCGTCCTCTTTTCGAACGATACAGTCCTCTCCGTTGCGGCTCAATTAATCGTACTTCAGAGACAAATCTTGGAGGTCCTTCACCATAGCAGGCTTGGATGTCTCCCGTACCGTCCTTACCTTTTCCATGGCTATTATAAGGAAGGCACGCTCCTGATCTATTGCTGAAGAAAAATTGACTTGTCGCAGTCCTTGAAGTTGAGCCATTAGCTGATCAGCTTCTAGTAACTTGGGCTCCAAAAGGTCGACCATCCCTGTCCCACCGGGGAGGGTTCTGAGGAGTTCAATCTGGCCACGAGCACATTGACGGGCCAATGCAAAATATGTCCCCCTCTCTACGGCAACCTCAACCCCTCGCTTCAGGTGGCGATAGAAACTATCAACCACGTCCTTCGACGATTCATCCAGAACTTCCGAAGAAGACGGCGTCAAAGAAACAGTAGCTGGCAGAGTTGAAGAAGATGCACCGGAACTTGACGTCCCTGCTACTAGGGAAACAAGTTCAGAGCGATAAGATGCTTGAATAGCAGCCATCTCCTCCTCCGCAACTCGAAGGATCCGGAGACTGGGCAGGGCAGAAAGGTCGACCTTCGGTATTGGAGCCACATGAACCAAGGAGGGTGCAGGGACCATTTCTCTTCGCCCCGGCCGTTCCACTGCTTATTCTCCTGAACTCGATCCGGCAGGAGGTCCCTCGATATAAGTTGGAGGAGGAGGAGGCATACTTTCTTCTATCAGATCCCCTCTGGTGACTCCTCCCCCGATGATGTCCGTCGTTGGCAGTGAAAGAGCATGACCTGTGCGTCCGGAGCAACCATCGATCAGCTTAACCCGAAGGATGTGAAGATAGAGCAAATGAACCTCCTCACTAATCAAGATATGACTTAGCTTACCAGGGGAGGATTGTAGAAGCTGAGGCTCATTCCCAGCCACTGTATCCTCTTTACCAGCGACATCTGAGCCGAATACAGCTGGTTCTTCTGCCCCAGCCGCCCCGGAGGTGGACACAATTGGGTCAGCATCACCCGGATGAAGTTCAGCAACCTCGAGGATTGGCTCAGTAGAGCCCACATTGCCCTGGGTTGAGATGTCAGCGACGGGAGGAACCTCGGCCGTCGCTAGGAGAACCCTGGAGGAAATAAGCTCAGCACTCATATCACTAATTAAAGTGGCTAGAGTCGGGTAGACCTCAGAGACAGTAGCCGGCTCTCGAGAGTCCACTTCTCCTGACGCCTACAAAGAAAATGACAATGATCAGATCATAGCGCAGAAAAGAAGAGCTAAAAAAGGTGGTTGTAATTCGATTCACCTCCGAAACGACATCAACATCCTCGCTTCTAATAATTGGCCCACGAGGCTTGACAGCAGCCCGTTTTCGGGAGTAAGTTATGTCGCCAACAGCGGACTCACGCCTGCTTTGCTTACGTGAAGGACTAGGCACAATAGGGGGCTGATCTGCCACCACATCATCTGTAGGAGGAAGAGGCAAGTTATCAGGGTCATCCTCTTCGTCCGCATTGGTAGACTCTGAGTCTGACACATCAACTACATTCCCCTTCTTTGTCATCGTCTTGGACCCTTTTGGTTTCTCCTTCAAACCAGTACCGACAATAAAACTGGTACTTGGATCAAAATCGTTAGGGGGCTTATTTACCATAACATGGTACAGAGCCGCCATGTACAAAATTTGCCCTGACTCCCTAGCATCAGGCACAGAGAAGCTGGTATGGGTGTGAACAGTATTATAGTAATGCCAAGCCCGGATGCCGTCAAGGACGCTACCCTTAAAACCCAGGAAGGAGCTGGGATTGTCCAAGAAAAGCTGACTGTACCCAAACTGTCGGAAGAACCAACTGGGCAAGTAAGGCTCCAAGAAGACGGAGTTACGGTTGCAATATACCAGGTGTGCAGGACGGATGTTCTGCAACCAGAGGAGCATCTTATCGGACAAGAGGTGGGAAGGCCCAGTACCATCAAGATGTACACCACTCACTTCTTCATCAGTAAAATATGGAACAAACACGAAAAAGGTGTATCTGTCCACTCTCGCCAGCGCCATCCGACAGGCTGGTATGGTACTGCACTTCCAGGGCATACGGCGATACTGGAAGATGAAGGCATCATCAACAGTTACGTCATCTTTTGGGCTAGGCCTCATCAAAAACTGGCAGTACATCAACAGCCACCCCATCAGATAATGATAGGGCAGCTCGATTCGTTCAAAGTCCTTCGCCGTATCATGGGCAATCACCTTGGACGAGAAAGTGCGGAGGCCACGATGTATGCTGCATACCATGGCAGGGAGGAGAGCTAGTCTGGCCCCCAAGACTAGCTTCACCGCAGGAAGGATAAAGTTACGGCTGATTCTCTCAATAGAGCCAGCCCCTTCCTAAAAGTAATTAAAGGAGTCAGTTTGACTCCCAAATCTGTCATCCGTGGTTTTCACTCTCTTGGCAGTCGATACCTGGTTCTGTACTTCCTCCCGGGTTCGAGGACTTCGGGTAGAAACCCGGCCTGAGGCGCGTAGCTTAAAAAGGTAACTGAGCCAGGTCTTGGTATGAGGAAGGTTCCCTTTCGAGCTATCGTCCTTCTTCTTTGACGTCTGTTGGCATGTACTATGGTGACATAGTAGTTCCCGGTAGACAGCCACAAAGCCCGGGAATCGCTGCTCCAACTCCTCGAACTCTTCATTCGTAGGAGTATACGCTTCAAAGACTTCGTCTCCCCAGGGCAACTTGGAGACTTCACGGATCTCGTGGAGGGCAAGTCCCATCTCCCCTCTCGGTGTAAAGAAGGTCCTCGTACGACGATTGTAAAACTCAAGAAGAGCCATGAATAACTTCTTGTTGAGGGACATACCATAACAAGTGCCCCGAATGGCATGATAGAGGCCAATCTCACGCAGGAGATTATCGTATATCCGCAAAATCCACGTGGTCAAGTTGATCCATGAAGGGATGGGGTTCATCCAGTTCAGCAGCACCAACCGACCAATGGGGTATGACCCCTTCTGAGCAAGCTGGTTCATAAAAGTGTCAGCTTGAGAGAACCGGAAGTTGGGGCCCTGCATATTTAAGAAACTACCCGGGGCCAACCCCATCACGTAGCGGCTGACCAGTGTCCTGCTCGCGACTACCGACCTCGAGTTTCTGTTATAGTGAATATCACCCGCGAACATCCCATGCTGGGTCAGAGTCAAGGAGTCTACCATTTTTCTGTCGGTTGGCAGCATGTTGAACCACGACAGCAAGAAGTGATGCTCCATCTGAGGAATATGGATCGTCATCCCGTTAGAAGAAAAACTCCAACTTTCAGATATATCTAAAACGTTGGAGTTCTTTACAGTCAGGGCATCCCTAAAGAGGAACGCAGGTTTCAAGTGTTGACACCCCAATTTCTCCGAGTTCATCATGCCCGAGAGAAAGAAGAAAGATTGGTTTTTAATATCCCCTAGCCTCTCTTCAGGTTCATCTTTGGGAAATTGGTCTGACACATAATCAACTATGTGGTCGAACCTCACACCCACAACAGATTGGGCGCGACCTACCAAGAGTTCTCCCGCAGGATTGACTGGCAACTTCACTGAAAAAAAGACAAAAGAAAGAAGTCAGAAGATAGCCAGAGAAAAAAAACCACTTAATGACTTCTAAGCTTACGCGGCTCTTTTAGGTGGGTCCTTATGCGGTCCAGTTCATAAGGAGCTTATGCGGTTCTGTTAGGAGGGTCCTTATGCGGTCCAGTTTATAAAGAGCTTATGCGGCTCTGTTAGGTGGGTCCTTATGCGGTCCAGTTCATAAAGAGCTTATGCGGTCATGAAGCAGCTCTCATACGGCTCGGTCATGAGACGACCCTCATGCGGCTCGGTCATGAAGCCACTCTCATGCGGCTCGGCCATGAAGTATCTTTCATGCGGCTCGATCATGAGACAATTCTCATGCGGCTTGGCCATGAAGCATCCCTCATGCGGCTCAGTTATAAGACATTTCTTATGCGGATCGGACATGAAGCGTACTCCATGCGGCTCAGTCATGAGGCATTCATGCGGCTCAAATGGCACAGCTTATGCGGATCCATCACACTGAACTTGAGCAGTCCATTAAAGACAAAAGGCGCATTAACTATGCCAAAGCACGATAGGGAAAGGCCCGTGCATAAAACATGCGACATAGCCATGAAAGTTATGGTTTTAACTCATGTAGTTTCTTTCCAAAATGCTCTTACCGTCAATAGTAGGATGAACGTCGGAGTGATCTGAGATCGCCGACGAGGAGGCAACTCCTTTGCCCTTCGCCGCAGCACTGGAGGAAGCCTTGGAAGCCATTGATGATAGAAAGAGGAGAAGAGACGGAGACTAGGGCAAAAAAGCTTGAAGAAAGAAGAGAGTAAAGAATCTCTCTCTTCAAAAATTGCTCATATTTATAGGCTGGCGGGGCGTGTGAACCGATAGACGCTTCGGATTTCGTGCTGCCTAGAAGATAAAGCCGACCCTTGGGATTCTTTCCCCTTTCATGCAAAAGACTGCTCAGAATCATCAAAGCAAATCTAAATATTTAATGCCGACTCTTGGGATCCTATCCAAAAGACGGCTTTAAAATCAAAACAAATCAAGAGCAATTAATGGGACGCCTACGTGGCACAAGACCAGTATGTGGCCAGAGAAGTCTATGCGGCCAGAGAAGCTTATGTGGACATGCCCATGCTTCTTATTCAAAGTATTTCAATTTTACAAATTGAAAACTTTGAAGGGGATCTTGTAGAAGCATGGAAAAAAATAGTAATTCTTATGCGGCCCAGAATCAACATGAAACTCCATGCGGCTCAGAACTTGGGGAGTTTCATGCGGCTCAAAATTCCCGGGAGCTTCATGCGGCTCTGAAAGCTTCATGCAGCTCAGAAAGCTCCATGCGGCCTTATGCGGTTCAAAAGTCTGCCTGTACAGCTGGCCATTATTACTCTGACAACGGACAGCTCTGACAGAAATGATGGCTCTAACAAAAAGATGAGACGCGACATGCTCCTAAAAAGACGAGAAAATTTTCATAATATTTGACACAGTTCACAAATTCCAAAAGAAGTTCTTTATGCGGATCGCCTGTGCGACCTTCATGCGGCCCGGACATGGAGACCACTCCCATGCGGCTCGGCCATAAGACCACCTTCATGCGGCTCGGCCATGAGACCACTCTCATGCGGCCCTGTCATGAGACCACTCTCATGCGGCTCAGTCAGGGAATCACTCTCATGCGGCTCAGTCAGGGGACCACTCTCATGCGGCTCAGTCATGGGGACCACTCTCATGCGGCTCAGTCATGAGGCCACCCTTATGCAGACCGGCCATGAGACACTCTTCATGCGGCTCGGTTGTGGGACAGTCCCTCATGCGGCTCAGCCAGGACGCATCATTTATGCGGCTCACCAAAAAAGTATCAGTTGAGACACGTGGCAGGAGATGACCAAGTCTTAACAATTCGGATTTATTGCAACCAACAGATCATAACAGTTCAGATTTATTGCAACAAACAGATTAAGATTAATCTTAACCAATCCCTAACTGCCCACTTATCAAGGCGTAGTTACGAAGATGTGGCCTAAAATTAGCCACGTGGCTGTACACCTCACTCATCACAAATTCCTATAAATAGCAAGGTGCTATTCCCTTGCACACACACAGAGACACAGAGGGACACACATATACATACATAGAGCATTTCTTCGCCGGAGCCGAGGTTGCGTTCGATCGTCCAAGGAGTAAGGCAGAGTTGATAGCACTTTCCCGAGCCTCTACCATCACCCCCCAGAATCCAAATTAAACAATTGTACTTAGATTGCTTTTCCTAGGTTTTGTTCCTAGGCTCTCTTTTGTACAAGCGAGTTTGTAATTGTGAATCAAAGTTCAGTCCTCCCATAAAACTGTTCTGTTCTTAGATAATCAATGGCAAACACTCCTTTCCAAAGTTGCATGCCAATGGTCTTATCTCAATTTCTCACTACTTATTCATTCTCTAAAACTTATCATTACATTGCTTGTGTTATTCCTTCTTTGGTTATATCTGTACCTTCTGGGTACAATAGTCATATAATCATAAAGTTGATCCCCGTCAAGTGTTCTTTTACTTGATCATCATATTCTCATGTTTATATATTATCCTAATTCACTTCCTCCATGGGGGAACCTTACCAAAACCAAGACTTTTCTCGCTAACTCTACCTATGACTTCCTCTATCTTCCATAACTCTTCCTTTAATCATAAAATTCAAAATCGTCAAAATACCTAAGGCTTCATCCAAAAGAATACCAAACTCTATTCTTCCAAAACTTAACTTCCATATGTTTGCCAAATTCTATCTCAGTAATCTTGCATAATTTCGTTCTAATGTTGAAATCGTCAAAATTTCATGATTCCTGAAATCCTATTATTTTATCCATGACGAGGTTTCGTTTGTCAAAATTATTTTTTGGTCACCCATGATACCTATTTATGACCCCTCTTATCATAGTCTTCTCACATCTATCTAAAATTCTACTATAAAATTCTTAATCACAACTATATCCTAGATTTATAAAAGAAGCATAGAATAATATGGTCAAACTAGTGTGACGAAAATGGTAATGGGTTTAACATAAATTAATACAGGAACAAGTCACAGAAAAGTAGGATATCTGGTGAAGAATACTGTTCTAGAATACATGTTCGATCTTCCTCAAAATTAACTGATTTTGGGAGGATGTATCTACGAAATCTCTTAACCCAATATCAGCCATATAATCTATTTAGATTTCCTATTTCCACCAACTCCAACATATTTGATCCAAATTTTAAATCTGAGCTTTTTTTTTTTTACAAGATTTAAATTTCAGCCCTTCCTTTGATCTTACTTCATTCCTTGAATCCCTCGGATTCGACCAACCTTGATAATATTATTTCGTCCCCATTCTTTATTTTCTTATCAATAGTATATAATATCACATTCACTTACCTTTGTAACACTTATAATTTCACAATCTTTATTTCCAAATTCTGATTTGATAAAATTTGTATCTCTCTAATTCATATCCTTATTTGTCGATCATCATCCCCAATTAAATTTATACCTTAAGTTCAACATTATCCGTCATAATCCTCGGTTTCATCATGCAACTCTACATTACCAGCTTGATAACTTCTGATACCTTCGTATAATTTTTTTTTATATATCATCATCATCATCCTTAAATTTCAATTCAAATTTCAACATTTATTTATTTTTCTATTTTCATATCCCATAAATTTTATCCTCGATAAATGCTCAACTAATTAGTCATGTACCTTTAACATCTTACTAGGCTAAAAGTTTCTGGCTCCAGCAACTGATCCTCGAGTTTAGTTCATGTCTTCTTGACCATCATCTCCTTAGGATTTACTATGATACCATATTTCTGGTGACCATACATTCACGCAACTTACTTCTAGGTATTACTCCTCTAGTCATACTTTGCTTATCTCCTTAATATCTAAAGACTAAATATTAGATCATCAATACTAAGTGAGAGTACAACTAAAAATGTGAAGATAAACACAATAACTATTGGCCTAATGGTGGGATGAGTTTTCCATTTGCCATCCTCTGAAAGGTTTAGGTACAAACATAAGCAAGGTAACCTACGAAACTATAAGCAAGCAAAAATAAATATTATAAATAGATATTTCGGCCGTATGTTGTGACAGGGTGAAAATAATCTTGGTGTTCTAGTTGTTTCTAGAGTCTGTTTTCCTAAAGTCGTACCTAGACCTAAGTCAAGTTACAGAACTGCATGCTGATCTAGGCTAAGTTGACTAGACCAATTTTGAAGAACTGACCTGCATAGGCCACCACTAAAAACATATCATGATCCGATCCCAATGTAGTGGATCTAGTCGGATCATACCTAGCCTGCACCGTTGGGAGACGGCGGTAGTAAGCTATATCAAGCAGTGAAACATAACATGCAGAAACATCTAACGAAAATAAAACATTTTTTTCAACTGGGAAAAAGTCTGAAAATAAAACAAACAACAACAATATTCATTTTATTACAAAAGATTTTGAAAAGAAAGTAAAGGAAAGTGCTAAGCCAACATTCTAGGGTTCAGGGGTTCCTGGTTCAGCCTCTGCGGGACCCAAGTCTGTCTCGTAGAAAATGCAGTAAGACAACTCCTCTTCGTCGCAATCACCTAAAAAATGTTGTCTCCAGTCAGGAGGGTGCAAGAACATATTTCATCCACATCTAGCAATTCTAAATTAATAATAAATATAAAATACGAGACAGTTAAAGAAGAATATATTTTTTTGTACTTATTAGTAAAAAGACCAACAAGCAAGATGATATCAATGTCTAGAATGATGCAATACCAATCTAGTGTTTGAGTATATAACAGGGCCTGTGACCGGCTGGGATAGAAACAATATGTATACTAACGTTTAGGCCGAAATGAAATAGTATACGGTACGGCTCAACCCCCAATGAGGTTTGGGTTAGCGCAGACAAGTAACGAGCAAGATTTGGCTTTGGTCACAGACGTTATACTACTCCCCCAAGCAATCCCCAAGCAATGAGTCAATAATCAATAATCAACATGTCCAGATAGCCATCCAGCAATCCATCAACCAATGTGGAGTCCGAAAGGGATCCACGGTGAATCAGTGTAACTATACTACATGTATCTAACTGATGCATACATTTAATTATCAAAATAAAATGCAGACATGGAATAGATATGAAACTTGCCTCAGAGTATTCCTTGACTTGGCAGCAACCAGAAAGTGACTGCTAGGGTTTACAGATCCGAACCTACAAGATCGTAACGCCAGTTTTAGTAACCAAAATTACGCCCTAAATCTAAGGTACAAAACTAGGCCAAGTCTACAGGTTGGTGATCCTAAATGGAAGCCATTTGTACATAAAAATAGATTTTGTTACTAAACTAAAATTAACAGATTACCGTTTAAGTAAATATAGGTTTTGTCGTAAATAAATAATTATTAAGAAAAATTACTTAAAAATGTATTTCTTTAAAAATAGTAATTTTGTAGGAAAATAGATTTATCCAAAAATATTTGAAAGTGGAATTTATTTATTGGGATTAATAATTAAAAAAAATGATTTTTCTTAGAAAATATCTTTTAACCATTTTTCGTAATTTAAAAGAGAAATTAACTTTTTAGATACTAAAATAGCACCTCTACATAAAAATACGGTTTTCTTGCCAAAATTATGATTTTAAAATAATACAAAACATTTCGAATATTAATACTAATTAACCATCTTTTTACCAAAAACTAATTATTTTAACAAAAATGGTTTTCCTTAAAATTATATCTTTTAATCATTATCGTAAATAACATAGAAAATCACCGTTAATTATTAAAATAGCAATTAATGCAGAAGTACATTTTTCTTACCAAAATAATGGTTTTTAAATTACTATAAAAGATTTCGAGTTTTACTACAAAATGCCATTTACTAAAATAATCATTTTAACACATAATTCGTTTTATAGAAATTAATTAGCTTCTTTATTAATCTATTTACCAAAAATCATTTTGATTTAAAAAACATTTAAAAGAGAATTTGTAATATATATCATTATCTATTTGAAAATAATTTTATTATATATTTCTAACAAAACCTTTACTTAGAGAATAATAATTCTAATCCACTATTTATATTAATTAAAGATAATGCAACCTAACAAGGTTTCCTAAAAGAAATTTATTACCAGCATTGTTAATATTAATCTACAAAAACTAATCTACAGAAACTAATATTTATCGACAAAAACTAATCTACAGAAACTAATATTAATCCACAGAAACTATTCTAAAGCCAGAAAGTCATATTTGGGTTCTGTGAACTACAACAGAAGGTGAAAGGGAAGTGGTTACCCAAGGCTTGCACGAAGGAGTACCGAGGGGAGGCCTCGGACTCGGAACGCACGCGGGCACGGGCATGGACACGGACACGGACACGTGCACGCGGACGGCACGAGGACGTGCGCGGGAAGGAATGGCGGCGCAGGTTCTAGCACGGGGCGCTGTCATGGGAGCGACGCGGAGACGGGCTCGGAAGTTGGGGAAGAGGGGTCTGGATTCGGAGAGGACGACGAGACGAACGCGAGGTGGTCTCGGATTTGGATTTGGTGGAGGGAGGTGAAAGTTATGGAGTTTTTGGTGAAGAATGGAGTTGTGATGGTTCTGTGATGTTTTTGATGGGGAAGAAAGATTTCTGAGTATTATTACGTGAAGGAGAGGAATAGGGGTGTGTGGCAGGCAAAGTGGCTCGTGGGAAGACTAGGGCACGAGTTAACATTAGTTAAGTCAAACGGGTTTGGGTTCGGATTGGGTTGGTAACGGGTTTGGGCCTAAGTTACATATTAATTAAATACACAAAAATATGGGTCTTACATGTCGGGTTGATGATGTCCCCTTATGAAGCTCATAAGGATTGTCATGTAAACCCTGCAGGTGGATTATATCTGACATGACAAATAAAGTTGAGTGGTACCACTTAAGGATAAAATATGTCGATCAATATAGTTGTTAGTAACTTAATTTGATCAATGGACATTCGATATCTTATCATGGAGAGCCAAACAAACATATAATAAAAGGAGTCCACAATCATAATTTGGGATTAGGAAGGTAGTGCAACAATAGCTTTTTAGTAGACCGAGCTATTGTTAATGGGCCTGGGTTATGTGTTAGGACTAAACACGGGATACCAAGATCCGTTAGGAGACCTAACCCTAATTTTTCTCATGGTCCCTGCCGTCGACTTACATATATCCTCTATTCTCCGGCCGTCATGATATTATCAAAAAATAAGAAGCTTTCTCTAAATTCGTGATTCACGTAAGGAGAGAAAGAGAGGGCTGCCAAGGAGAAGAAAAGGTTGGGAGATCGTGGCCCATACGACGTCCAACCCGAGGAAAGAATACGTGCAGAAGATCTTGTGGTCGTGATTGCTCGAGGTTGCGGGATAGTCTCTTCATCTTTCCATCGCAGGTATAATTCGTGAACCCTAGTTCCGCTATGAAGGGACGTCTTAGACTTGTTAAACTTCCATCGATCAATATGCACACCAAACTAGGGGTCCTGGGAATCCCCAGTTCCATCAATAACTCCATGTGACCTAAGTTGGCTGCAACGCCCCAGTCCCAAAATACGTAGGACTAGGAACGTAGCAAGCCAGCTGCATATATACGAGATATACTCCAATATATAAAAATCTCGAATATACACATAAGCTGTATTGTGATTAATAATAATAGACAGTCGCAAGTAAAAGCTACATCTCATCAATAATATAATATAAGAAAAATGGTAACTCATAAATTAAAGTGAATGTCAAAATATAATGGTTGACCAGGCGGAGACAAATCCACTACCGGTACTAGAATAAACTGAAAGGAAAAAAGAGTCCAACCTCTAAGATAAACAGAATAAAAAAAAAGATAACTAAATAAGCTCCTCGACCCAATAAGGGCAGCTGTGATCAGAAGGTATGACTCACTCGAGCGTGAAGGATGAGTCTATACCAGAGCCATACTCCTGCAGAAAATCCTACACACCAATACTTGGAGAGATCACCAGGTCCTCAGAGGGACGTAACAAGATACAAAAAGAACATGCCACATAAACTGAATATAAACTGCTCAATAGAATATGTCAGATCGAATCATAACATGGTCCAATATCTCACCATTTGGATTAGCGTACCATCCCCCCAACCAAACAAGGACAGAAGATGGCACACTAACCCACGGTGAAGTATCTTTCCAAGTCACGAATCCAATATGGTATCCGGACTCCAACAAGGTTCAATACCTTCTCATCGGAGTAGTAAGCCACACCTTCAACCAAACAAGGACAAGATGTGGCGAACTAATTCGCGACAAGTTATTGTTCCAAGCCACAGTCATATACAAGTACCCAGACCGAAAGTACTCATACCTAACGGATAAGGGTGCATAACCAATCTATGTGAATGCAGTTTTAAGAACATCCTTCAATGCATGGGCCCTGGCTAAAATAGGATCGGCATGGTCCCCCCTTGGGGCACCAGAGGCCCAATCAATAAGAGCATAACATTCTGCAGAATGCCAGTGGCCGTCACTAATCATGGGTAATCTCAACCGCATCTCCGGCGGAGCTCACGGGTTACAAAAGGTAAAGTGCGTAGTAGCCCATACGCTAAGGTATTGTCCTCCCTGTCCAATGCCTACTATGTTGTATCCACAAAACAAAATCTCTATTAACCGCTAAGTCAAACTAAGCATGCAACCTCTATTAGCGGTTATTCATATCGCACGGCTTATACGTACCGGTGGCCAGCCAATCACGTATGTCCGAGTTTTTTATGTGACTCACAACTTCGTGGTACAAATGTGTCAAGGCCTATGAATGCAACACAGTAAGGCGGTCCCTTAACTCTAGGTTTTAATGTGTAATAAGTAAATAAATAGCAGGAATATAACTGTATTTAATAATGCATGAATAAAAGCAGAATGGCGACGCCTGATGACGTAAATAATAAATCGCCTGTATTATAGTTTATCTTGCAGAAGAAAATAATAAATAATGCATGAATAAAAGCTAAGTAAATAAACAGCTGGTGGCAAGGTATCTTGCCTGGAGGTAGTGTGCAGAATGGCGACGCCTGATGACGTAAATCGTCAGAATAGGGAAGCAATGAAAGATGACTTTTATGAACGACCTCGGATGCTGAAATAAACATTACGAACAGTTTTGGCATAAAAGAAATACATTGGAAATGCCTGTCCAAAAGTTCAATTCTGGAACAGGGACAAAATCGTAATTCTGGGTCAAAATGATGTCCGCCGTTGGACCCGTTTTGTACCAAAACGCGTGCCAGAGCCTACAGTCTCTAAAGTCATCAAACTATATGTATAAGGGCCCGGTTTGAGGAGACGAACCCAACCATATGTCCAAAGTTGGATTCCGGCAGGCCGTGCATAATTTTGCCGTTGGATCGGGTCGTAGGCCCGCCAAATAGGCTTTCCGATTGACCTTCTCCGAATCAGACCAAACTTGGCATACAGGACCAGAAAAACGATTTGGTCCTGATGGCGCAAGTTTTGTGTCGACCAGACGATCGTGCACGAAGTTATGGGCTTGTTTGCAAAAGGTCGATACGGGGGTATCTCGACGGATATGCACTGATTTTGTCGCGCACGCGCAACGAAATTCAATTCCGTCAGTTCCCACATGTCAGCAACATCCATACGCGCCTTTCGATGCGTATAGTGCGCGACCACGTACGCCGTATCGGTTGGATTTTTCCAAAAATGTAGTTTTAGAAACAGATTTTTCCTATAGTTTGAAAAGGTTTTAACAACAATATAATTAGTTCAAAAATAAACTAAAGTTGGGTCTCCATCTGGTATATGTTGTTATCAGATCTGCTCAAAGAAATTTTCAAGGATGACGAGGAATCGGCCAAATTTTGCCTTCCAAGAAGGGGGTTTTAATCGAGTTTCTGTCGAATTTGGGACAGGTTTTTGGTCGATATTTTCGGGGATTTTTGGGGCATACTAATGGGTTACCATAAATTCGAATTAAAGGGGATTGAAGAGGGTTATACAGGCTTCCTATACCAGTTTACGGAATCAAAATCCATGGTGTAAACACGGAGAAAATTTATCGCGATGAGGGGTACCTAGGGATTGGTTTGCTGGTAGCATGCAACAGTTGCTGTCGCGTGCAACTGCCACTGCGGCGCAGCTGTGACGCGCACGGTGGTGCGGTGGCCGACAACGTCCGACGTGCGATGACCGTCCAGGATATCGGGACAACACTTGAGGGTTGTGGTTTGCTCTGGTATGAGGGTTTGGGATTGATAAGTTTCTCTCGGTTTCGGAAGGAAGCGAACGAATGTATATACATTTAAACTTCCGATTAAATCAAATCCTGATTTGGACTAGGATTTGGATCTGATAAGATGAAATTCGGGAGAGAATCAAATAGAGATTACATAGGAGAAGATTTGGAATGAATTGATGTAGATTTGAAGAAATTTAAATGATTTCAAAAAATTGCAGAGTGCAAACAAAGGGGTCGGGTTGTTGGCAGCACTGTTCAATGAACAATGCTGCGGGCTATTTTTTTTTACTCATATGGATATATTCCCATATTTATATATGGATATATACCCAATAAAATCTAAATAAATCTATAAAAATTCGTAAATTCCCAAGATATTACTAACATACTTGAATAAATATTTTGTATCAATAATACCTGTTATTGCTATAACAAGTCTATTAAATAAATTATTAAATCAATAACAAAGCTTATTAATAATCTACATATTGTAATTTAAAATAAACATAATAACAATAATAATATAATAATAATAAAAAAACAAAAACAAAAACAATAACGAATTAATAGGGGTATGAATATTAGGGGAGAGTACATATTAATAATAATATTATTTTTGCAAAGAATATAAATTTTCAAGTCTCATAAATAATAAATAATTTAAATAAACATTAAAATGACAAAGATGGCCATAATTCGATTTAATAAATTTAAACAACTAAATATTCCCATAAAATAATTCTAGTGGCACCTACAGCTAATACGCTAGTCAAGGCACTTGACTGCACTAGCCGTGCCATATTGTCTAGTCGGGATGCACAACAAAAATTTAGCATGACTAAGACTATATTTTTATTTGAATAATAAAATAATTCAAAATTAAATATCTAAGTAATAAAAAGAAAAAAAATCCTCCGAAATGTTTGTGGGATTACATCCTACCCAATTATGAAATTTTCGTCCTCGAAATTAAAATAAATAAATATATATATATATATATATATATATATATATATATATATATATATATATATATATATATATATATATAATAGAATAAAATGACAAGGCTAAATATGAAGGAAAAGTATGTACGTTAACCGTACTCGATCTTAGAAAGGATGGATGAGGTAGTTATACAAGAATCCAAATTGATACCATATGAGACCAGATGGTGTATTCTTAGTCTTGCATGGGTCATGGATATTCAGTTCGTTTGAAGGAATCAGTCAATATTGCATGGTTGAAGAAAATGAAGTGGGACGTGATCATCATCTATGGTTTGCTCTAAGAATTTTTTTTATACATGTGGGGTAGTTGAAATAGAGCACAGGAAAGTGTGTTGTGTAGGATATGCGGGTCATGTGTATAGAGCTCGTCTAGTTCATGAAGGTAAAATTTGTTGGAAGAAACTAGCTAGTGTTGTGCTCCGAATATCGAAGCCATGGTAAGGTATCGATACGATATGCGTAGAGATTGGGTGATTTTCTCACATCTAAAGCATACGAGTGTTGTTGACGGAGTCACCGATTTCAAGGTACATCATTCAAGAATTCTAACGAAGAAGCCAAGAGTTCTATTTATATGCTTGCTAAACTATAGTCATGATATTTCTAATAGTGTCGAAGATAGTGCTCATGCACGCTGACCAAGCTGATGAATGTATTGCTCAAATGCTATGCCACGACTTAAATAAAGAATAATGGTATAAGTAGAATAATACCTGCCAAATCTCTAATCTCAGGATGAGGGTGTATCACAGCCATGGTAAATGCTTGCCCATGCCTTGGCGGCTCGGGACAATCGATAATCCGGTGTTGTTCCGATCCGCACCTTAAGCATAAGCCGAGACGAATCCGACATCCGTCTCGAATGTGGCCCTTCTTCCCGCATTAGTTGCAGGTGGGCTTCTTATAGGGTGTGGGCCTCTGGTGGTACTGTCCTATAGGCCTCCTGGTGGGTCCACCTTGAGTCGTCCTAACTGGTGAAGCTACCGGTGTGGGGAGTCTCTGTGCCTGCTGTTTCTTACGAAGTAGCTCCTGGGTACGTGCTTCCTCCAAGACAGCTGCATGAGAGACTCGAGACTGCATAGTAGTGAAAGTCTTATGTTCTGGTGCGAGCCACTGATGGAATCTCCTTGCTTTTTCCAGCTCTGTCGGGATTAATGTTGTGCCAAATCTACTCAACGGCTGAACTCTGTATCGTACTCATCTACCGACATGTTCCTCTGCTTCAGATGATGGAACTGGTCATAGAGAGCGTCTCGAACATGGATGGGGAAAAATCTCTCATAGAAGAGGTCATAAAACTCCTTCCATGTGACCCCAGTGCCCAGTCGTCTTTCTTCAGCCTTCCACCAGTGGTGAGCATTGTCTTCTAAGAGTAAGTCCACTGCTGTCAACCAATCATGTGCTGGCAACTGGGATGCCTTCAAGTATTTCTCGGTGCTGATAAGCCATGCGGAAACTTCTAAGGGACCCTCGGTACCCTTAAAAATTTTAGGGCCCATTTCGATGAAGTCCGTAATGGAGCCCAGATATAGTTGTGGAGCTAGAATTGGATCTGGTACCGAGGCTGGTGGTGGAGGTCTAGCTATATAGGTCATCATACTCTGCCTTAACAGTTCTATTTGTTGCCACTGAGATTGTAGCATAGCATACATAAACTGGGTGGTCGGGTCCGTATCAGTTGGAAGTAGAGGCAGTTGGGGTCCGAGCTGGGGTGAAAACTGCTGAGGAAAAGGTGATGGTGCATTCTCGGAGTCTCGGTAAGGAAGTACACGAGATTGGTCCCCTTACTTAGGTATCTCGATAAGTCTCGATAAGGAAGTACACGAGGTCGATCCCGCTACTTGGGAGTCTCGATAAGTCTCGATAAGGAAGTATACGAGATCGGTCCTGCTACTTGGGAGTCTCGATAAGGAAGTGCGCGAGATCGATCCCGCTACTTGGGAGTCTCGATAAGGAAATACACGAGATCGGTCCCGCTACTTGGAAGTCTCGATAAGGAAGTTCACGAGATCGGTCCCGCTACTTGGGTGTCTCGATAGAAAGTTGGAAAGCATGGTCATGATTAAGGAAGGACTTGATAGATCGAGTTGAGTCTTGCATGGTCATTGGACAACTTGCGCGCAAGGTGAATTCCTTGAACGATCTCGGGGCGCCGGGTTCGTATTGGCCTAGGAGGAATTACAGATATTGTACGGCCTTCATCGACGGTACGACACGATTGAAGTAAACCGTTACAATATAGGTCATGGGTCATTCGGTGGGAGCTCGTACCTCGCACGCGGATGGTCACCGTATGCAAAGATCCAGGATAGCTTGACATTGCTAGTGACCACTCATATAGATGTGTCAGCATAAGAGCGCTATCCGCGAGTATGCCTTTGGATTGCGTCAAGTACTAGCAAGTTACGAGTTGGGTTAACAAGGCGTAATTGTAGCAAGCCCTAATCTTGAATCGGCACAGGTTAGGTGTGTACGGGTGCAACACCATTCTGGAGCCTAACATTTGGCTATAGCAAGCACGCGTGCCTCGGCATGAATGTGGCATCGTCTTGAGTTATGTCAAGAAGGGCCGTAAGGCAAGTTGGTTAAGTCTGGTTGATCCTTAGGAGGCACGACCTCGATCTTATGGCATGATCAAGTCTATTGGCATGACTAGTACGAGTCGTTCCATTGATGTCATTGGCACGAGAATGGTCTAGTGGCACATAAAATAAGTGAAAGTCTTGGCATGGCCAAGTTTACATAAGTTTCTACTCGGCGAGGCACTGCCTCGAATATATTGAAGTCACGAATAGAGTATAGCACGACCCTGTCGTTGCGTTGCCAAGTATAGGCCAAGACGTCTTTGTCCTAAAATTGATCCTAAGACAAGACTAGAAAGACAATCAAAAGGGATTAAGCTGCACAAAGTAAATGAACGTGTCGGTCTTTTATGGGTGGGCGAGGAGCTCACTCCACCAGTACAGTTGAGTACTGTCACCTACACAGCTTTTATGTGCAGGTACAGGTAGAAGCCCGATGGTGTAGGGCTCTCTTGGATGCATCAAGGCACGGAGTCCCTTGGCGTTTCGAGGCGTACGGCCGCATAGAGTCAGGACTTATAAAATACATAATGTATGGACATTGCCATTCCGCAGAATCTGCCACTCCTCGCTTGAAGCTTGTATTGAGAAATGAGAGAGAGCATAGTGACTTATAATATGAGAGAAAAGTGAGCTTGAGAGACTTGCAATTTGGCATCGTGCCCACATTGTAATTCTTGTTCAATATCAATAAAAGAGTATTTTGTATGACTTGTGTTTTGTATTTAAATTTTTGCTGCTGACTATTCAATATTTCTGATTAGGATTTCTGTGCGACGACACCCGTCGCTTAGCCTGTAATCGGCCGTTATGGACTTGTCTTGCATGAGCGCAATCTAGGCTCACGCGGCATCGTGCCTTAGCGAGGACGATCGCTCCTACGAAAGCGGGGCGTGACATAATGGTATCAGAGCCCGGCTTTATGTCCTTGGACTTCATGTCGATTCTTGTCATGCCCCGCTCCCGCAGGAGCGATCGTCCTCGCTAAGGTGTAATGCCGCACGGGCCTAGGTTGCGCCCGTGCAAGGCTATGTCCAAAAATGGCCGATTTGAGCTAGGCCACAGAGTCGCACAGAGTGTTCCCATTTGCAGCGGAAAGTAAATGAACACAAATTGAAGCAAATTCAAACTCTTTATTGACATTCAGGAAGTTTACAAGCGGCGCAAGGCCGAGATTACAAATCGCTCAAGCTCTCTCTCTCTCTCTGAAACATAAAAGGCGTGCCAAGTGGCTTACAAGATGGAATGATTCATGGCGATGTTCCGATATATTATGTCCTGTATAGGGTGCTTCAGCTTCTTGCAACTCTCCAAGGCTCTAGAGTTAGCTCCGCGCCTTAGCACGTTCGAGGGAAGCTCCGCACCCGCCGACGTCTCCTGCTTCCTGTAAGCAATCTGTGGGGTTATCAGTACATTGTTATGCACTGGTGGGGAGGCTAGCTCGCCCACAATGCTATCATTACCAAACACGTTCTATTTACTCTTGTGCATCTCTATCATTCATTGTCTTTCTAATCTTATCTTAGGATCAATTTTATGGCATATTTCATAGCCTATCTCGTGTTGCCAATTTCAAGTATGTGCATGGAAATACATGCACGACTTACCCATACTTACCGTCCGGCCTTTTCTGTTCAAAGTAAACCAAGTTAGTCAACAATTCATAGGAAATAACTTAACGTGATTCATGTGAACTTTCAATGTCAAGGGCGTGTCCCTGCCTCGGGTCCTAGCGTGTCGCAGACCTATTTTCTAACTCCTTTGCTGAAGTACTCTCGATTATTTGGTGTGTTATATTCAAGCCTGTTCAGAAGGCACTTCATTTAGTTAACTTAGACTACTTTGATTTCAATGTAAGGAGTTGCACGTGGATTACCACCAGCAAAGCCCACTTAATCTATATGCATCGGTCGCTGGCATCACAAGCCAATTTGGACATGTTCTTACTTGGTAATTTCTCACCTATCATAGCGTGCGGCTGGAACACCCTGATAGTCTTTTGAAATACCCCGTACTTACGTCTCCTGGGTGGCCAAGCCCGCACCCACGTGAGCCCGTAAGCCCTTTTATTGATTTTCGTCCGGACCGGCACGTCCCCCCTTTGACCATGCTGCTGGAAATCCCTTATATCTTCCACCTCCCGTATACGAGGGGATTGTCCACGACCATTTCGTATTATTTGTCATTTTAACTCAACGGCTATCTCCGAGCCGTAGGCTAACCCTTAGCCATAATGCGTTATCGACCAGGTTGGCGTCCGTGCAGCGCGGGTAGCGAGCCCCATTGTACGTGCCTGTCATACCTGTCGCTAACCATTCCTTTCTTCCTTATCTTTTATTCATTCTTTCTTTTCTTTCTTTTCACTTGTCCGTTCGTTCATTGATTCATTCACGTTTTTAATCTTTCATTCATTGGTTCATTCATTCCCTAATCTATTCATTCGTTCATTCACATGTTATGCAACTCCCCGAGGGGGAGTCGCCTTGGCGACCCATCGGTCCCATAATCTTTCAATGTTTCTATACTCTACTCGGAACGACTATGTTGATAGTCTTCCCGTTTCATTGTTGTAATCCATTCATTGTTTCATTGTTGAACGCATAAGGAACTCGAAATGTAAGCTCGTGCCTTAGCACGAGCGCGGAGTGCGGCACGAGAGTTCTCACATTTTTCCATGTTCTTTTCCATATTCTATACAAGCATACAAGATGGGATTATTCCCTTAGCTAGGTGCGTTGAGTCATTCATTTATTAGCATGCACGGTGTTAACGCCTAGCGATTCTAGCAATAGCGTCCGTATTGTTATGTGTCTAGGCTAAGCAAAGACGGGTTCATCGGAGCTACCCACCTTAGCGATGTTCGTATCGGCCGAGCGATACTCCGAATGCGCCTTTGAAAGTCTAAGTCGGGATCATCTTTGATGGGCCAATGTAAGCCTTGCATCGATTCTTCATCAGGTCGATGCCAACTCTTCGGGTCGATGGCTCATTTGAGTCGTTGCACTTGTCGTTTGAATCGGCGTTCCGCTTGGGCGGAGCGGGTCATTACATAATACACCACTCAAAACAAGTCTCGTCCTCGAGACTTCATGAGTGCAGGTCATCCTACCGTTCCTTAACTCATGTCGTGTACGTATCTTAGACAATCCTTATCGAATGGCTTTACCGTCGATGGCATCGAACTATACTCGATACCCTTTTCAAGTTTCGCGTCGCATACGTTCGGTCGATTTCATTGAATAACTTTTTATTCATTTTTAGAGTTGATGGTACTTATTCAATTGTCGCGTTTCTTCGACTTGGTTGCTATTTCGACGTATCATGGGACTGAAACGGTCGCACGAGGTGCGTTGTAATTTATCAAACTCGAGAGTCGTAGGCTGAGGCAAACTCACTTATTCGTTCATGCGCATCTCAACACCCACTTACAGCTGCATTCGAGTTCATCATATCGCTGAGTTTGGATCGTGAACATATTCAAGGCGTCCCCCGAATACGTACATTTCAACCAAGCTTAGCGATTAGCGAAGTCAGACAAGCTACTCGTGATAGTTTTTATTTGCAGATCGTTTTGCTAACTTCGATTTAAAACCGAACTCGTGTGCATCTCACTATCGTTTATCTCGGTCATCGAGATGACCTGATTCATTTCTCAAGCGTTATTGTCCACGAAATCAGTATGATTTCTTCTTAGCGGGGTCGACCAAGTCTAAGTTATTTCCGTCCGATTCGAGACCAAGTATTGCACCATCATCGAGTATATCTTCCTATCATTGATTCAATTCGTTATCCCAACTTTACTTGTGCATCATCCATTCCTATCATTCACTTCATTTGGGGCCAATCTCATTGTCGTTCATGCACACTCCCAGTTCCCCGTCCTATTCTAAGTCTTGTTGCCAAAAGTCTATCGTCCGTCTAGACGATACCGTAAACCACACAAGTTCAATCACTCGGCATAGGGTCGTCGGCCTATCCGCTAGGTCATCTCACCAGGTCATAGTTACAAGTCAAGTCCGTGGCTCATCGTGCAAGGTCGTTGCACGACGCTCGCCCCAAATCCTATGGTCAAACTATTTGTTCGTTTGTACGGGAGTTTCTACCCAAGTTCGTTTCGCTCAAACTTCTAAACATCAAGCAGCGTTCACCCTATTCGCATCAACACATTCTCCGCTCCAAGTTCGAGCTCGTTAGGAATGTCATCCTACGATAGGTTGTCCTCAATCAAATCCTTGACATGTCAATATCGTGGGTCCGCACTAGCAATTATCGCAGTCTATCTCTTCAAGTGTGTTTGATACAATCCACCTAGCCATCCTATCCAATTCACGTAGTCGATCACAAGGTCGTCTAGCCTTGCAATATGTCGTGCCTCGATCTCACGCAAGTCTGATTATCCACGACGGACATGAATCACCACGTCAACGTTCCTGCGGAATAATCGTCCTCATCGGGACGTAACTCTTGCGTTGAATCTAGACTTACTCATTTTTGATACGCGGATTGGGTCTACTCAATCCTCAAGTTTTCTTATTCTTCAATCGCAAGTCCTTACAATCCTCGAATTTACCTTCGCTTCAAACCACAAGTCGAAGCAATCAAAATTGCCATGTCAAGATATTTCGAGTTCGATCATTCCCGCTGGACATGAATCACCATGCCAACGCTCACGCAGAATGATCGTCCCAAATCCGACGTAACGCATGTGCGAGGCTGGAGTTGCGCTCGCGTAAGACAAGATCGTTGTCGTTGTGGTTATCACCGAACAATCAAGTCACTTCCCTTCTTCATTCCAAACATTCATTTCTATCAAAATTCCCCAACATAGTATCCTTCAGAACAATAACTTCTAAAACGATCATCATTCATCGAATCAGAGTACCCCCCGAGTTATCGTACATCGATCTTTGATACGCCTCAATACCATCGATGATGTCATAACCTGACGATCTTCCTTTTGCAACGAATTCCAAGTCGTGCAACTTAATTTCCTCAATTTACATTGTCGCGTGCTAACTCTTCATCGAGCAACATCAATTTCAATTCCTTAGTCATTCTCGTATCTCCAAACTAACATTTTCCATGCACGCTATCTTCCGATCGTGCTATCTTCGATCTTATCCATGCGTATTTCACCTTAACTCAAGTTTTAATCCCTTCGACTAAATTCAAAATCGCATGCACGGTCTTCTATGTTTCCTCGACCAAGACCTCCATTCGTTTCATCGTTCCGACTCTCTATTCGATCGTTTCGTAATTCGCACTACGCATTCTTAATTCGTTCGAACGATATCTCGTTTGAGACTATCGAAGTCAAAACCAACGAAGCGTTACTCGTTCTAAGGCTTTGGGCAATATCATCGCTTGCCGACATACTCGTTCTATTCGTAAATCCTTTAGTCTCGCTCGAACAATTTCTATAACGTCCATACACCACTCAGGCTTCGAGCCACTCGACTAGTCGTCGACACTCATTCTTCTTCTTTTCCGAAGCTATCACATATACCACTCGGGGTCAAGTCATTCTACAAATCCTCAAATGATCATTTGATTCCCTTTCGATATGTTCAATCACGCGTTCGCCCATTCCTCAAAATCCAAATCAATCGTCCGTGCACGCCTAAGCGTTAGTTTGATAGCGTTCCTATCGATATACACTCTAAGTGTAGCTTCGTTCCCGACCGAGCGGTACTTGATATCGCTCGCAACTCGATTGCACCAAAAAGTCGAGGTGCGCGACACGCGGCACAACTTAGCCAAAAGTCCGTGTGCATAGCTATCCCGTGCGGACTATGTTCAAGTTTGCACAATCACTTATTCTCGTTCGAGCGATAATCGATCTCGTTCGCAACTCGTTTACACCAGAAGGTCTAGGTGCGCGATATTCCACACAACTTAGCCAAAAGGCTGCGTGTATAACTATCCCGTTCGAACTATACTTTGGTCTCGTGTACTCGTTCGCCATTGTCAGCGTAAGGTTATTCAAGCACGCCTTGTGTTTGCTAACTTCTAGCATTTTAGTTTTCTTTCAACTTAAGTCCGTCATAATTTGGCACAAAGGCCTTCACCTATCGATCCCGTCCAACCGAGTACTCGTACGAGCTTTTGAAAATATTAGACTTATTGCATGGAACATCCCAAGGCACAACGAGAGAGAACGTACACTTATTCTGTTTCAAAACGAGCTTTCAAAACTGAGAGAATCGAAATGAAGTCCAAGGACGTAAAGTCGTGCTCTGATACCAATCTGTCACGCCCCGCTCCCGCAGGAGCGATCGTCCTCGCTAAGGCGTGATGCCGCACGGGCCTAGGTTGCGTCCGTGCAAGGCTATGTCCAAAAACGGCCAATTTGAGCTAGGTCACAGAGTCGCACAGAGTGTTCCCATTTGCAGCAGAAAGTAAATGAACACAAATTGAAGCAAATTCAAACTCTTTATTGACATTCAGGAAGTTTACAAGCGGCACTAGGCCGAGATTACAAATCGCTCAAGCTCTCTCTCTCTCTCTGAAACATAAAAGGCGTGCCAAGTGGCTTACAAGATAGAATGATTTATGGCGATGTTTCGATACATTATGTCCTGTATAGGGTGCTTCAGCTTCTTGCAACGCTCCAAGGCTCTAGAGTTAGCTCCTTGCCTTAGCACGTTCGAGGGAAGCTCCGCATCCGCCGACGTCTCCTGCTTCCTGCAAGCAATCTGTGGGGTTATCAGTACATTGTTATGCACTGGTGGGGAGGCTAGCTCGCCCACAATGCTATCATTACCAAACACATTCTATTTACTCTTGTGCATCTCTATCATTCATTGTCTTTCTAATCTTGCCTTAGGATCAATTTCATGGCATATTTCATAGCCTATCTCGTATTGCCAATTTCAAGTGTGTGCATGGAAATACATGCACGACTTACCTATACTTACCGTCTGGCCTTCCCTATTTAAAGTAAACCAAGTTAGTCAACAATTCATAGGAAATAACTTAACGTGATTCATGTGAACTTTCAATGTCAAGGGCGTGTCCCTGCCTCGGGTCCTAGCACATCGTAGGCATGTTTTCTAACTCCTTTGCCGAAGTAATCTCGATTATTTGGTGTGTTATATTCAAGCCTGTTTAGAAGGTACTTTATTTAGTTAACTTAGACTACTTTGATTTCAATGCAAGGACTTGCACGTGGATTGCCACCAGCAAAGCCCACTTAATCTATATGCATCGGTCGCTGGCATCACAAGCCAATTTGGACATGTTCTTACTTGGTAATTTCTCACCTATCATAGCGTGCGGCTGGAACACCCTGATAGTCTTTTGAAATACCCCGCACTTACGTCTCCTGGGTGGCCAAGCCCGCACCCACGTGAGCCCGTAAGCCCTTTTATTGATTTCTGTCCGGACCGGCACGTCCCCCCTTTGACCGTGCCGCTGGAAATCCCTTATATCTCCCACCTCCCGTATACGAGGGGATTGTCTACGACCATTTCGTATTATTTGTCATTTTAACTCAATGGCTGTCTCCGAGCCGTAGGCTAACCCTTAGCCATAATGCGTTATCGACCAGGTTGGCGTTCGTGTAGCGCGGGTAGCGAGCCCCGTTGCACGTGCCCATCATACATGTCGCTAACCATTCCTTTCTTCCTTATCTTTTATTTATTCTTTCTTTTCTTTTTTTTTTACTTGTCCATTCGTTCATTGATTCATTCACGTATTCAATCTTTCATTCGTTGGTTCATTCATTCACTTATCCATTCATTCGTTCATTCACATGTTATGCAACTCCCCGAGCGGGAGTCGCCTTGGCGACCCATCGGTTCCATAATCTTTCAATGTTGCTATACTCTACTCAGAACGACTATGTTGATAGTCTTTCCGTTTTATTGTTGTAATCCATTCATTGTTTCATTGTTGAACGCATAAGGAACTCGAAATGTAAGCCCGTGCCTTAGCACGAGTGCGGAGTGCGGCACAAGAGTTCTCACATTTTTCCATGTTCTTTTCCATATTCTATACAAGCATACAAGATGGGATTATTCCCTTAGCTACGTGCGTTGAGTCATTCATTTATTAGCATGCGCGGTGTTAACGCCTAGCGATTCTAGCAATAGCGTATGTATTGTTATGTTTCTAGGCTAAGCAAAGATGGGTTCATCGGAGCCACCCACCTTAGCGATGTTCGCATCGGCCGAGCGATACTCCGAGCGCGCCTTTGAAAGTCTAAGTCGGGATCATCTTTGACGGGCCAATGTAAGCCTTACATCAATTCTTCATCCGGTCGATGCCAACTCTTCGGATCGACGGCTCGTTTGAGTCATTGCACTTGCCGTTTGAATCGGCGTTCCGCTTGGGCGGAGCGGGTCATTACAATTCTCTCAGTTTGAAAGCTCGTTCATGGAAAAAGAAGTGTGCACTCTCTCTCGATATTTTGTGGGATGTCCATACAATAAGTCTAAATATTTTCAAAAGCTCGTACAAGTGTTCAATCGAACGCATCAGTAGGCGATGGCCTTTATTCCGAACGGTGTCATACTTGAGTTGATAGAAAACACATGCTAAAGTTAGCAAGTCACGTGCGTTCCTAAATAGTCCTACGTCGACATTAGCAAATGAGCGTGCAAAATCAGAGTATAGTCCGTACGGGATAACTATCCACACAGCCTTTTGTCTAAGTTGTGTCGTGTGTCGTGCACCTAGACTTTATGGTGCAATGAATTGCGAGCAAAATTAAGTATCACTCGGTCGGGAACAGAGATATACTTAGAGTGTATATCGATAGAAACACTATCGGAGTAACGCTTAGGCGTACACGAAAGATTGTTTTAGATTTTGAAGAATAGTCCGAACGACTTAGTACGTCGAGACGCGTGAATCGTAAATATGATTTACATATGGAATATCGATAGAAATATACGAGACTTAGACTATCAAGACGACGTGAGCGATTACACTAAAGTTTCGTCGAACGAATCTGAAAGATGTATTAGCGAATAATGCGAACGTGATTGTGGACTAAATCGGATGGCTCAAATCCTAAGTGGTGTATGGTCCGTCTTGGAAATCATTCGAGCAAAAATTGAGGATTAGGGGTAACAAAGAGTATGTTGGCAAGGCGATGCAATCGTGCAAAGCCTTAGAACGCATCATGCTTAGTTGGTCATGACTTCGAATGTCCCGAACGATTTGTCATTCGGACAACTTGTGAATGGGCAACGCGAGTTAGAAAATGATATTGAATCAGGATTCAGAATGATGAATAAAAATGAATTTCTTGATCGAGGAAACCTAGAGAATCGTACTTTTGATTTTAGATTTGGTCGAATGGAATTATGGTATATCCAATTCGGACAATAGCATCAGCTGCACGAATCAGAGTTCATTGCAAAGGAAGATCGTCGGGTAACGTACATCATCGATGGTATTGAGGCATATCAAAGATCGATGTGTGATAACTCGGGGGTACTCTGATTCGAGGAATGATGATCGTATAAAATATCATTATTCTGATGGATGCTATATTCGGGATGTTGAAATGTGTCGAGAAAAAGATAGACTTGGCTCATGGATTTTCTAGTTGAACGAATGATGAACAGACTATCGAACTGATATCTTGGCTTGGATGAAAATGAAATGTTTGGATTGCTTCGATGATAACCACAACGTTGACATTCTTGTCTTATGCGAGCGCAACTCCAGCCTTGCACATACGTCACGCCGTATTAGGGTGATCACTCCACGTGAGCGCTGGTATGGTGATTCATACAGCGGGGGTGATCGAACTTGCATGGCATGACAATTTGATTGCTTCGACTTGTGGTTTGACGGAAAGGTGGACTCGAGAATGACTTAGTGTGCTTGACGATTGAACTTGAGGATTGAGTAGGTCCAATTCGCGTATCGAGAATGAATTAGTCTAGACTCAAGCAAGAGTTACGCTCCAATAAGGATGATTATCCTACGAGAACGTGGCATGGTGATTCATGTCCAACGTAAATAATTGAACTTGTATAAGATTGAGGCGTGACAAATTGTTGTGCTAGACGACCTCATGATCGAATACATGAATTGGTTAGAATGGATATGTGAATTATGTCGACATGTCGTAAGGAATAGACTATACAAATTGGTGATCTGAATGGATTCGAATCTGTGCAACGAATGCCTTGATGTGAATTAGGTGATCATGATCGATGTTTAGAAATCTGAGTGATGCGAGCTTGGGTAGAAAAATCCTGTACTATCAGCTTGGTTTGACCCTAGGATTGGGGTCAGTGTTGGTATTATTGTTGGGAAACTATGATTCCAATCCTGACATTGACTTTAGCCTTGAGAAATGGCCTAGCGATTATGCGAGACGTCCCTGTTTCAAGAGTTAGCATTCGAAAAAATGTTCTTGAGGATTGGTATGGATGGATAGAGTGAATCAAGAATATGGGAATACCCCTCACGAGATTCGGCTGACATGCATATATTTCAGGGACGCCTGAATATGTGTACGATACGACTCGAGTGAGAATGACAAATTCTCTATCATACGGCTTGGCTGAAATGCATGTATTTTGGGGACACCTGGAATACGTGCACGATCCATCCAAGTGATATGTTGAATTCAAATAAGACTTGAGGAATGGAAAAGTGTCGAGGATTTTGAAATTGTGTTAAAGGAAATATTGATAGTAGTACGAGCGTGGCTCGGATTGAAGAAACGAATAGGCGTAGTATGTGCGAGAGTTATAGAATATTGAATAAAGTGATAAGTTGATGAGTAAGTACTTAGTTTCGAGGACAAAACTTTTTCTGAGTGGTGTATGATATAGTGCCCCGTCCCGCTCAGTCAATCGAAGGAATCAAAACGACGACGACGTTAGAACTTAGCCTTGCAACGGCTGCTTGAAGACCCGCTCGGTCGAGGTGACTCTTCGCTCAGGTGGGGTAGTTTCAGTGAACTTGCCTCATCTTAGCCTTCACATAATAAATCGCATGTTTTTAACTTGCACAAGTTAGGCTTGATAATAAAAGAGATGCATCCACATAGCTAAGGAAATAATCTCGATGGGTTAGAATGTGTTAGAACATGGAAAGAAAAAGGTCCCACGGTCTACTTAGAAGTTTGCTCAGCATGCTTTCAAATGACACTCGATCCTTCGTCCCGTGACTTGGGAGAAGGAAGTTGGCCTAAGTAGTTAAGTTTCCACAATGCCAAAATTAGCCTAAGTCATAGGCATCGCCCGCATGAATTCTTGATAAAGCATGCACGGCTTAAGTCTAGGCACCCAAAGAGCATGGTTGTTCAAGTCAAACACGTGCATGACACGTTTCCAGGATACGAAGCTTGGCGTAGCCTTTACTTGTCAAGTCGTTGCATGAATAAGTTAGACAATAGTTTTACTGGGCTATCGAAGTCATAGCAAGTACTATCCCCTGTTGTCTGCGATTGTCAAGTCACGTAGTCCCATGAGAACAAGGCTCGGCATGTAAAGTATGTGACTTGAGCGATAGTGTCGCCTAGAGAACAAGTCAGTCTAAGACACGAGCCATGGTTTGTTTAGTAAAAAGCATGCCACGGACAAAGGAAGCACACGAGATCGGTCCCGCTACTTGGGAGTCTCGATAAGGAAGCACACAAAATCGTTCCCGCTCTTGGGAGTCTCGATAAGAAAGGACATGAGATCGGTCCCGCTACTTGGGAGTCTCGATAAGTCTCGACAAGAAAGTACACGAGATCGGTCCCGCTACTTGGGAGTCTCGATAAGGAAGTACACGAGATCGATCCTGCTACTTGGGAGTCTCGATAAGGAAGTGGACGAGATCGGTCCCGCTACTTGGGATTCTCGGTAAGGAAATACACAAGATCGGTCCCGCTACTTGGGAGTCTCGATAAGCAAGTTCACGAGATCGGTCCCGCTACTTGGGAGTCTCGATAGAAAGTTGGAAAGCATGGTCATGATTAAGGAAGGACTTGATAGATCGATTTGAGTCTTGCATGGTCATTGGATAACTTGTGCACAAGGTGAATTCCTTGAACGATCCCGTGGCGCCGGGTTCGTGTCGGCCTAGGAGGAATTGCAGATATTGTACGGCCTTTATCAACGGTACGACTCGATTGAAGTGAACCGTTACAATATAGGCTTTGGATCATTCGGTGGGAGTTTGTACCTCGCATGCGGAAGGTCACCATATGCAAAGATCCAGGATAGCTTGACATTGCTAGTGACCACTCATATAGATGTGTCGGTATAAGAGCGGCTATCCGCGTGTATGCCATTGGATTGCGTCAAGTACTAGCAAGTTACGAGTTGGGTTAACAAGGCGTAATTGTAGCAAGCACTAATCTTGAATCGGCACGGGTTAGGTGTGCACGGTTGCAACACCATTATGGAGTTTAAGATTTGGCTATATCAAGCACACGTGCCTCGGCATGAATATGGCGTCGTCTCGAGTTAAGTCAGGAAGGGTCGTAAGGCAAGTTGGTTAAGTTTGGTTGATCCTTGGGAGGCACGGCCTCGATCTTAAAGCACGATCAAGTCTATTGTTGTCATGACCCGCACCCAGTGTAAGGGCACGAGAAGTGGGTACGTCCAGCCTATGCCGCAGTGTCGACGGTAGAATGCTGTCCTGGGTCCAACATCTAACACAATCTAGAATATGCTCCGAATGGAGTACAACATAATAAGTAATCTCAATCACAAACTAAGATGGAAACGATGATAAGTTAATCTCAACCGAGAGAGAGAGAGAGAGAGAGAAAGAGAGTCACAAATATAAATAATAAGTCTCGGTACAAAATTCCTTAAATAATATCTCAATATAATCACAAATGTCTCAAGAACTAGTTAAAAAAGAAAGTCTAGACTAAGCTAATGGCAAGTCCTCAGCGGCTACTGGATCCTGCTGAGGGTCCAGGTCACCTGTGTCAACTAGGCCTGCTCCATAGTAAGTATCACAGCAATCCTCATCATCTGTAATATTTTTAACGGGTCCAGTCAGGACAGGAACGAATACATATCTCTCACACAGATCATAACATGAAAAAAATATAAAACAAGCTATAGAATAATATACATGAACTGCTGTAAAGAAATAGTAGAGAGACTGTAAAAAGAAGAACATGATATAGTGGAAATAGATATACATGATATAGGTAAGAAAACTGAACTAACTAGGTGATTGAGAGCACATGTTTGGTTATGTAAACAGGCTAAGGTTATACATGACTTAAATCTAATTTGGAGTTGTACATGATAATGGTGTAGATCACATAACCAAATAAATACTCCCCTACCCCAATCAGTACCGAAGGATCTGTCCAGGTTATGTTATTATACATAAAAGTAGTGTGTCACATGGATAGCTAGTCCACATGAAAACTGGGCTATACATAAAGGCTCACATGATCATGAGTGTACATGAATGTCACATGAGTATACATGAATAAATACGAATACAAAGAGTAGACGATGCACATGATAAAGTACATGAGCACAATAAACCCAATGTGCCCGAGGGGATAACATCGCATGAAGAGATACATATAGTACTAATCAGTGATAACATCATGACAGCAACAAGTATACTAGTCTATAACAAGTAAATATATCCAAGCAAGAATGAAACGATCAGAGAATGTACTCGCCTGGCAATCCAAGCTGCTGATGAGGAAGTGTAACTGAACTAGAGTGATGTAATCCTATTTAAGATAACCACAAGTCACAACAATGTCTAAAATATCATAAGGAATGCCTACAATGCAATTCTACATGATTATAGGTCCTTCTAGGTCAAAGTCAACCCTTGGTCAACTCTGGTCAAACCTGGTCAACTCTGGTTAAACCTGGTCAACTATAAGTCAACTAGTCCGTTTAATAATTTTTAGGTCAAGCTCAAGTTTTCAAGTCATTCTAAGTTCGTTTGAGTCGATTTGGATCAAGTTTGACCCGAAGTTGACTTTTGTCAACTTGATCAACTTGTCGGTCGACTGGTTCAATCCTAAACTGACTCAATACTCCCTAGGTCACATTCACAAGCAAACAATTACATATATATAAGTCAACTTGGTCAACTTGTCGGTCGACTGGTTCAATCCTAAACTGACTCAATACTCCCTAGGTCACATTCACAAGTAAACAATTACATATATATATATATATATATATATATATATATATATATATATATATATATATATATATATATATATATATATATATATATATACACATACACATATACTTAAGCTCGTGAAGAAATTTGAAATATATATTAGAAAAAAAAATATATTAGAAAAAAAAAATATATATATATATATATATATTAGAAATTTGAAATATAACAAAACAACTCAAGTATATATATATATGTCAAAACCCGAAATCCAACTCAATGTCGAAAATACAATATACACAACTAGAACTCACGAAACTTGGCAAGCACGAAGGTGTCTATGCATGTGACGTGCTCGGGTACTCACGAGGTCGAACCCGTGTCCGTATCATGTCCATGGAGCGCATATCGGAAAACCGAACTCGCATGTTGTGTGCGTGCGTTTCGCTCGATTGGACGTTGCACGCAACACGAGAAGCGTCGTACTCGTACACATAGCTAGGTAGGGTCCCGGGGTAGGTCTAGGACACGGTGACACATCACCACGTTGCGTCTATGCGACATAGAGATACGCAAACCCCCCGTGCGGCCTGTGTGCGCACGTACGTGCGTGCCTGTGGGCGCGTGTCGAGCCTCGTGGCTCGTGATTCGAGCCACGTTGCGACACGGAATCGAATCCTTGGGTAGTCTAGGTATAGGGCTTCATGCTCGTGCTCCTGGAACGGATCCTCGATGCGTCGTGTTTGCGTACGAAGGCCGTTTCAGCGGCACTTTTCAGCCGTGTGCACAGTACACAGTACGGGCTGAACAGTGCACGTGAGATTTCTCCATGCACGCTTTACGAAATGACGTGAAATTTTACGGGCATGTAGGCAGAGGTTGCCCCCACGTGCTCTTAAAATTTCATGCGAAACGGAGCCCTGTGTGTTGAGTTACGATGCTCGGACATGAACGCACGCATGGAGCTGTGCCCGGGTCTCGTGCACGCATGTTCGTGCCCGATTCGGACACTAAAATCGTGTCGATTTTAGATCCGTCTTCACGAAAGTTGTTACAGAATTCGTTAAAACAGAATCGAAAAATAATACTTTTTAGTTCTAAGTGGCATATAGTCGAACACGTGTTCCACAGGACCGACACGTGTCCGATATGGCTATCAAACGAAATCACAAACCTACCAAACGTGATGCACAGGTCAGGGGTACCTATATGGATGCTAGAATGCAGAAATTCTAGAAGGAACAATGGTAGAACGAGGTTTACCTATTGAGAGTTGGAATCTTAATGAAAGTGAATCCTCGAGCGCCTTGACGACCAGTTTCTCCCAAGCAAACGTCTCCAAATCCTCACTAACAATGCTCCAACAAGTTCTTCTCCTCCCCACCGTCGCAACGTAATTCATTTGGCGCGAATTGGTTGCCGGATGAGAAAGTTAGGCTTTTTGGAGAAAAGGAGAAACTATGGTTGATCTTGTGGAGGCTATGTAATTTCTACACAATGAGAGGGGGGGCTGCTGTGCTTGGCCGGCCATGCATGGGGGTATTAGGGTTAGGGTTTAGTAATGGGCCAAGCACCCTTATGTTGCTAAAAAGGCCCAATGACAAAAGGCTTTAAAGGATTATAAAAAAATGACTTAAAAATCATTAAATAATTCTAAAAAATAGGTAATAATTCTAAATTAAATCTAAAAAGCCAATAATAGATCTAATTACATTATTAGGCTTCTAATCAAGGTTGACTAAGGTTATAGCATCTTGGTCCTACCAAAACACCAATCTAAACTACACAACAATCAATTTAATTAATAACTTAAATAAATTCAAAATAATACACATTGACAAAAATACCCCTAATTAGAAAAATGAGTGCGACAGGTAATTAGGTTTCTAATGTCATGGTTAGTGTAACACCCACTTTTCTAAAATGAGGGTAATTTTGAACTTTTGTAAAAGTTTATTATTTAATAATAGGATTTATAATTTATGGGAATTTTTAATTAATTTAATACTAATTATAATTTTGATGTGTTAGCTAGTGAACCCTAGAAATGTTGAGCCTAGAGACTAACCATGACCATGGAGACCTAACCATATGATTAGAATGACTATTTACAACTTTTAGGCTAAGGGTATTTTGGTCATTTTGTGACTTTTGAATTATTTAGGATTTTGATTAATTGGTGAATTTTAGATTATTTTTATAATATTTAAATTGATGTATTATGACTTTGGTCATTTTTCATATTTTATTATTTTGGAATTTTTTTATATTTTTAATATTACTTTTATTGGATTTGTTTAGTCGGGTTTGATTTTCGTCTCGTTCCAACTTGTAGTGTGACACGGGTAGCTTAAACTCTAGATGGGACCCAATATTAAGTTAAGCATGGCCCACAAAACCCAACATTTAAGTTAGTTAGTTAGACTAATTTTTATCATGTTAGAATGGTTAAGTTAGAGACTCAAAACTAGATCCTTTTGACCCCAAACTTGAACCTAGTCTAGACTTAACCATATGAGACTAGAGAGGGGCAATTAGAACATTTTTCCATTAGCCCTAATGGACTCTTTATGGCAGCCACCTTTAGGGGAGAATGATTCATTTCATTCATTACAATCTTGCCTCTTTTATTTTTCTTTTGTTCTACCCTAATTTTAGAGAGCCTTCCCTTTGATTTGATCTCCAAATCAAATCATTCCTTCACCAAATCTTTCATCAATCATTCCCATTCTCCAAGTGAAGGGTGCTACCAAGGATTGGAAGAGAAGTGCAAGGAGGAGTGTCCACTTTGAGGGATCTTTGTATCGGAGCTGTGTCCTAAAGGATTTTATTGGGATTCCACTCCCAATAGGTAACCCATCCTCTAAATCGATTTCCTTTGCATATAACTTAGTTTTGAATCCGTAGGATCCATCTTCATGCATGTGTCCCCTTTTAGATTCAAATTTGAGGCCATTTGGAGCTCTCTTGAGGATTTTAGATATGTGTCTTGTGTCCTACTTGATAGATCCCAAATTAGGATACCCCATGGTATGTATGTATGATAATAGTTTAAATAGATATTTAAATTCAGTTTTAGAATGGTTAGAGGGTGGATTGATCTTAGTTAGGATGGTTAGAATGAGTTTTATTTGGATACCTATGTTGGTATCCAAGTATCTTGGCCTACATGTATTTCTTTTGTCCAAAACAACTCAAATTCGTCATAATATTCATCCACGTTTTTATTGACCAAAGCAACTTAGAAATGTCATAACTTTTAGCTTAGAACTCCGTTTAATCTTCCATTTTTTTAAAAGAACTGTATCGAAGTTAGCTTTCCAAATATATATTTTAATAAGCCAAATTTGTTCTGGAACTTTTGTAAAACTATTTGAGTGTCAGCTGTCCGAAAGACAAACGCGTTTCGGTGTTTTCGCGATTCCGGGAGCTTCCAGACACGAAAATGTTATCCATTTGAAGTTTTGGAAAGCTAACACGAAGGGCTACAACATACTTTAATCCTAAAATTTAGTGAAGGTCCAATTGGTACAGTATTGATTTTAAGTAGAAGAGTGACTATACGACATAGGCATTTTGTGTAACCTATGTAGTATGGATATTAAATGAATGTAGAGTATCTAATGCATAATATGTTAGATGAATGAAATGATATATATATATGATATGTATCCTCTTTACATTAATGTATATATATGGTTGAATGCAAGCATGTAGGAATGCAATCAATGTAACGTATGTAAGCAATGCATAAATGTATGAATGAAGGAATGATATACAATGTATGCATGAAAGTATATAATGAATGCTAGATATGAATGCAAGGTATACATGTAATGATAGATATGAATGCATAATGTATACATAATGTAATGCAATATATAATGATAGCATGTATGGTAATGTAGAATATATGATGCAAGCATGTATATGTCCACCGTTTTCCCTTTTCCTTACATTTTTCCTTCCCTTCCCTTTCCATTTCAGTTTTACCCTTTTTTCCCTCTTCTATTTTTACATGTTGTATACAATGTATATAATGTATAGATGCATGTAAGTATATAAAATGCATGAATGACATGTATGTAATGAAAATAAGTATATGTATGTAACTTAATGATATGTGAATGGATGTAATGCCTGAATTGAAGTATACATGTATATGGGATATGAATGAATGATATATATATGTGTTAAGGTTATGTAATGTATGTATTCACATATATTTTGAGTTAAATATATGAGTTTGTATGCATGAATGAATGTAATATAATATAGAGTATGCATATATGAATATAATGTATGCAAGTATATAATGTATTCAAATATGTATGTATGCATCTATGTATATATGTATAGGTGCATGAATGAATGCAAGTATGTATATATGATATGTATGTATGCACGTATGCAATGTAAGTATATGTATTTATTTCTATAAACCGAGTTAACCTATAACCTTTTACATACATGCATTCATACACCCTTTGACACCATGTATCCCATGTCATATACACCTACCTATCACTAAATCTGAGACCATTAACACACATCCTTTAACACACAAACACACACACACACACACTCACT
Source organism: Iris pallida (assembly GCA_029216955.1). Classification (NCBI taxonomy): domain Eukaryota; kingdom Viridiplantae; phylum Streptophyta; class Magnoliopsida; order Asparagales; family Iridaceae; genus Iris; species Iris pallida. The sequence goes on along the minus strand of JANAVB010034615.1, from coordinate 1,158,974 downwards.
TACTCTTTTACCTCTCCTTCTCTCTCTCTCTCAATATATATATATATATATATATATATATATATATATATATATATATATATATATATATATATATATATGAGGAAAATGTACCTAAGGTCGACCTCATTTTCCTCACTTTACAACATTTTTTTCTTGAAATTTTTTTTATGGGATTCATCTACACCTTATTGATTGGCAACATACCAAATTTCAAGCGATGAGGAAAATGTACCTAGGATTATGCTTCTATGCGAGCTGTACTGCTAATGAGTCTTTGAGGTCACTGCGCTTCTGGACGATAAGTAGAATGTGCTTCAGGCGACGAAGTTACTTCGATTTTAGACGACGAAGAGACTGTGCTTCAGGCGATGGAGTCACTACACTTTTAGGCGACAAGGAGATCGTGCTGCAGGCGATTGAGTCACTGCGCTTTCAGAGCGACGAGTGGACAAGTGTCACGCCCCAGAACCAGAATACTGGAGAGCGGGGGCAGACATAGCCAGCTACGTATATTGAAATAGAATACATCTCAACTATACGGTCACGGCTGTCTAGATATGAGGGTTTACTACAAGCCAACAGTCTCTTAAGGTCAAGCCTATGGTCTCAATCTCAAGCAAGTAATATAATTACAAGATGTATGATCATTAAATATACAATAAAAGGCGTCCCAAATATTACATATCAGCTGATCATGAAGCTAGTCGTACCAAATGTTAGGACTAGCAAGAGTTTAAGTCATACATGATCAACCCTAGGATTTGTTAATCATGTTTACAGCCCGTAGGCAGACAGAAAGTAAAAGTGCATCGAGCTAACAGGTGCTCGTCGGCTAAACGCCTCAAAAGAATAAATTTACAATAGAGTGAGCGAAACAAAATAGAAAACCCACTCGTAGCCCGGGTTCCTTCTAGTCGCCACCATTGGGCTGGAAGCTTGGTAGATCCTCGGGAGCTGCTCCGAAATCTGGCCACACAAAACCAGCTGGGTCAACCCCAGAAAGAGCAAGTGCCACAAGGGGGCCACGAAATAAGAACAAAAGCCAGCAATCAGCACAGAAAATCTAATATTAAAACTTGAATTAAGAAAACATGTCAGGATGATATACGATGAGATAACCATGGAACTATTCCGATAGCCAGGTTACAACCCGTAAACCAAACAAGGACCGGGGTTGTAACCCTTCATTTGAACAGAGCTTGGTTTCCCACCATTTATCGGCAAGATAATAATGCAAGAAATCAAGACAGGAAGCAATCTGGTACTAGATCAAGACATGGCTAAACTGGTTATACCTCATTCAATCAATCACGGCCAAGCAGATACTACGGCTTACTACTTTAACTAACTAGGGTTATCACAGGCCTAATTACTAACAAGATGCAGTGAGATTGTTCCACAGCCACAAGCCCTGCAGACCATCCAGGCTACCCAGGACGAAAGATTAGGGTTGAATTCAGGTGGGTACATCGTCCAGGAGACACATGAACCCTTAGGTGACTTAGAGGGTGCAACACTCGACGGTGCGCTGGAAATGTGCCCTACTCGACGGCAGGCTACAGATCCCAAGAGCGCCCAGGTAACGGGATTGCCTGTAGCTGTGTCATCTCTTCATGACTACTGAGTTATTCTAGTTATTAACCTTAATCTATTTTAGTAGGTACTCCTGACCGTGGTACTCAGGAGTCCCATCCTAGACATGATGCAAGACAGGACAAGTGGATTTAACAAGCAAGCAAGAAGAACCACCCACGGTGTCAAGACAGGTCAAGTAACAGCATTAAAATAAATCATGTCAGGGTGCTTGTCAGGAGTGCGCCACGACGGGCCACTATAATGTCAGGTTGGTCATGTCAGGAGTGCACCACTACGGGTCACTGTCGTGTTATGCAAGTTCCTTGCCATACCAAGCCATGTACAATAGTCATTCCAAACATATTAAGTAAAATCAAGTTCATGACAAAAGGCGTAAGGATATAAAATGAGCGTAAAATATCTAATAAAATATCAATATACAGGATCATAGAAAAGCCAAGCTTAAGGAAATAAAACCAAAACTCCAAGGGTCAAGGGTTAAACAAGGGGTCAGGGCAGCAGCGTACAAAAGTCACGCACGCTGAAAGAGCCGCGTTCGTGAAAGTCACGCGCGCTACAGAGCAGTGTGCGTGAAAAGTCACGCACGCTCAAGGAGCAGTGTGCGTAAAAGTCACGCACGCTCAAGGAAGCAGCTGCGTGAAAAGTCACGCACGCTCAAGGGAACAGTGTGCGTGAAAAGTCACGCACACTCAAGGGAGCAGCTGCGTGAAAAGTCACGCACGCTGAAGGGAGCAGCTGCGTGAAAAGTCACGCACGCTCAAGGAGTCACGCTTCCAACAGGAAGGGTACTCAAGGCTGAGTGGCGTAAGCTAAGAAGCTCTGCCACTGCTCACAGTCTTCTCCAAACAGCAAGAACACCATGGATGAACCCAAGGCTTTAAAGCAACATAACTTGGTCATCCGAACTCCAAATCCGGATTTCCAAAGTTCCAACTGGAGTGAAACTGAATGCTCTTCCACATAGAAACATCAAAACCCACAGAACTCCAACCAAAGTGGATCAAAACATACAAAATCCGAAAATAGGAGAACTTAGATCTACAACAATAGAGGCTCCAAATCACAAAAACCCAAGAACTAATGTTGGTCTCCATGGCCTAATCTAGCAAATGGACCAAAAAAATATGGTTCTCATGAAGTGGCAAGATGCACTTGCCTAAGGGTTGGGAAGTTGTGTGGAGGAAGAAGAAGAAGAAGAAGAAGAAGAAGAAATTAATGATGGTTATGAAGAGAGAGAAGAGGTGGGTGGAGTTATAAAGAGGGTGTTGTGGTGTGCTTGAGGGTGGAGCTTAGGGTTAGGGTGTTCCACACATAGACCGAACCAATAAAACCGAGCCAATACCAAACCCAAATACGAGAAATACCGAAATTCTACAAGCTGAGAAAAGTAAAAATACATGCCAAAATCTAGATACGAGTATAAATATGAAATACGAGAAATACGGGAAATGAGGGTGACAACTCTACCCACCTTAAAAGAATTCCGTCCTCGGAATTTAATCAAGGAGCTAGAGATTGCCACGACAAGCTACACAAAGCACAGGCAAGTTACACTAAGCAGTCCAATCATACAATCATACAATGCAAGCAAGGAAGGGAAAATATAAGGCATAAGAAAGACATTATACCTCACGAGTCAAACAGGTAGGGATATCGCGATCGGATGTCGTCCTCACGTTCCCACGTTGACTCACCTAGAGAGTGATGACCCCAAGCAACACGGACTAATTTAATAGTCTTGTTCTTGAGTATCTTTTCCCTCCAGTCCAAAATAGACACGGGCCTCTCCTCATACGAAAGGTTGGCACCAACAACCAATTCCGAATGGTCTAGGATGTGGCTCGGGTCCGGAATATACCGCCGTAATTGGGACACATGGAATACATCATGTACCTCACTTAGCGACGGCGGAAGAGCGAGACGATAGGATACATCTCCTACTCGCTCTAGAATATCGAACGGCCCTATATACCTAGGACTAAGCTTTCCCCGCACGCCGAAGCGAATGACGCTGCAGTTAGGCGAGATCCTAAGGAATACATGGTCGCCGACCGCAAATTCTAAGGGACGCCGATGAGCATCGGCCCAATGGCGCTGGCGGTCCTGGGCAACTCGGAGGTGATCTCTGACCTTCCTGACCACTTCAACCGTCTGGGAAATCAATTCGGGACCAAGTATCTGCCTCTCTCCGACATCATTCCATGCTAGCGGGGATCTGCACTTCCTGCCATAGAGAGCCTCGAAGGGTGCCATCTGGATACTGGCCTGATAACTATTATTGTACGAAAATTCCACCAGGTGCAGATGATTCTCCCATGAACTACCGAAGTCAAGGGTGCATGATCTCAACATATCTTCAAGAGTCTGGATTGTGCGCTCTGATTGTCCATCCGTCTGCGGGTGATAAGCTGAGCTGAACTGAAGACGAGTCCCCAAACTCTTCTGCAAGCTGTGCCAAAAGTGTGATGTGAATCTTGAATTCCTGTCCGAGGTGATGCTGACTGGCACACCGTGAAGCCTGACGATCTGCCTGAGATACATCTCTGCTAGCTGCGCCGTCGACTGTCCAACTCTGAATGGGAGAAAGTGTGCTACCTTCGTGAGACGGTCAACTATAACCCAAATAGCATCTCTGCCGGCCGGAGATCTGGGCAATCCGGTCACGAAATCCATGGTTATATGCTCCCATTTCCATTCCGGGATCGGTAAGGGTTGAAGAAGTCCAGCGGGCCTCCGATGTTCAGCTTTAACCTGTTGGCAAACCAAACACCGAGAGACAAACCGGGCTATCTCCCTCTTCATGCCATTCCACCAAAAATGCTGACGAATATCACGGTACATCTTCGTACCACCCGGATGAATAGAATACTGTGAACTGTGGGCTTCTGCCATGACTTCCTGTCTGATATCTCCACTGGGTACACAAAGACGAGTGCCGTGCCGAAGGGTACCGCCTTCATGGATACATAACTCTGGCCTTCTTCCTACTTCACACTCTGTTCGGAGTCGCTGGAGCTTGGAATCTGTTAACTGCGCCATCTGGATCCTCTCAACTATGCTGGACTGAACCTGTAGACTGGCCATCAATGCCACACTGGTAGGAAGAACCACTTCAATTCCCATCTTCTGAAGATCTGCCAATAATTCTGGTTGCGCTGTCAGAAGATAAACTCCGGCTCTCCTGCTCAATGCATCTGCTACAACGTTGGCCTTTCCTGGATGATACTGCAAATCCACATCATAGTCCACCAATAGCTCGAGCCATCTTCTCTGCCGCATATTAAGGTCCTTCTGGGTGAAAACATACTTCAGGCTCTTATGATCAGTAAAGATCTCCACTCTATCTCCGTACAAGTAGTGTCTCCATAATTTCAAAGCAAACACTACCGCCGCCAATTCCAAGTCGTGGGTCGGGTAATTCTTCTCATGATCACGTAGTTGACGTGACGCATAAGATATTACCTTCCCATGCTGCATCAAGACACACCCCAATCCTCTGCCTGAAGCGTCGCAATAAACTGTGAATCCTCTGGTCCCATCTGGAAGGGTGAGAATGGGAGCCGTTATCAAACCTCGCTTCAACTTCTCAAAAGATTCCTGACACTCTGCTGTCCAAACAAATGGCACACCCTTGCGGGTCAACTGGGTCATCGGTGCTGAAATCCTTGCAAAATCTGAAACGAACCGCCGGTAGTTGCCGGCCAATCCAAGGAAACTGCGAACCTCTGCCACTGAGCTGGGTACCGGCCCTGACTCGATAGCCACAATCTTCTGGGGATCCACTTCCACTCCTCCTCGGGTAATGATGTGACCCAAGTATGAAATGCGATCGAGCCAGAACTCGCATTTACTGAACTTGGCGTACAACTGATGCTCCCTAAGCGTCTGAAGGACGACTCTGAGATGCTGCTCATGCTCTGCTTCACTCTTACTGTAGACCAGGATGTCATCTAGGAACACGATCACAAATTGATCCAAGTAAGGCATGAAAATGCGATTCATGAGGTCCATGAATACGGCCGGCGCATTGGTTGCTCCAAAGGGCATAACAAGGAACTCCCAATGTCCATACCTCGAACTGAATGCTGTCTTCGGGATGTCCTGCTCTCTGACTCTGATCTGGTGGTATCCTGACCGCAAGTCGATCTTCGAGAACACTGAAGCCCCTCTGAGCTGATCAAACAAGTCATCTATCCTCGGAAGAGGGTATCTATTCTTGATTGTCACCGAATTCAAGGTACGATAATCAACACATAGCCTGGACGTACCATCCTTCTTTTTCACAAGAAGCATCGGGGCTCCCCAAGGCGATCCACTTGCACGGATGAATCCCTTGGTCCTCAGTTCTTCAATCATCTTGTATAAAATCTCCAACTCTGAAGGCGCCATCCTGTAGACTCGCTCTGACACTGGTGCTGTCCCGGGAATCAAGTCTATAGTGAACTCAATCTCCCGCTCTGGCGGCATCCCTGGAAGCTCCTCTGGAAAGACATCTGGAAACTCTTCAACTATCCGGGGTAACTGCACTGCTGCTACTGCCATCCGCAATGCTGGAGAAGATGGCTCCACTACGCCTCTGGAAAACGAAAACTCTGGCTCGCCGGGGATACTAAAGACAACTCTGCCAATATGGCAGTCTATCCTAGCATACTGGTTCCTCAACCAATCCATGCCTAGGACTACATCATAGTCTGCCATAGGAAACTCTATGAATCTAGCGGGAAACTCCCTACCGCTAACTACGATCCGACACGAGGAAAACACTCGATCTACTCCCACAAGACCATTACCAGTAAGTATATTGAGCCTCACTGATAATGACTCGGGCTCCAATCCTATCTGTGTCGCGAATCGTGCAGACATGAATGAATGCGATGCACCAGAATCAAACAATACCGAAGCTGGAAAGGAGTTGACGAGAATAGTACCTGCCACTACCTCACCTGGTGCAAGTTCTTCTTCCATAGCCATCATCATGGCCTGACCTTGTCCTCTGGCTGCTGGTCCCCTCTGCTGGAAACCTCTCTGCCTATTCTGGGTCTGAGCTTGGGCTTGTGCATACTGCTGGGGGTGCTGTTGCTGGAATGCCTGAGACTGAGGCGGCAAGGGCCTCGAAGACTGATACTGTTGTTGCTGAACTGGTGCTGGGGCCGGTCCTCTCACCGAAGAACTAGAAGGGTTGGATGCTGACGAACCACCCCTATTCGGGTAAGCCCCAACCCTATGATCTGCTGCTCCACAAGCCAGGCACAATCCCTGTGCCCTACGGCAGTCTGCCACCACATGCCCTGGCTTCCCGCAATGAGAACATCCCATCGCGGAAGTCTGCTTCTGCTTCTGCTGCTGCGGGTACGTCGGGGTCGAATGCTGAACCGACGTTACTGAGGCCGCCCGCCTCGGAGTTCCAATGGTCAATCCCCTAGCTGCCGGGGCTGGAGCTGATGACTGGTGCATCTGGCTGTGGGACCGCTTCCTGCTTCCGGTCCTATCCACGATCCTCTGGGAGGTGTACTCATGCCTCCTAGCTGCTCTCAAGACTGCATCGAACGTCTGGTGCTCGAACTGCTCAACCGCCAACAAGATCTCCAAATGTAGTCCCTGCTGGAACCGCTGGGCCCTATCAAACTCGGTCGCCACCAAGGTGGGGGCAAACCTACTGAGTCTAGAAAACTCCGATGCATAACTGTCGACTGTTCTGCCTCCTTGCTTTCAAGTTGGTAAATCTGGTCTGCAAGTCGTACCGAGCCACAGCATCGAAGTACTTCGTCTGGAATCTCTCCCTAAATACTGCCCAAGCAATGGGTGCCACTAATCCCATGGCCTGCGCCGCCCACCAATTGCGAGCTAAATCCAACAACTGCAGGCGTACTACCGCCACCTTCTCATTCTCGGGTGTCCTAGCTGCTTCCAGAATCACCTCGATATCCTGAAGCCATGCATCCGCGGCAATCGTATCCTCGGTGCCGTCGAAGAAAGGAGGGTTCAATCGCTTGAAGCTGTTAGCCGCCTGGTTCCCTGGATGTCCGCCTCGGGTCAAAGCATCTTGAACTGTCTGGTGCAGGGCGTCGCTTCGACGATCCTGGGAAGCTATCAAGGTTCTGATGAGGCCTACCAAGGTACCATCATCGGGCTCTGCGGGCTGGACGGGCCGAACTGGTGACTCTCCTCCAGTAGGTATCACTCTGGAGGCGACTCCGGAATGCTGGGCTTGATCTCCGGGTTGCTGCTGGTCCACGGGAGGTGCTCTTCCTTGCTGATCGGCAGGGTCAGGTACAGTGCCGCTGGGGAAGACGACACAAGGAAACAATAAGGAAGGACCAGGACAGATCAACGATACAAGCATATAATCAGGGCAAGAATTTCAGGGATTTGAAAATACGGGCGGAGATCAAGGGCGAATACTGATTGAGACATCTATTCGGTAAACCCTCACATTTCTTGATTGACAAGACCTGCATGGGCCACCACTTAAACCATGTCACGCCCCAGAACCAGAATACTGGAGAGCGGGGGCAGACATAGCCAGCTACGTATATTGAAATAGAATACATCTCAACTATACGGTCACGGCTGTCTAGATATGAGGGTTTACTACAAGCCAACAGTCTCTTAAGGTCAAGCCTATTGTCTCAATCTCAAGCAAGTAATATAATTACAAGATGTATGATCATTAAATATACAATAAAAGGCGTCCCAAATATTACATATCAGCTGATCATGAAGCTAGTCGTACCAAATGTTAGGACTAGCAAGAGTTTAAGTCATACATGATCAACCCTAGGATTTGTTAATCATGTTTACAGCCCGTAGGCAGACAGAAAGTAAAAGTGCATCGAGCTAACAGGTGCTCGTCGGCTAAACGTCTCAAAAGAATAAATTTACAATAGAGTGAGCGAAACAAAATAGAAAACCCACTCGTAGCCCGGGTTCCTTCTAGTCGCCACCATTGGGCTGGAAGCTTGGTAGATCCTCAGGAGCTGCTCCAAAATCTGGCCACACAAAACCAGCTGGGTCAACCCCAGAAAGAGCAAGTGCCACAAGGGGGCCACGAAATAAGAACAAAAGCCAGCAATCAGCACAGAAAATCTAATATTAAAACTTGAATTAAGAAAACATGTCAGGATGATATACGATGAGATAACCATGGAACTATTCCGATAGCCAGGTTACAACTCGTATACCAAACAAGGACCGGGGTTGTAACCCTTCATCTGAACAGAGCTTGGTTTCCCACCATTTATCGGCAAGATAATAATGCAAGAAATCAAGACAGGAAGCAATCTGGTACTGGATCAAGACATGGCTAAACTGGTTATACCTCATTCAATCAATCACGGCCAAGCAGATACTACGGCTTACTACTTTAACTAACTAGGGTTATCACAGGCCTAATTACTAACAAGATGCAGTGAGATTGTTCCACAGCCACAAGCCCTGCAGACCATCCAGGCTACCCAGGACGAAAGATTAGGGTTGAATTCAGGTGGGTACATCGTCCAGGAGACACATGTACCCTTAGGTGACTTAGAGGGTGCAACACTCGACGGTGCGCTGGAAATGTGTCCTACTCGACGGCAGGCTACAGATCCCAAGAGCGCCCAGGTAACGGGATTGCCTGTAGCTGTGTCATCTCTTCATGACTACTGAGTTATTCTAGTTATTAACCTTAATCTATTTTAGTAGGTACTCCTGACCGTGGTACTCAGGAGTCCCATCTTAGACATGATGCAAGACAGGACAAGTGGATTTAACAAGCAAGCAAGAAGAACCACCCACGGTGTCAAGACAGGTCAAGTAACAGCATTAAAATAAATCATGTCAGGGTGCTTGTCAGGAGTGCGCCACGACGGACCACTATCATGTCAGGTTGGTCATGTCAGGAGTGCACCACTACGGGTCACTGTCATGTTATGCAAGTTCCTTGCCATACCAAGCCATGTACAATAGTCATTCCAAACATATTAAGTAAAATCAAGTTCATGACAAAAGGCGTAAGGATATAAAATGAGCGTAAAATATCTAATAAAATATCAATATACAGGGTATTAGAAAAGCCAAGCCTAAGGAAATAAAACCAAAACTCCAAGGGTCAAGGGTTAAACAAGGGGTCAGGGCAGCAGCGTACAAAAGTCACGCACGCTGAAAGAGCCGCGTTCGTGAAAGTCACGCGCGCTACAGAGCAGTGTGCGTGAAAAGTCACGCACGCTCAAGGAGCAGTGTACGTAAAAGTCACGCACGCTCAAGGAAGCAGCTGCGTGAAAAGTCACGCACGCTCAAGGGAACAGTGTGCATGAAAAGTCACGCACACTCAAGGGAGCAGCTGCGTGAAAAGTCACGCACGCTGAAGGGAGCAGCTGCGTGAAAAGTCACGCACGCTCAAGGAGTCACGCTTCCAACAGGAAGCGTACTCAAGGCTGCGTGGCGTAAGCTAAGAAGCTCTGCCACTGCTCACAGTCTTCTCCAAACAGCAAGAACACCATGGATGAACCCAAGGCTTTAAAGCAACATAACTTGGTCATCCGAACTCCAAATCCGGATTTCCAAAGTTCCAACTGGAGTGAAACTGAATGCTCTTCCACATAGAAACATCAAAACCCACAGAACTCCAACCAAAGTGGATCAAAACATACAAAATCCGAAAATAGGAGAACTTAGATCTACAACAATAGAGGCTCCAAATCACAAAAACCCAAGAACTAATGTTGGTCTCCATGGCCTAATCTAGCAAATGGACCAAGAAAATATGGTTCTCATGAAGTGGCAAGATGCACTTGCCTAAGGGTTGGGAAGTTGTGTGGAGGAAGAAGAAGAAGAAGAAGAAGAAATTAATGATGGTTATGAAGAGAGAGAAGTGGTGGGTGGAGTTATAAAGAGGGTGTTGTGGTGTGCTTGAGGGTGGAGCTTAGGGTTAGGGTGTTCCACACATAGACCGAACCAATAAAACCGAGCCAATACCAAACCCAAATACGAGAAATACCGAAATTCTACAAGCTGAGAAAAGTAAAAATACATGCCAAAATCTAGATACGAGTATAAATACGAAATACGGGAAATACGGGAAATGAGGGTGACAACAAGTGCTTCAGGCAACAAAGTCACTGCACTTTTAGGGCGACAAGTGGATAAGTACTTCAAGCAATGGAGTCACTGTACTTTTAGGGCTGCGAGTAGACTTGTGCTTTGGTCAACGGAGTCAATGTGCTTGAAGGCGACGAGTAGTCTTGTACTTGAGGTGACGAAGTCACTGTGCTTGAGGGCGACGAGTAGACTTGTGCTTTGGACAATAAAGTGTCAGATGAGGGAGCCATTGAACAAGTTGCACTTTTATATGGGATGGAGGGCGCTGCGCTTCTAGGTTGAAGTGAGGGCACAGTAGAAGGAATGAACTGGCTGCACTTCTGAGTCGAAGGAGCTAGTTTCTATCAAAGTCATAAGAGCAATTAATGACTGCTCTTTTGATGGACGTATCGGTCACCCTCTTATTTAATTACTGCCGTCATTTGGGGAATTCAAGAAGTTTGTTGACTAGGATTCAGTCGAATGAACCTATTAAATAAGATTCATTAAGCTGAGTCTTAGGTTCATCCCATTAATTTAGGAGTCTTTGACCGACGGCCATGTGGCATGTGTATTGGACCACACTCATCCTATATAATGGGAAGCTTTTTTGAAGGGTTACCTTCACTATCTCTTAGCATTCTCACCGTTATGCTCGATCCTGACTTAGCTTCGAACGACCGTTGGCCTTGCACAAGTCGACAGTTGGTTGTGGATCCCTTCATTCAAAAAAGCTATATCCTTGTAGAAGAACTGCTGCTGAGTTTTGAGATGCACTTGAGCGTTTGGCATACGGAGTTCGAACCTGAACAGCATCTTGGAGGTCTTCGAGATCCAAGCTTCCGGGTTTGGATTGATTGCCAATCCGAAGAACTATAGGTTGTTCTCTGCCCTGCTCAATGGCTGTGGCACACCCTGTGTTACGGACTGAGTTCTTGTTCGAGCTAATAGATACTTCAGAAAATGGCTCACTCTGACGAGAAAGTGATTTGCTCTGACAGTGCGGCACGTCTGGGTGGCTGCGTACGTGCTGAAGATTAACCCCCTTGTAGACTTTTTTAGGTGTTTTAGTCCTTTATATGTAATAATGAAGAATCTATAATACATCTTTTGTAGACATGATTTTAATAAAGAACTGTTTATGCACCACTTTTCTTGGTATGTGTGACTTTAGTTGTCTATCTGCGCTTTTGGGATACCTGCGCTTTTGTGAAGACATGTGTAGTGAGAACGCCACGTGCGCTTTTCATACGTTTGTACTTTTTTTATGCTTCTACAAGACCCCTTCAAAGTGTTTCGAATTTGAGCCAAGCTTGGAATACTTTGAATAGAAGCATGACACGTGTCCCTTGCAAGTGAATGCCCAGCATGCTTACTGACAGGCTGTCGTCACGTTTATCCTTCGACATTAAATATCTGGTGCCGTCGCTTCATTAAAAGTTGGTCACAACTCCTCGTTTATAGGGAACGATCATCATGATCTTTACTCTTAATTCCCACATCGTTCGAAGAGTCTCCTCGTTCACGAAGCATTTTGTCTTCTTTTGCTGACGTGGTCGTACCCAATAAGTAGGGTTTATTTGTAGAGAGAAAATTTTCTTTCTTTCTTTTCCTCTAGCAGAAGCTTTTCGTTAGAGTCTTCTTTTTTCTTCAAACCCTAGCTTTCCTGCCATGGCTGCCAAGAAATCAAGAATCCCAAAAGCTCATGCGGCGAGCTCCAGGAAGGCTAAAGAAAAATGGCCCTATTTAGTGGCCGTTGATGCTGATGACTCACCGAACGTTGGCCCTGTAGTTCATAGCGACGTGCGGCCGCCTGTCGCATGTAATAAACTTTGATCTTCTGTTTTACTGATGCACGTGAGCGGCTACTCCTCGGAGTATCATCTCGTAGATGTGATGAAGCTTTTCTTGCCTATGCGCATGGTTGCTTGCTCTTTGGAGGAGTGTCTATAGATGCACTGAAGCTTCGTTCGACTGATGCATATGGTCATTTTTTACTTTCATAAAGTAATGACTGCAAGATGTGCTGAAGTTCTTCCTGACGCACAAGATTATTATGTAGTGCCTGCACGGATGCTATCTCGCTGAGATGTAGTTCTGTTAAGTAGTATCTGCGCTGATGCTTCCTTGCGGAAGTACAGTATAACAAAGCGGTACCTGCGTTGATGCTAGCCTTCCGAAAATGTAGGGTTACTTGGTAGTACCTGCACGGATGTTTGTTTCACTCAAGCATATCTTAGCCTTCTGTTTCTTATTTCGTGTAGTTTCTGTGACCACCTCCCTTTTAAATGAGGTTCTTTATGACTTTTTTGTCTATGCGCTGGGGATAAACGTCGAGCGGGAGCTCATCGAGCCAGCTAGGGGGTTGATCGCCGAAGATCAACCAGAGGGACTAATGGATCAAATACAGAATCAGCGTCTGGGTTTTTTTGCCGCATGATGGATCAGGGCAAGATGAGACCTTCTCTTGATGCCGACGCGGGGATGTTAAAGTCCAGTTTCTCTTTGTCGTTCAGTTGGCTCTGAAGGAGATGGACCACCTTACACTCAAGTTAGTTTGGTATTTTTAGAGTAATGGCCTCCCCTTATATGTTCCGGCGTCTGACCGACACATCCCGCTATCCGTCTTTTCTTGTTTTGTCGAAAGACGACGAATGGAGTGGAACCTGACTCCTAGTCAAGGGGGTCTAATCTCTGGCCGCTTGAAGGTAGACAAGAGTTCCCAGGGGAGGGGTACTTTTATGCCCGTTCGGGATGGTGCATCGTATACCTTGCGGTTGCTACTCCCTGGTCAAAGGTTCAGCGATTTTCCTATTGATGTGCATCCATTTGGCAGTTCTATTTTCGCCAACAGGCTTCTGGCGGCCGACTGTACATATCCCAAGGACGCCTACCGGGTCGAGGGCTGGGTTCACTCCGACAAAAAGTAGGGTAACTTGACCCGGTGGGTATTAGGTACTTTTAAGAAGGACCTGAGTAGTACTGGCTTACGTCGTGCCATAAAGGCGAATGAGCATAGAATCGCCATCAACCAGTTGTTCGACATCACAAAAGGTTGAACGAACTTTTTGTTTATTAAACATAAAAAGACCTGTGTACAGAGAAGGAAGTCCTAAACAGGATATTTTAAGTACAAGGGGAAGACCTGTGTAGATAGAAGGAAGTCCAAAACAGGATATTCTAAGTACAAAGGGAAGACTTGTGTATAGAAAAGGAAGTCCTAAACAGGATATTCTAATTACAAGGAGAAGAGTTTCTGGGAAAGTATGACGGTGGAGATCGAGCACAGCAGCGGCTCCTTTACTCCGTTGGCGATCTGATAACGGGTTAAACTTGCTCTGACTTTCTGATGCCTTTGATGGAACTCTAGGGTTGCCAAACAAGGGGATGTCTGGACCTGGAGATTTGATATTTGGTGGTCTCCTCTTTGTTGAAGGAAAACTCCTTCTTTTATAGGGGAAGAGAGCACATATGCGATGTGCATTAGGGTTTCGTGATATGAAGGAATCTGCCGTCATTGCATGGTATGGGCTTCTGCGATGCTGACACGTGGCGGACATTGAGATTCCCCTTAATCGAGATCTCTGTTGGTTGTCAAAATAACCGAAGGAGGAGACATGTGGCGTGTGCCGATTTGCTCGTTCGGATGTAGCCAAGTAAATCTTAGGATTTCATCTCAGATTTGGATTCTGATTGATCCTCGTCTAAGATTTAAATTAATTTGATAAGATAACAATCATGATTAATCCCAATCTTATCTTCGAGAGAGTTGATTTAAACAAACCGATCGAGTGGAACCATGCTTTCTGCGCCTTTGGTGAGGTCTAAGTACTACTGCGCTTCTGGGGCGACGAGTAGACCGTTCTTCTGGAGACAACGGAGCCTCTATGCTTTCAGGTGACGAGTGGACTATGCTTCGAAGATGACAGAGCCTCTGTGCGTATAAGCGACGAGAAGGCTGTATTTCGAACGACAAAGTCACTGTGCTTTAGGGCGACGAGTAGGCTTGTGCTTCAGGTTGACGAGGTTACTGTGCTTTTGGAGCGACAGACGGACTTGTGTTGGATGCAAATGGTATCTCCCAAGTCTCTGACAAAAGGTAGTTGAGCTTCTTGGTCGGACAAGAGTGTTGTACCGTTGGAGTTGAGGTGATGTAAAAACATCACCAGTCTGTGCCTGAGGTTGGCGTAGGAATGTAGTTGTGCCTCTGATTGAAGGCATTGGCTTTGAAGTCTTCTTTTAAGGAGCAATGAATGACCGCTCCCTAATGAACGACTCCCTCTTAATTGCCACCGTTACTTATAGAATTTCAAGGGGTCCTAGGATAGTCTAGGACTTAGTCGAATAAACTTTATTTAATGAGGTTCATCGTGCTGAGTCCTTGGTTCTTCCCATTAATATGGGAACTTCGACCGTCGGCCATGTGGCCTGCGTTTTGGACCACTCCCGCCCTATATATAAAGGAAAAGTTTCTTCTGAAGGGTCACGTCTTCTTCCTCTTCTTATCCTTCAATACCATGCTGGATCCAGATTTAGCTTCGAGCAGTGGTTGGCCTTGCCTAAGTTGGATTTTGTTTGAGGATTCCTTCGTTCAAAGGGGCTATGCCTTCGTAGAAGAACTATTGAAGAGCCTCGAAACATGCTGGAACGCTTCTCATGAGGAGTTCGAACCTGGGCGACGCCTTGGAGGTCTTTGAAGTCCTGACGGCCTAGCTTGTAGGTGGATGGCCAACCCGAAAAGACACAGGTTGTGCTCTGCCCTGCTCATGCTAGGCTTTGCGACCTTCTGCATCTTCTGGAAATCCTGGCCAATTGCTACTTCAGGAAGTTGCTCGCTTCAGTCGAGTGGCTGTTGCGCTTTTGGAGGGTTGTGCCCACAAAAAAGTCAGAATACGCTTTCAATGGAGATCAATCTTCCAGTATACGTACAGAGAAGAAGTAGTACTGCACTTTGACAAAGACTAAACCCCTTGTAGAGTCCTCTATGCTTTGCTGAATCTGTAATCGATTCTTTGTAGAAGAATAGGGTTGGTCCTTTATATGTAGCCTTGATGAATCTGTACTAGACCTTTGTAGACGTGATAACAAAAGAACTTTCCTCCATATCTTCTATTTTCACTTTTTAATACTCTGTCTGCACATTTGTATTATTTGCGCTGTGGTGGAGGAATATTGTCAGCAGAGATTTTTTTGCTTCTACAAGACCCCCTTCAAAGTGTCCCGAACTTGGGTCAAGCTCGGGGTACTTTAAACAGAAGCATGAACACTTGGCTCTTTGTAGGTGAAATGTCCCTTACCTCTGTTGCTAGGCTGACGTCGTGCTTAAGCTTCAGTATTAAATGCCTCCAGTGTATGTAACTACGAAGAGTCTGTAATAGGTCTTTGTTGCTACATGCTTCTGTATAAGGACTCTTCTTTCTCTTTATTTAATGAGCCCAGGTGAAAGGTTTCCTGGACCTTGATGACCATGACTAGGGGTCATCACGGAAGACATACCAAACCAGACGCAATATGAACGTGGCAGGTATAATCTTTGCTAGGATGTAGAACAACAATTCAGAGGTAGTATGAACGTGAACTGTTTTCTAGATAGCCCTGATAATCATAGGATTAATCAAGGAGAGGGCGACTATTGGAAGATTTGTTGAAGAAGTTATCCTCGAAGTTGCAGAGGCAACTATTAAAAGATTGGTTGATCGGGTGCTTGGGGAGACGTCAGAGGGGGCATCGGCAAAATCGATCGATGTGGCTGCCGATGAACAATCGGCTGAAGTCATCGGCGGGGTGGTTGATGCTGCCATTATTGATGAACCTGCCGATGCAATTGCAGCGGGGTTGGTCGAGGACACGACCGACGAACCGGCTGCTTGAACCTTGGTCGTTGAGATCACTACAGAGCCGATTTCGGCTACGGTAATAGTTGGGGAGCCGGTCGTGACCCCTATGTCATCGGATATCCTAGTGACGGCTCCTCTTATTCCGGTATTAGTGTCTGGACGAAGTTCTACGACTGTCATTGTCCCGGCTTCTCCCATCACCTCAACGGGTTTAGCAGATAACAAATATTATTCAGATCTTCTCCTGGGTACCATCCGTTATGCTCTGTCGTATGGGTTGGAGGGCATCTTGCAACATAATGAATCGCTCAAGCGCGCCCGCTTTATTGTTGATGGTCAGCTGCTGCTTTTATGCAGTTATCCTGAATGTAAGGCCAAGGCGGATGTAATAGCTAACCTAATGGCTGAATCCGAAGTCGTTGCCTTAGAACTACAGAATCTCGAAGACAATGTCCCTACTATGGTTGCTGAAGAGTTAGTGAAAATTGCTTCTGAAGTGTCCCAGTATGAACAACAACACCGAGAATTGTTGGCCCGTCTCGCGAAAATTGAAGTTGCACTCAAGGAAGTGACTGATGCTGACGAGGCTTGGGCTCGTCGTCGTGTAGACGCAGAAGAGAGATGCAAGGATTTCTGAGGACAGAGTCTGAGATTGGCGGAGGCTCTGGTCGTTGTTGAGGGTGATCTAAAGAAGTCAGAGGACCAAAAAAAAGTCCTTCGCCAACGTTCGGATGCTCTAATTCAAGAGCGGAAGAATATCGGCGCCTGTCAGACAGAGTTGGCCCTTGCACGCTAAGCTTTGTCCTCTGTTGAAGATGAAACTGCTAGGCGTCAGGAGGCTGAGCGGAGGGCCCAAGCATTAGTTGGGCAACAAAGGGCTCATTTGAGGAGCCGGTTGGAAGAGCTTAAGAACCGATCTTCCCATCTTTGACTTCTTGCTTCTCCTTGTCTCTAAGTTTATGAGAGACTATTTATATATATATATATTTTTTTTTTGTAATAGAAAACATCATCTCACATATATATATGAAAATTTTCACCTATTTTTTTTTGATTTGTCTGTCTTCATGGTTGTGTATTTTGTACAGAAGTAAGAATTCCCCTTAGAGTAGATAACTCTTTTGGGAACTGGGTGTTTACTCAGAGGTGATATGGAAATGGTAAATACGGAAATTTTTATAGAGGCACTTTCCTTACTCAGAGGTAATATGGACATGGCAAGGATAGACTCCACGAGGGTATAGAACGACTCAGAGGTAATATTGACGTGAAGGGTTCTATGAGTAACAACTGCGGGGGGGTTGTTATGGAAGGGTTGCCTACTCAGAGGTAATATGGACATGGGAAGCACCCTTTTCCCGAATAACAGGTTAGAGGTAATATGGACATGAAATATTTTTTCTAGAGAACTATGACAACTCAAGGCAATCATAGGAAAAGTGTGACTACTCATATGTAATATGGACATGGTAGACACGATATAGAATAACACTTAAGAGGTGATATGGACGTGAAATATTTTCTAGGTGGTCATGACAACATGGAGTCATCATGGGATAGGCGACTACTCAGAGGTAATATGGACATGGTATCCGCGATTTTGGGTGTAGAGGAGCAATCCTGAGGTAATATGGACGTGGAAGGTTTTTCGCTAGGGAAAGGTATAAAAGGGATGAATTCTGTCAAAGAAATTCATGAACACTTACTGAGATGTGGAGGATTTGGACTGCGTGCGGCGCCATTCCCATTGAAATCCCAGGCATTACGCCCAAGGTTCATCTTTGAAGTACTCGACCGCCTGGCCTTCGTCTTTGACTAGAGGGCTTGTATAGGCCAGATTAGCCGACAACATCCTTATGAAGACCTGACCGGTACTGGTATTGGAGTCCCAGGTTGCGGAGTCAGAAGAGTGTGAGTGCATCATGACTTATGTCTCCGAGCCTTCTGAAGTGGAAGTGGGCATAATATAATCCAATCCCCGACGGGTGCGATGGTAATAGTTTTGGGCTATTCCCTTTGGAACTCAAATTGGTAAGGGAAGGCGACGGCCTTTACCATAGTTGACCCCTTTGTTGCGGTTCAGGTCATAACCCATCTTCTGTATGAGGTGTTTGGCCTGAGTAGCGTAGCGGTAAAGCTGCATCTTGTCGCTGTAGAATTCTGGATTTCGGGAGCTAGACGCTGAGGACGCTCCACTCGACCAAAGATGATGGGTTCCTCTTCATTCTTCTTTGCTGGAACGAAGAAGTAGGTGCCCCGGGAGGGGACAACTTGGCTCGCATTATTGGCAGTTGTCACTTGCGCTTGCAGCTTACATAGAGAGTTGTCTAGGAAATATCTAGTGTTCCAATATGCACAAGAGTAATTCGAAGACAACTTTCTATTAATAAAATGAGAGATTTTATCCTGGGGAATAACATCATCAAAAGAGTATGCTTCCGTGTTGGCGCAAATGTAGTCTTCTAGCTCCTCATCGGTGAGGATTAGGGTTGTCGAGGGAGGAGGAGGAGGACACTTCCCTTTTAGTTTGATCACCAAAATGGTCACGGTCGGAGGCTCCTGCGCCTTCGTAGTCGGTCTTGGGGACCTCCGAGGTAGCTTTATTCGCATAGGCTCTTGGCCATCATCAGACATTACTGAGGGCAAAGGTGGCGCTCTGCCTCAGAGCTTGACGACGAGAGGCACAGACACCTTGGAAACCTTTAGAGGTTATTCGGCAACCGTTGCGCTTTCTGAGGCCGTTTCTGCCTCGTCATCAGCATCATTGCCCCCATCGTCTCAAGGGACTGACTTGTGTAGATCCACATCCGTACAGTAGGCTTCATGTCCCCAGAACGGGTCAATGTCAACGAACTTGATCTTGATAGTCCCATCGCTGGCCACGTACTTCATGCACTGATGGAGGGTGGAAGGAACGATCATGTACTCACGGATCCATGGTCGTGCTAACAGCATATTGTAATTTATCTCAGCGTCGATGACAAAGCAAGTCACTTCGGTGTGGAGATCGCCGATTTGGCACATCAAGCAAATTTTGCCCAGAGGCTCGCACTTTCCCGCGTTGAATCTGCTGATTGTTGTGTTTGATGCAGTAAGCCGATGCATCAGAATCCCTAGAGTTTGAAGCAGACTCCTTGGGATGATGTTGAGAGAGGAGCCCGGGTCAATGTGGATGCGATCGACTCTAATGGCACCGACTGTCTCCCCTACTATCCTAGACAGGGCTATTATAGTCATTTACATATTTATTATTTAAATAATTATTTTAGTTTTTATTTTATTGTTAGTATATTGGCTTGATGGTTAAACAATTATTTATATATATATATATATATATATATATATATATATATATATATATATATATATATATATATATATATATATATATATATATATATATATATATATATATAATATATATATATTTTTTATTCATGAAAATAGTTGAGTGCCAACTCATGTTACAAGCTGAGGACTAAAGCCCAAAATACATCAAGAACACTAAGCCAAAAATGGAGGGAGAGTCTTCACATGATTGCATCGAACCATAGCCTTTCGAACCTGTCTCTTGATTTCAACAAGAACTTGGTTATCTGTGAATTTGTACCCCTCATAACGCCATTTGTTTCTGTTTTTCCATATAACCCACAATGTAGCTCCTACCACTATCTCCTTTAAATGAATCAACGGCCTTCTCCACCATCTTCTGAGCCTACTGATCAACGGGCCAGTACATCTCATCGAGAATTCTTTTTGCAGTAACTTCCAGATCATTTGAGCTAGATCCCCACCTGAAAATATATGCACAATGGTTTCCTGCTCATGTTTGATGCAACCGTGACATTGTGAAGCCAATTGATAACCCAGTAATTGAACGTTATCATCAGTTGGAAGCCTGTCTGAAGAATACGCCAAGCCAGCAATGACCATTTTATTGGAATACAAGTATTCCAAACATGTGTGAAATCTGGACGACGTGTGTGAGGAACTCTGGTATGTCTGTAGGCCGAGGAGACTGAAAACATACCACTTCTTGAAGGGCTCCATCGCCATCTGTCCCGATCATTGGGGTCACTAATGATGAGATGATTAGCAATATGCCTACCATGAAGCAACCTCTTCCAAATAGGAGACGCATTGGAGTTAGCTTGGACTGTATCAAGACTAGCAAATTTGCAGTACTTCATTTTGATGAATGACGTCCAAAGACTCTCCTGAGATTTGAATTTCCACCATAATTTAGCAGAAAATGAATTGATTATTTCATCCAAATTACGAAGCCCAAGTCCTGCTTCAGCATATAGCTTAGCCATTTTATGCCAACCAAGCCAAGAATGCTTATACATGCCATCATGAGATCCCTAGAAAAATCGAGAGAACATAATCTCGAGTTGCTTGAGAACTGCTCTCGGCGGATTGCAAGTAGCTAATGTGTACATTGGGATAGAAGTAAGAACGGATTTGAGAAGAACAAGCTTACCTCCATATGATAATAGCCTTTGCTGCCATCCATCAATTCTATTTCTGATTTTTGATATAAGCTCTTCAAACATGCCTGCATTCTTTCTTCCTGACATAAGAGGACATCCCAAGTAAGAAAAAGGAGGATTAGAAAACTAAAATCCTGTAATCTCCCGCAACTCAACCGCTCTAGTGTCAGGGAATGTTGGGTGAACGTATAGAGACATTTGCACAGATTAACCAATTGACCAGAAGCTTTTTCATATCTTGATAGCATGTCCTTCAAAGCACGAATTGAGCCAACATCTCCAGCCGCAAAAATCAAGACATCGTCCGCATACGCCAGGTGTGTCATAGCCGGACAGCCACTAGGTGAATAGAAGTGATGGAAAGAAGGAATATCGAGAAGAGTCTTGAGATTGCGGGATAAGACCTCCGCAGCAATGATAAACAATGCCGGAGATAGGGGATCTCCTTGACGAACCCCTCGAAATCCATGAAAGTATCCCGATGATTCCCCATTAATCACCGTCGAGTACCAAACATTATTAAGTAATCTGAAAACCATGTTGATCCAAATTTCACTAAATCCAAATTTTCGCATAACCTGCATTAAGAAACCCCAATCCAGACGATCATAAGCTTTGGCCATGTCTAATTTGATTGCCACATTGCCTCCTCTGTTTTTGATCTTCATCATACTCATCATCTCCTGAGCTAGGATGACATTATCCACAATCTCCCTCCCCTAACAAAACCACATTGTTCAGGAGAGATGATCCGGGGAAGGATGGTAGCTAGTCGATTAGCCAATAGCTTGGAAATGATTTTGTTCATTACAGTACACAAGCTAATATGTCTAAAGTCCGACCAAGACATCGGCTGCTTAACCTTCGGAATGAGGATGAGAGATGTACTTGAAATAGCTCTGGCTAAAGCAAATCCATCCATGAATAACTGAACCGCCTCCATGATGTCTCCTTCAATGATTTGCCAAGCCACAGTGAAGAACCGAGCAGTGAAGCCATCAGGACCCCCCGCACTCTTCGAGTCGATGCCTTTAATTGTCATTAGAAGTTCTTCCTTGGTTGGAGCAATTGTCAATAAGCTGTTGTCCTCTTCATTGATCAATGAAGGGATGCATGACAGTAATTCTTTATCGTGCACCGGACACGAGCTCAAATACTGATTAGCAAAATATTCATTGGCTGAAGCTTGAAGATCTTGGAGCTCAGAAAGATTAGATCCATCTTCTGCCTTGATAGAATGGATACGAAGCTTCCTTCGTTTGCTATTGACACATTCATGAAAATAAGCCGTGTTCCGATCACGCTCTAAATCCCATCGCATCCTGGCCTTTTGTCTCCAAAATGAATCCTCATATGAGAGCCTTTGTTTTAAGATCGCTCTCGCTTTATGAAGATCTTCCCTGTTGATATGTGAACTGTCTTTGTTCATAAGCAATTTCTGCTGCAAGGACTCCGTCTTCAGCCGCTTTTACTTCCTGAAAAATATCCCCGAAAGTGGCATGACTCCAGCTCGACAATGCTTTCCTGCAGGCCACCAATCTATCTGCCACTCGAACCAAGGGATTGGCATGATCCACCGAGTGCCAAGCTTTCTCAACTATTTGCAAGAATTCCTTATGCGATACCCAGAAATCTAGAAATCTGAAAGCCCGTCTCCCTCCCGTGCTCGCAGATTTGAATTTGAGGAGTAACGGGGAGTGATCCGACTCATTACGATTGAGGTGTTCTTCAATCGAGAGCGGAAGCATAGCCCACCAGCCCTTATCCATCAACATACGATCCAGCCTGGACCCTTGCTTGTCCCCCTCCGATTTGATCCAGGTGAATTTGCTCCCCGTATATGGCAACTCTGAAAGACCCGTAGTCATAATGAAGTCGTTAAACTCATTCATGGATTGATGACTCGGGTTAAGGCCGCCAGTCTTCTCTTCCGTGGTTCTAACTGCGTTGAAGTCGCCTCCTACAGCCCAAGGAAGGGAATTATTGGTTTGGATATGTTGCAACCTCGTCCACAGCTCTGCTCTGCCTTCCTTAGTGTTTTGTCCGTGCACAGTAGACAAGATCACTTCAGTAGGTAGAATATCATTGAATAGCCTGACGGACAGAGCTTGGTCGAAAGAGTCCACCTGAGTCATTGATGAGCCTGCTCTTGTAAATAGCCAAATGTTCCCGCGCTCATTTGAAAGATATTGAGTACAGCCAAGTTTTATTTGGAAAGATAGTAATTGATCCTTTGCAACCTTCGGCTCTATGATTGCAAGGAATTGGATCTTGTTGATCCGAAGCAAGTTTTTGATTCTTTTCACAGTCATTTTATTCTCCACTCCACGCACATTCCAAATAAGAAAATTAATCATTAAGGGTTTGGTTTTGAGTACCAGCTAGAGTGCTAATCCCTGAGCGGAGGACTTTGTCCGAAGGAGGAGGCGGGGGTTTCTTCTTACGCAACGACTGTGGTGGCCGGACCACCGTCGCTTCTTCTTCATGTCTCTGAGCACTTTCCTGCCGAGCTTCTTCTTCTTCAGCAATGTCCGCCCAAGCGCGACCTACGATTTCTCCCTATTCAACCTCTGTACTAGCTTCCTCCTGGTGATCAGGTTCTGATCCCACATGATTGGGAAGAGCTTCTTCATCACGCAGGCTGGAAGGGTCGGTTTGATCCAGAGTGGAAGTTGTCTCATCAACCCGCATAGAAGGATCGGGTGCAATGGATGGAGAATTAATGACTGGCATAATATTCGGGGCTGCTTGAGTATTGGTTGCATGGATTGGCGGGTGCTCATGAGTGTCGTCAATGTGACAGCTACCACTATGCGTTGATTCATAATTATCAGCTCTCAGCTCTTGTATTGGAGGCTTAGTAATGGCCTTAGTTGCCGGCAGAGTATGATTGGACGGCTCCCCAATCTCCTCACGCGTTCCTCTGGGCAATATATGAGTCACTTGACCCTGGCCTTCCTTCTGCATTGCTACTTCCTTTCCTTTCTCTTTTTGTTTTGTTTTACATGAAACCATGGAATGTCCTTGATGGCGACTGTAAGAGCAATATAATGGAGAGGACTCATATTCTATATGTTGCCAAAAACTCCTATTACGCGACATATTAATGCGGATTTTCTGCTGAAGAGACTTCGAAGCATCAACTTCAGTGAAAACCCTAGCAAGGCTTGGACGAGACAGGTCAACCGTGGCTTTATCAATTTTGAGTGGATGCCCTATGGCACTCACTATCGCAAATAAAGCTTCCTTCGCATAGAGATGATGAGGGAGATTAGGCAGATTAATCCAGACCAGAACTATTGGTGATTCATGTGACGGCGAGAAGTCTGGATCCCATTTGAAGATTCTCATGGGAGCACGTGCAATATACCACGTGTCCTTCGCACGGAGACGAAGATAATCTGATTCACAGGAGGGACGATTGAGAATATGTTTCGAATCAATAAGGCCAGTAGTAATAGATCCATCGAAAGTAAATTCTGCTAGGGCTTTGCGGATCTTGTCAATAGGAGGACGATATTGGGAAAACTTTCCCACCAAAGCAAAACGTAGAGGAGACGCCAGAGCGGATTCCTCCTCCTCGGTAAAGGAGATCGAGGGAGCACCCTTGAAGGAAGAAACTGATCGAGGGGGAATGAGAGGCACAAACGTAGGGGCCTGGCCGCCCACCACCTCTGCAAATGAGCGAGAGGTCATGGAACTCTAATGCAACAAGAAGATCAAAACGTGATGAGAGGGACTACCATCCAAGTGGTATGGCATCCCCAGAGGGACGCCGGCGCAGCCGAGGCCACTCCGGAGTCAAGGTGGAGATCGAAGGCGCCCTAGGGTTCCGAGCTCGTGTATGATATATATATATATATATATATATATATATATATATATATATATATATATATATATATATATATATATATATATATATATATATATACATATACTATAAAGTTTTTAGTTATAAAACTTTATTTAGAATTAATAAATATAGGATATAAAGTATTTAGTTTTGTTTATAAATAATTTAGATTTTCTTTATATAATTGTTTGGTATTTATACATTTATGGGGTATGTATAAATATATGTATATGTATATATATATGTGTTGTTTATAGGTGTATATATATTAGTATGTATATATATATGTATATATATATATATATATATATATTTTTTTTATATATATACATATATATATGTATATATATATATATATATATATATATATATATATATATATATATATATATATATATATATATATATATATATATAATGATAAATATATAGTATAAATAAAACAAAAAAAAGAAAACATAACACACACACACGCAACCACTCCTTCCCCCATACCCGTGCGCACCTTCTCCTTCTCTCTTGTAAAACTACTTCACGTAGGGAGTTTTCATCACGAAACTCAACCCCAATCTAACACCACCCAAACCTATTGACCACCTCGTCGTCGTCTGTCATGTCCCGATCTCGCTAGGGTCGTCCGTCTTGCCTGGATCCCTGCGGGATCGTTCGTCCTCGCTAAGGCGTGATGCCGTGCAAGCCTAAGTTGCACTTGCACAAGGCCAAGTACCTGCACAAAATAATTAGTCAAGCAAAACACACGCACGCACCCATTTATTGCAGAAAACCAAATAATGGACACAGAGATTTGAAATAGAAATACTTCTTTTATTGATAAGGAATACAAGTACAAAGCTTTGCAAACTCAGATTGCCTTATCTTGGCTACATGATTCTCTTTAAAACTCTCTTTTGAAAATAGTCGCAATGCCCATACATCATATTCCTTTATAGAAATGTAAAGACACCTTCAAAGGAAAAGAAACTTGCAACTTGACTGGAAATGAAAAAGAAGCTTCGAGGCAGTCCACAGCTCTACTGGACTAGACAAGCTTTAGTGCCTCACTTGAAATTCCCCTGTCTTCTTTGCTTTCTGAAAAGGATGTCCACAACATGGGTCAGCACACATCATGTACTGGC
Source organism: Iris pallida (assembly GCA_029216955.1). NCBI lineage: Eukaryota > Viridiplantae > Streptophyta > Magnoliopsida > Asparagales > Iridaceae > Iris > Iris pallida. The sequence continues at coordinate 1,132,996 of JANAVB010034615.1, read as the reverse complement.
AAGCGGCTTTTGGCCGAACTCGCAAATCTCTGCACTAAATCAACATGTGGAGCTAACATTTACTAGTGATCTTTCTACTTGTCTAGGTTCTTTTTAACAATTCATAAGAACATGATAGTAGAATATTTCATAAGCAACTTACCATCGTCGACAGTCATCCCTGCATAAGACATGTTAGCACAATTTATATAACAAATAATTCATGTTTCATTCTTGCAGATATTGAAACTTGTAATTAGGATCATGCAGGCGGCTTATTCTACGTGATGGTCCAAGGGGTATTCCCATGATTAGCCGTTGTGACTCTCCTGTTCAGCTCGTCGCTAAGGACTCAAATATCGACTCCCATTTTCACATGGAGGCCCTAATCTCTCCTAGGCCGAGCGGTTCCAGGTGCCCCCAGATACCACCCGAGAGACAAATATTACCTTGTATACAAGTTGTCCGAGACCAAATACATGCCCTAGCAGTTCTATCAGATGAGACAGATTTGGACTTATGCACAGATATATGACACGTTTATTTCGTGCCTTCTTATTCATCTCAATATGTACAAGTTCGTCTGTACATCTCTATATTTTTCAAGCATACTTAGTAACCGAACAGATGATCATTCTTATGGAGCAGATAGAGTAGCAATACATGATCTTGCATTTGATTCAATTCAATTATCTTCTCTTATCTTTTGTCGTTGTGGTATCGTTGATCATAGCGACGAGACAACAGAGTGGACTAGAGATCATTTTTATTAGGCGTACAGATCAATGTTTGTTCGGTTGAAGCAACTCTGCGAGATGAATCTTAGTTGAGAGAAGAAAGGACTTCACGTGCCGTACACGAATAGTTCACGTGTCCTACATTGGCACCAACAGTTGATTAGCATACTTCGGTCTCTTTCTCTCAAGATTCGAAATGAATGCAAAATGCGATAAAAGCGTCACGCCCCGATCCCGCTAGGGTCATCCGTCTTGCCTGGATCCCTACTGGATCGTCCGTCCTCGCTAAGGCGTGATGCCGTGTAAACCGAAGTTGCATTTGCACAAGGCCAAGTACCTGCACAAAACAACTAGTCAAGAAAAACACACGCACACACCCATTTATTACAGAAAACCAAATATTGGACACAGAGATTTGAAATGGAAATACTTCTTTTATTGATAAACTTGATAGGAATACAAGTACAAAGCTTTGTAAACTCAGACTGCCTTATCTTGGCTACATGATTCTCTTTAAAACTCTCTTTTGAAAATAGTCACAATGCCCATACATCATATCCCTTTATTACATGCTTGAAATGTAAAAATATCTTCAAAGAAAAAGAAACCTGCAACTTGACTGGAAATGAAGTAAAACTTGAGGCAATCCACGAGCTCTACTGGGCTAGACAAGCTTCAGTGCCTCACTTGAAATCCCCCTGTCTCCTTTGCTTTCTGAAAAGGATGCCGACAACATGGGTCAGCACACATCATGTCCTGCCGAGCGACTTTTGGCCGAACTCGCAAATCTCTACACTAAATCAACATATGGAGCTAACATTTTACTAGTGATCTTTTTACTTGTCTAGGTTCTTTTTAACAATTCATAAGAACATGATAGTAGCATAATTTATAAGCAAATTTACCATCACGGACAGCCATCCCTGCTTAAGACATGTTAGCACAAATTGCATAACGAATAATTCATGTTTCATTCTTGCAAATATTTAAGCTTCTAATTAGGATCATGCAGGTGGCCTATTCTACATGATGGTCCATGGGGTATTCCTATGATTAGCCGTTGTGACTCTCTGGTTCAGCTCGTCGCTAAGGACTCAGATATCGACTCCCATTTTCATATGGAGGCCCTAATCTCCCCTAGGCTAAGCGGTTCCAGGTGCCTACAGATACCACCCGAGAGAAAAATATTACCTTGTTTGCAAGTTGTCCGAGACCAAATGCATGCTCTAGCAGTTCTATCAGATGAGACAGATTTGGACTTTTGTACAGATATATGACACGTTTATTTCGTGCCTTCTTATTCGTCTCAACACGTACAAGTTCGTCTGTACATGTCTATATTTTTTAAGCATACTTAGTAACCGAACAGATGATCATTCTTATGGAGTAGATAGAGTAGCAATGCATTATCTTGCATTTGATTCAATTCAATTATCTTCTCTTATTTTTTGTTGTTGTGGTATCGTTGATCATAGGGACGAGGCAACAGAGTGGACTAGAGATCATTTTTATTAGGCGTACAGATCAATATTTATTCGGTTGAAGCAACTCACCGAGATGAATCTTAGTTGATAGAGGGAGGGACTTCATAAGCCGTTCAAGAACAGTTTACGCGTCCTACATTGGCACCAACAGTTGATTAGCATACTTTGGTCTCTTTCTCTCAAGATTCGGAATGAATGCGAAATACATTGAAAGCGAACAATGAAAACCAATCATCGAAAACCAACACGAAAACGCATTCATTAAAACCAAGCAGCAAAAGAAAAATCCAACAAAACTCTTGGATTCAATTCAATAGAAGCCATTCCATCAATTGGAAAGGTTCATTGCATTTCATTCATGATCAATCGATACCGACAAAGGTTTCCCCAAATACTCAGTTCAAGACTGAGTCAGCAAGCCATAGGTATTACATAGTAGACTGCGAGGAGCAGGGCACTACATAATAACCCACTGAGAAGAAGTTTTGTCCATAAAATATAAGAAACAAGCTCACCTCTGCTATTATTGCATTCAGGATCAAGTAAGGTGGATAGGTTAAAGACACGAGCAGTAGTCCGCAGCTGCTAGTTGTGCGGATTGTCTCTGATCTGCGGTGGGTCCCTCAGTGGCCCACCCTCTTTAGCGTCATTACGATTTTGAGCCATTTTATTCTTTTTTGGACAATTCCTGACAGAGTGACCCTATTGGCCACAACCAAAACAAGCATTATTAGCGGCACCACAGTCCTCCTTGATGTGCCTACTTTTGCCACAGTACTGCAATTTAGACCGTTCGCATAGCAATAGTCTTCCTTCACATGCTCTCGTCGACTGCAAAAGGTGCATACTGGCTTATTGTTCTGTTCTCCATCAGTCTTTCTCTCTCCATCGTGATATCTCTTAGCGGGCTGATTCCGATCGTACTGTATTTTAGTTGACGCCTTCTTGAGGCAAAACTGTTTTACCTGCAACGCCGCCTCAAAGGCCTGCGAATACGACTCATATTCTCGGTTCAGCACACTCAACTGAATGTCGTCATTCAGACCTTAAACAAACCGATATATACGAGCCTGCTCCATTGGTAACAAAATAGCAACAAAATTTTCCAGCTTTGCAAATTCAGATTCATAGTCCTCCGTGGACATATTTCCTTATTTCAGAGTCATGAAGTCATTCTCCATTTTCTTACTCATGGCAGGAGGAAGATACGGATCCAGAAATGCCTTCTTGAACGAGGCCCATGAAATTTTCCTATTCCTAGCCGTTGCAAGCAGTGCCGAGTTTTTTGCCTTCCACCAGTCTTTTGCCCGCAGCCGTAGTAGCAAAGCGGCATGCAATACCTTCTTGCAACTCGAAACTCCTACGAATGTGAACAGACTTTCCATTTTATCGATCCAGTCCACCACCTTATCTGGTGATGTCCTGCCCTCAAATTCCGGAGGTTTCACATCCAAGAAGTATTTTGGCTTAAAGGAAGAGTGCCTTTGCGGTGGCTGGGGTTCGTCACCATCCACAGGCTCAATCTCGGGTTTTCCGTTGGTTTGGTCGCTGCGGTGGTATCTCGATTTGCAGCTAACGTAGTTACAAGTTGGGTCAAGGTATCCAACTACTTCTGTTGGGCCTCTAGTCAGGCATGTTGTATCTTGCCATGCTCCTCATTATCCTGCCTCTGTAGTTCCATCATGGTCATGATCCACTCTATCGGATCGGTTGAGCTAGATGTTCGAGGAGGAGCCATTTCTCTATAAAAGAGTATAACTTCTGTCAGTCTCATAAAATATTATGGACTTATTATATGGGGCATTGGTTTTTCTAATTCAAAATCGGGACTTTTGAAAGCCATCAAAATACTTTATATACTTTTCAAAAACTATATTTGCAAGAGGCCAAGGACGTAAAATCGTACTTTGATACCACTTTGTCACGTCCCGATCCCGCTAGGGTCGTCCGTATTGCCTGGATCCCTGCGGGATCGTTCGTCCTCGCTAAGGCGTGATGACGTGCAAGCCTAAGTTGCGCTTGCACAAGGCCAAGTACCTGTCACGCCCCGATCCGGGAAATTGCTCGTCCTCGCTAGATTTCATCCGAATCATCGTGCTCGCTGGGGCTTGATGCCGCACGAGCCTGGAGTTGCGCTCGTGCAAGGCAAGATAACGGTTCACATAGTGTTTATCTCAATTTGATAACATAAGCAGCAGAAAGGAAACAAAGTATAACATAAGAATCTCTTTTATTGATTATGAACTGAAGATTACAAGGCTCTGAATAGCCAAACTTAACATGCCAATTGGCTACAACGCTCATGATCTCTCTAGCTCACAAAGGATTACATTGTTCCATACATTATGCCTCTTTATAGCCACCAAGTAGTCTTCGACCGAACATCTCCATGTCGCAAGTCCGAACGCCTATGCGGTAGCTCCTCTTAAAATGCTAAGGACTCCATGACTCGGCACGTCCAAGCCCAGCCCCCGCCCCGAGCTGATCATAATCTGAACCTGCACATAAACTAGTGGGGGATTAGTGCTTTTGTCCTCGCTTCGCACTGATCAAGACAAGCACGCACCGAAACCAAACACTAAGTATATTTAGTGGAACATGCAGCATTATTTGGTGATCTTTCTATTTAGCCTTAGGATCGGTTTTATGGCAATATTTAAGTATATCATCTTATCATAAATGTGTCCAATACCGTGTTCCTGTAGCAGAAAAGTTAGACATAATATGAAACATAAACATAGTGATCGTGCTCATTTCCGTCCCATTTTGCCTAGTCTGCAATGGTTAAAACTTTACATAACTCATACGATTCGCAACCAACCAACCATAAACTTAACCATATGCATAAGGATAGCAGGCCCCGTGCCTGCACCCAACTCTAATCTCAGCCCACCGGCCCTATCTATATGAAGGTCACGGTGTTTCGTACCGTAATGGACTTGGCATCTCTTATGTGTTAGCCTATGATCGCTTCGATACGGGTTGCTAGCCCAATATCCGAAGGATCCCAAACTTACTGATATCATAGCTTATCACAACACTGGATGGTCGCTATCCGTCCGAATGATGTGCACCATAAATACCATACATAATTCCCTCATAGGCCGAGCGGTCCCGGTGCCCCGGTCGTAACCGTCCGAGGGAAGCCGCACCCGTGTACGGGCCATCCGAGTCCATTGACCATGCAATACGCGCCATAGCATACAAGTCATATCAGTCCAACCAAATCTTACGTTCCATAAACATATTCATGCTCCATAAACATATTCATGTTCCGTAACATAATCCGTTCTCTCTATCTCAAGTTCCGACGACATTATGCCCCAACACATCCGTATTGATGCACGACGCCCAACGACTTAGAATTCTCGTACTTATATTTAACGCTTTTCATTCATAAAATATTCACATAACCGCGGTTCCGTAGTTACTTAGTCATTTTGTAGCTTTCGTGCACGGGGGCACACTCAACGCCGTAATCAATATGCTAGACCTAGTATTCAATGTTTTCGGAGCCGTGCACATGATGCACATCTCAATATTGTCTTTCAATGTTCTACCATCATTGCCCTACCGTAACCCGTACACTTGATGTACGTCACTTCAATTGTTCAATGTTCAATGTTCTACCTTAGTGTTCGACACATACTGAGACCTTAAATCATCCGAGCCACGCTCGCTAACTAAATAGCTACTTACACATACAATGATATATTTTATTAGACGTGAAGGAATAGGGAGAGAGAGTCAAGAACCCGCCCACCTTAAGCCGATACGCCTTGTCATTTCACCGAGCTGAAGCGGCTCGATTCCATAACTTGGTTGCATAGGTAACTCCTCGGGCTTAGCCATTCCTTTGAACTACTCGGTTGATTTGGCCTATCGTGCCCATGCCACTCTCCATTGCAAGGCGACGATTTAGTTTCGCGGATACTTTACTGAATAAGGCAAAATGCCGACCTCTTATCGTCCAGCGTAAAAGCATAGCCTGCACACCAAATCAACTAAATCAGCATTGCGCAAACAAGACTTATTCTTTGCATCGATTCGATTCATAGGTTCCAATCGACTCAAAGCTTATCTTTGGCCAACGTAGCTCTTGCATCGATTCGCATCGATACTTCATCGGGTCAACGCAACTCTTCGAGTCAACGACTCATCATAATGCACCGTACGGAGCGGGGCATTACATAATATACCACTCAAAACAAGGTTCGTCCTCGAACCGAAACCAATACTTAAACCCAAGTGTCTCGCTAGATCATTCTACGATCTCGTGCTACTATCGTTGGAATCATACAACTTAGTTTGGATCATCCACATATTTTAGGCGTCCCACCAATATATGCATTTCAGCCAAGCTCAGTTGTAGGATATCGGGACAAACTATAGGCTCAACTTAAATCCTCAAGCACGAGTTATTCCGTACTCGAATTAGTCAGATCTCAGCGCCTACTCCCAAAATACTTCTCGTATGCATCATCCCATAACATGCGATCATCTTCCAAACTTCTCTGCACATAACTTAACTCAAAACTATTAGTTCCATCTCATATGTTTCTCGCTGGCCACCTAACACTCGCATTGCATTAAGTCATTGCGCATCCGATCGCAACAATTCTCTGTAACGCCTATTCGCCCAACTGTTTTCTATCTCTCACATAACTCAAGTCTTTCATCCAATCATTCATAACATTTGGCCTTAACGACATGGACTAAGTCCAACATGTCACAAATTCCTTTGCCTACAATCCGTACTAAGTCTCGCACACAACTATCCCAACACGACCCACGTTCTCGAACTGCCTACGCATCGCATCTGGGGCTACCCCCGCTAGGTAACTTATCCAGACATCATGCTTAATCTCTCCCGACACAAGAGGTCTACTTGAGTCTACGATGCTCAAAGGCAATAATCTTTCTGACCCAAGGTCTCTTACGATACGTCCATCTCCTATTCTCGACCGAGCACGAATCCTTTACTCAATTCTTGAATCAATCCCGACTAGTTCGTTTCGTAACATAAATAGCACACTAAACACACATAGCCTAACCGTTACTCAAACCGATCTACGACACAACTCTTAGGGTCGTTCTACTATCCGTCACTCTCGCACATTACAGAATTCTTGCAATTGCCTTACCGTATTCCTATGCTAAGTACGTTCCTCAACATCTATTCGATCATCGACCAACCAAGTCTATTTGCATACTTATTCGATCGATCATAATTTTTCTTTTCTGACCATATCGTTCTAGTCGAAGGCTACTCGCTAACTTTCGAAACACGATACTCACTCGCTTAGACTTATCCTATACATGCACTACATCATTCCTTATCCTCGACAAAATTTCTTATGCGACTTCTTTAGGGTCATCCTATGGGACTTCAACATTCACTTGATTTGGCGGTCAAGTCTTCTAGGGTCATCTGCCCCGAAACTACGCTCGATAATTGAAGATCATCAATAAGGGACAGTTACAACAAACCATGCTATATCCTATTGTGGAGCCAAATCAATTCCCGACAATTCCTATGGGACTTTATCCTATCCGACATAATTCACCAATCCATAGTTTATCTATCCCTTCGTGCAACTGATGCGCCGTTACTACTCGAATCACTTATGCACATTGCGTGCCGTTACTACTCGAATCACTCCTGCATTACCGTCGACTATTTTCGCTAGTCGTATGACATTTACTCGCCTCAAGCCTGAGTTTACCTATTCGTGATCATAGTTTGACACATTCCATACTCATCAAAACCATCCTCGAACAACTTTCGCATCAAACCACAAGTCTAAATCCAATTTGCCACGCCTTGTAAGTTCAACCATCCCCGCTGGATGAATCACCATACCAGCGCTCACGCGGAATGATCGTCCTAATTTGGCGTGACGCATGTGCGTTGCTGGAGTTGCACTCGCATAAGACAAGAATATCAACATTGTGGTTATCCTCGAAACAATCCAGACACTCTCATTTTCATCCAAATAATATCCATCCACTCTCAATTCTCCGAAGCACTCCTACCGTTATCATCCAAATTTCCATCAACATAACTTGCATCTTATTCCTCCAACAACAATGCTTAACATAATTTTCGTTTATTCGATCAGAGTATTCCCGAGTTATTGCATATCGTCTTTGATACACCTCAATACCATCGTCGATATGCATAACTTGAACATCTTTGTCTCTCATAAGCTCCAATTCGTTGCAATCACTATTATCATCCGAACTCGAATACGAATCAAGTCTTGCGCACATCAAGATTCATTTCGTTGTAACTATCTATCATCATCACGACATAATTTCTAATTCACATTTTCATTCTCATATCCCTAACTCGCACTTCCAAATCGTGCTACCGACTTATCGCACTAACTCGAATTCGTTCGAACGATTCCTTCGTACTTACTCAACACGTTCCTAAATAAGTCTTTGTACCAACTCAACGTAATTTCGACCGGCCCAACTATTTCCTCAACGCAACATTCCTTCGTTATGCTCAGCCTATCGTTCGACTTACACTTAACGAATCCTCGTCCGACGTATCATTCATAGGTACGACTTCGCACATAATTGTTCGACTCAATTCATCGAAGCATACTTGCATCGACTTCTCTCAAGTCATTCCCACTCAAGTCTCGGTACTACTCCGTCCGTTGAGGACAAACATATCGTAACAATACAATCATCTCGATGTAACCTATCGTAAGTCACCAACCGACTTAACATAGCTATCGCTAAGTGGTATTCCATATACCACTAAGGAATCGAGCCTATCAACATCGATACAACACTTTGCTACACAGATCGCACAAGTGGTATTGCATATACCACTCAAAATCGAGTCATTACTCGACTTTACACTCCGCATAGGTCCGACATCTATTTCAAGTTTGCTATCCAGTGGCGATCCTTCCGATCCCAGCTCTAGCGTTCTTCTCACTCGAGTTGGCACAACAACTGGGCCAACATGCACAATCGTTCACTTAAGTTTGACATACATTCAATCTAACCATACCATAGCGATCATATCGACCACACCCACAATATTCGCTCATTCAAAGCTCAATGTGACATACGGCCAACATAAATGTTCGCCTACTCAACTCGACTTAGCGACCAACTCGACTCGTTACTATCGCATCCGCGATTTTCCAAATCTTACTCTTTGTAACTCGTGCAACAATTCATTCTTCGATACATAAGGTTATTACTCAATCTCGTGCAACATATCGTTATACATCCGCATAGCCATACAACACGCATCGTACCATATCGACTCGTTGCATCGATGAAACGAATGATTCACGACATACTGCACTCTGTGCAACCAATAATACAAAACCATTCTCATAGCCACATAACACGCATCGTCTCATATATCGACTCATTGCACTTCGTGCAACCGACAACACGTATCTCTTCGCACTTCGTGCGACCAACAACATATAACTCCTTGCACTTCGTGCGATCAACAATACGTATATCATTGCACTTCATGCAACCAACATCACCATATTCGTTGCACTTCGTGCGACCAACATTCCATAACTCGTTGCACTTCGTGCAACCAACATTCTCCGATGGCACCCGGAGATAGCGTAATAGTCACGACATACCTGTGGCAGACGTACACACTTAATATAGACTTATTGTATGGAACATCCAATGTAGCGTCGAGTAAATCCATGAGCCATGCGATAGCGGAAACAACTTAGAGTCTACTGAATTCGATAGAAAACCAATTGAGGGTCGAAGAGATTCATGTACGGTCCAGAGGATGGAACCGCTCTGATACCAACTTGTCACGCCCCGATTCGGGAAATCGCTCGTCCTCGCTAGATTTTACCCAAATCATTGTGCTCGCAGGGGCGTGATGCCGCACGAGCCTGGAGTTACGCTGGTGCAAGGAAAGATAACGGTTCACATAGTGTTTATCTCAATTTGATAACATAAGCAGCGGAAGGGAACACAAAGTATAACATAAGAATCTCTTTTATTGATTATGAACTGAAGATTACAAGGCTTTGAATAGCCAAACTGAATATGCCAATTGGCTACAACGCTCATGATCTCTCTAGCTCACAAAGGATTACATTGTTCCATACATTATACCTCTTTATAGCCACCAAGTAGTCTTCGGCCGAACATCTCCATGTCGCAAGTCCGAACGCCTATGCGGTAGCTCCTCTTGAAACGCTAAGGACTCCATGCCTCGGTGCGTCCAAGCCAAGCCTCCGCCCCGAGATGATCATAATCTGAACCTGCACATAAACTAGTGGGGGATTAATGCTTTCGTCCTCGCTTCGCACTGATCAAGACCCGCACGCACCCAAACCAAACACTAAGTATATTTAGTGGAATATGCAGCATTATTTGGTGATCTTTCTATTTAGCCTTAGGATTGGTTTCATGGCAATATTCAAGTATATCATCTTATCATAAATGTGTCCAATATCGTGTTCCTGCAGCAGAAACAGTTAGACATAATATGAAACATAAACATAGTGATCGTGCTCATTCTCGACCCATTTTGCCTAGTCTGCAATAGTTGGAACTTCACATAACTCATACGATTCGCAACCAACCAACCATAAACTTAACCATATGCATAAGGGTAGCAGGCCCTGTCCTGTACCCAACTATAATCTCAGCCCACTGCCCCTATCTATATGAAGGTCACGGTGTTTCACACCGTAATGAACTTGGCATCTCTTATGTGTAAGCCTATGATCGCTTCGATACGGGTTGCTAGCCCAATATACGAAGGATCCCAAACTTACTGATATCATAGCTTATCACAACACTGAACGGTCGTAATCCGTTCGAATGATGTGCACCATAAATACCATACATAATTCCCTCCTAGGCCGAACGGTCCCGGTGCCCCAGTCATAACCGTCCGAGGGAAGCCCCGTGCATGGGCTATCCGAGTCCATTGACCATGCAATGCACGCCATAGCATACAAGTCATATCATTCCAACCAAATCTTACGTTACATAAACATATTCATGCTCCATAAACATATTCATGTTCCGTAACATATCCGTTCTCTCTATCTCAAGTTCCGACGGCATTATGCCCCAACACATCCATATTGATGCACGACGCCCAACGGCTTAGACTTTTCGTATTTATATTCAACGCTTTTCATTCATAAGTTATTCACATAACCGTGGTTCCATAGTTACTTAGTCATTTTGTAGCTTTTGTGCACGAGGGCACACTCAACGCAGTAATCAATGTTTTAGACCTAGTATTCAATGTTCTCCTAGCCGTGCACGTGATGCACATCTCAATATCGTCTTTTAATGTTCTACCATCATTGCCCTACCGCGACCCGTACACTTGATGCACGTCGCTTCAATTGTTCAATGTTCAATGTTCTACCTTAGTGTTCGACACATAGTGAGACCTAAAATCGTCCGAGCCACGCTCGCTAACTCGATAGCTACTTACGCATATAATGATATATTTTATTAGACGTGAAGGAATAGGGAGAGAGAGTCAAGAACCCGTCCACCTTAAGCCGATACGCCTTGTCGTTTTGCCGAGCTGAAGCGGCTCGATTCCATAACTTGGTTGCATAGCTAACTCCTCGGGCTTAGCATTCCTTTGAACTACTCGGTTGATTTGGCCTATCGTGCCCATGCCACTCTCCATTGTAAGGCGACGATTTAGTTTCGCAGACACTTTACTGAATAAGGCAAAATGCCGACCTCTTATCGTCCAGCGTAAAAGCATAGCCTGCACACCAGATCAACTGAAATCAACATTGCTCAAACGGGACTTATCCTTTGCATCGATTCGATTCATAGGTTCTAATCGACTCAAAGCTTATCTTTGGCCAACGTAGCTCTTGCATTGATTCGCATCGATACTTCATCTGGTCAACGTAACTCTTTGAGTCAACGACTCATCATAATGCACCATGCGGAGCGGGGCATTACAGTACCTGCATAAAACAACTAGTCAAGAAAAACACACGCACGCACCCATTTATTACAGAAGACCAAATATTGGACACAGATATTTGAAATGGAAATACTTTTTTTATTGATAAACTTGATAGGAATACAAGTACAAAGCTTTGCAAACTCAGATTGCCTTATCTTGGCTACATGATTCTCTTTAAAACTCTCTTTTGAAAATAGTCGCAATGCCCATAAATCATATCCCTTTATTACATGCTGGAAATGTAAAGACACCTTCAAAGGAAAAGAAACTTGCAACTTGACTGGAAATAAAAAAGAAGCTTCGAGGCAGTCCACAGCTCTACTGGGCTAGACGAGCTTTAGTACCTCAGTTGAAATCTCTCTGTCTCCTTTGCTTTCTAAAAAGGATGCCCACAACGTGGGTCAGCACACAACATGTACTGGCGAGCGGCTTTTGGCAGAACTCGTAAATCTCTGTACTAAATCAACATTTGGAGCTAACATTTACTAATGATCTTTCTACTTGTCTAGGTTCTTTTTAACAATTCATAAGAACATGATAGTAGAATATTTCATAAGCAACTTACCATCGCCGACAATCATCCCTGCATAAGACATGTTAGCACAATTTGCATAACGAATAATTCATGTTTCAATCTTGCAGATATTGAAGTTTGTAATTAGGATCATGCAAGTGGCCTATTCTACATGATGGTCCTTGGGGTATCCCCATGATTAGCCATTGTGACTCTCCGGTTCAGCTTGTCGCTAAGGACTCGGATATCGACTCCTATTTTCACATGGAGGCCCTAATCTCTTCTAGGCCGAGCGGTTCCAGGTGCCCCCAGATACCACCCGAGAGACAAATATTTCCTTGTTAACAAGTTTTCTGAGACCATATGCATGCTCTAGCAGTTCTATCAGATAAGACAGATTGTAAATTATGTGCAGATATACGATACGTTTATTTCGTACCTTCTTATTCATCTCAACACGTACAAGTTCGTCTGTACATGTCTTCATTTTTCAAACTTACTTAGTAATCGAACAGATGATCATTCTTATGGAGTAGATAGAGTAGCAATACATGATCTTGCATTTCATTCAATTCAATTATCTTCTCTTATTTTTTTTGTTGTTGTGGTATCGTTGATCATAGGGACGAGGCAACAGAGTGGACTAGAGATCATTTTTATCAGGCGTACAGATCAATATTTGTTCGGTTGAAGCAACTAACTGAGATGAATCTTAGTTGAGAGAATGAGTGACTTCACGCGCCATTCACGAATAGTTCACGCGTCCTAATTGGCACCAACAGTTGATTAGCATACTTCGGTCTCTTTCTCTCAAGATTCGGAATGAATGCAAAATGCGATGAAAGCGAACAATGAAAATCAATCATCGAAAACCAACACGAAAATGCATTCATCAAAACCAAGCAGCAAAATAAAACGTCCAACAAAACTCTTGGATTCATTTTAATAGTAGCCAATCCATCAATTGGAAAGGTTCATTGTATTTCATCCGTGATCAATCGATACCGGCAAAGGTTTCCCCAAATACTCAGTTCAAGATTGAGTCAGCAAGCCGTAGGTATTACATAGTGGACCGCGAGGAGCGAGGCACTACATCGTCAACCAGCGCAAGCCATTGCACGAGCCCCGAAGGTCGGCCAGAAGCCGCACGTACCAAACGCGCCCAGCAACCCAACTTCCAGGTACCCTTCTTCCTCGTCTTGTATCTTCATGCACATTCGCTCAAATCGAGATCCGTAAAATCCTATGTGTAGCAGACATAACCCTCTAGGAAACCCATAAAGTAGAATAAATTTAGGCGCACTGAATTGATAGAAAATTTGACACGAAATTCATGAAAAACCTGTTCAGAATGAACCAGAAAACCCGTTCATTTACCCGACTTTGAGGGTGATTTCTCTCCAATTCATCGACAGATTAAAAAATCTGTTTGAAGAGAGTTGTAGTCAACCTATAGGGCTTCATAAAGCATATTTTAGATCCCAATTTCATTAACACTATGTCACGAAAAATGATTTCCAAAATAAGGAAAATCAGTGTTTCAACAACCAAAATTTTAGGAAATTTTTCCCGATACGTTGTGCGCCCCGCCAAATCGGGCGACGTAGTTACAACCCGTAAGCATCGAAAGGCACATACGGATGTTGTGGACGTGTGGGATTCGACGAAACTCAATTTTGCTGTGTGTGCACGACAAAATCAATGCGTATCCGTTGAAATACCCTGTATCGACCCTTTTGTGAATTTGTCAATTGCTTTTTGCATGTTCGTCATCTCGAGACAAAACTTGTGCCAATCGGACCGTATCATTTTTTTGGTCCTGTATGCCATATTTGGTCCGATTCTAAGATGGTCGACTGGAACGCTATTTTGGCGGGCTCGTGACCTGATCCAACGGGCAAATTTGTGCACGGTCCACCGAAATCCAACTTTTGACATACGGTTGGGTTCGCCTCATCATAACGGACCCATAGACATATAGTTTGATGACTTTAGAGACTGTAGATATCGGCACGTTTTTTCAGTACAAAGCGGGTCCAACGGCAGACATCATTTTGGCCCGAAATTACCGTTTTGCTCTTGTGTCCAGAATTGGACTTATGGGTAGGCTATCCTAGCTAATTTGACTATTTTGAACACCTTGGTAATGTCTGTTTCAGCTTTCGGAGAATGTTGTACGAGTTGACCTTTCGTGGCTCATTGAATGATTGGTAGTTTCAATTTTCCTCAGCTCAGGACAGCAGGTAAGTACATTCTCTGATAGTTTTCATTGCTTTGGTATCTACTATATTCGATTCACTTGTAGTGTTTTACTTGATTCTGGACATAAGGAAACACGAACTAGTATACATTGGATCTTGTCATGTGATGTTATTCCTGGATTACCTGGTATATGTGTACATTGTTCGATCTTGTTTCCTATACTTGTATAGACACCGATTTTGGAGTGGTCTACCCCCTACGCTTTAAATCCTGTGTCACGATGTGTCATGGTTGGGTCCATTATACTATTCAGGGATGGAGAGTTATTAAAGGTTATGTGATCATTAACCCACCTATTACTACTTGTGCATAGCTGCACCCTCACCACACGTAGGATACAGCCTGACCTGTTACTACTTATGCATAGCTTTCCATATTTGCCGGCTTGACCCCATATATGGGCTTCCTGTGATAGCCGATAAAATGGAACAGCCTGATCAGGACCCAAGCCTATCACATGACGCTCTAATACCTCATGACACTTTTTTTTATGTTTATATCATACTCAGATTATTTCTACTACTTATATTATAATCTTATCTTATATCTCACTCATGATATGATATCTAGTTCTCTTGTACAGTTTTACTTTTAGTCTTGATATTTTATCATGTATTACATTATTCTCTTATAGTATTTGTCAATTCACATAGAACTGCTTTGGCGTTTGTACTTGCTCATATCCTGACAGGATAACCTCGTCATTTTTTAGAGGATTTAGATGCAGATTGTCCGACCTACTACGGGTTTGGCATAGATGGAGTCTACGATCAGGGCCTACCTATGGATCCGGTGCACATAGAGGATGCACCGCCTGTAGTGACATAGATTAGTTAGATTCTATCTAGATTTGTATTCCAGTTTCACATACTTAGTCTATTGAACTTATTTGGGATTGTTATGTCTTTACATTCTGAACTGTTGTTGTGATTCTGCATTTATTTCAGTCTAGCTATTTCCATTCCTTATATTTATCATCGTACGTATCTTCCTTAGAAGTATGTGATTGAGTTGTGATTATATTCCTCCGTGCAGAGATGACATGTTATATTATTTTCTCTAGATATCTTGTGTTGTAGATGACCATTACAGCGTTCTACCATCGATATTGTGGCATAGGCTGGATGTACACACGTGTTCGTACCCCTAAACAGGGTGCTGGTCGTGACATATTTTTATGGTGGCCCATACAGGTCCAGAGTTGCAACTAGTACAATTTCGTACGACTTAAAGTGTTAATTGCGAGCCTGCTATTAGGATATAGGTTCTAGGATTATGATAGGAATTACTCAATCACATATTAGAAAAATTACGATCTTTTGATTATCATGACAACTCTTCTTACACTTCAAAATAAATTGTCCTTCCTTGACAATATCTTATCATATGTCATATTGATCTTTTGCTTGAATCTGGCTTTAGGATGACGAAGACTAGAGCTCAGTTTGCCGAAACTGTAGCGGGATCTGAGAGGTCCGCAACTTCGCGTCCTGAGGGAGATGCGGTTCAGGAGGTTGCCCCTACTGTCCCTACCATTCAGGAGGGGTGACAACAACACCTGGAGGTTCTCCTTCACCCGTCCAGAGGCCTGTTCTTGTTCAGACAGATCCTCTTCCACCTCCACCTAGGCTACCGACCGATGCCACTCAGATGTTCGTGCTCATCTAGCAGATGATGGAGGCACACCGAGCACAGGCTGAGGCTCATCATCAACAGGCGGATGTTATGAGGCAGAGTATCGAGAGTGTACATCAGTTAGCTCTCGTAGTTGCTGAGAAGGTGGCTACAGTTTAGATTCAGGGCGCTCTTGCCCAGTAGTCGCAGCAGCAGCTGGCGAGGCCTGGCACTTGTTAGACTTCAAGAAGATATACCCTCAGGAGTTTAAGGGAACATAGGGGATCCTGTATGCGGATGATTGGCTAGATGAAGTTGAGCGGAGCTGGGACTAGCACAGATTCTGAAGGGACTGTGGGTGCCAGCAGCAGCGAGTCAGTTCTTTGATATCGCTCTGACTTGGTACCATACGGACCCTCGCGCGTTAGTGACGGGTCTGACAAGGGATGCTTTCAAGAGGTTCTTCAAGGAGAAATTCTTTTATGATGTGGCTCTTAGTACACTGGAGGGCCAGTTTACTGGACTGGTGTAGGAAAACTCGTCGGTGGACGAGTATACAGCAGAGTTTTTCCGTCTGAGCCGGTTTGCTAAGGGCATAGTTCAGGATGCTGGGGAGATGTCCCGTAAGTTCAGGAGGGCCCTGAACCACAACATCAGATCTCGTACGTCTGGGCGTCGTACCACGACCTTTGAGAAGATTCTGATGGAAGCTCAGATTGCAGAGGAGGATTTGGGTCTCAAGCCTAAGAGGAGCAGCAATTGTATGGGTGCTGGTTCCAGTACAGGACCGGCCAAGCGTCCTCAAACTCAGTAGAGGCCGTTCCACCAGCAGTAGCATCAGCAGCACCAGGCACCAGGACGTACACATAATCAGCCGGGGTAGAAGCCGATTCCTCAGTGTGCTTTCTGTGGGAAGCTGGGGCACACTCGAGAGATCTACATGAAAAGGTTTGGCGTTTGTCTATTCTGTGGAGAGCCTGACCACCAATTGAAGGATTATCCTACTCGTCCAGTTTGGGGACGTCAGAACACAGCACCTCCTGCTAGAGCTCTAGCATGACCTGCCTTTTAGTCGAGGGGTCCGCCGCTTCTGACTCAACAGCAACGTTTTACCCAGCATCAACAATGGAGGGGTGCACCTCAGGGTAGAGCGTTCGCTTTGGCTGTCGGAAAGGCCGAGCCCATTGTAGATATGGTAGCAGGTTCTGTTCTTCTTGATTCCTTTCCTGCATTAGCTTTATTTGGCTCTGGTGCTATGTATAGTCTTGTATCCATATCTTTTTCTTTTAGACACAATATTATTGCTGAATCACTGAGTAGGACTTGCAAGATTATGACCGGGGAAGGTATTATCCTGGTCAATAAAATTTGTAAGGGGCGGAGAGTTACATTAGTAGGTCGGGACTTGAGTGCATGTTTGCTCGTAATGTCACTTCCAAGCTATGATATAGTACTCTGTATGGATTGGTTGAGCAGCCACCATGCTACTATAGACTGTAGAGAAGGTAGAGTTTTGTTTAGACCGTCGAGAGAGACAGAGTTTGAGTTCGCCAGGGGAGCAGCTGAGCCGAGAGATGGTTTCTGTGGAGCCTTGTTGGCGGGGCAGGAATTGTCTTATCCATTGATAGAAGAATTTTTGGATGTTTTCCCTGATGAGTTGCCCGGGATGCTGCCAGATAGGGATGTTGAGTTCTCTATAGACTTAGTATCGAACACTGAGCCTATCTCCTAGCACGTCTATAGGATCAATAACAGTGAGTTGGCGGAGCTGAAGAAGTAAGTCGACGAGCTGCAGGACAAGGGTTTCATCAGATCCAGTTTTTCACCTTGGGGCGCACCTATTCTATTTGTGCCGAAGAAGAATGGGACGGTACGCATGTGTATCGACTATAGTGCGCAGGACCCTAGCTTTATTGCGAGCCAAAACACCCTGAAAGAATCACTAAGGAAATACCGCATGATGAATCTGACCTATGTGATGGCTTGAACCGAGCTTTCTACTAAATCAAAGAAGCCCTAGAGATTCACTAATGGACAGACCAGACTGCATAAGACTACTGGAATGGAAAGAAAGATAAAGGATTCACGGGTAGGGAAGGAAGATCTTATTTAAAGAAGCGATTCATGGATGAGGATGAACGAAGAAAGAAAAGAGCAAGGCGAACGCTAGTGAGGAATTACGAAAGTCTATTACTATCAAGAACAACTACCTGTTGCCGAGGATTGACGACTTGTTCGATCAGTTGAATGACGCAAAGGTGTCTTCGAAGATAGACTTGAGGTCCGGTTACCATCAGTTGAAGGTGAAGGAGGATATTCTAAAGACGACTTTTCGGACTCAGTACGGCCAGTTCGAGTTCACTGTTATGCCATTTGGGTTAACCAATGCCCTAGCAATATTCATGAACTTGATAAAGAAGGTATTCCATCAGTACATTGACAAGTTTGTGGTGGTCTTCATAGATGACATCTTAATCCACTCGAAGACGTCGGAGGAACGAGGAGCATTTGTGTAATGTGCTAGAGACACTCAGGAAGGAGCAACTCTATGGGAAGCTATCAAAGTACTAGTTCTTCCTGAAGTAGGTAGAGTTCTTGGGTCATGTTGTGACCGAGCATAGAATCTCAGTGGACCCGAAGAAGATTTCAGCGGTTGAGTCTTAGTCCACGCCGAGTTCAGTTGCAGAAATTCAAAGCTTTCTGGGTCCAGTAGGCTAATATCGGAAGTTCATCCGGGACTCTCTCGGATTGCCGAGCCGATGACTAGACTTACCAGGAAAGACGTAGAGTTCGTCTGAATCAAAGGATGTCAGGCTGCCTTTGATGAGCTGAAGAAGAGGTTGACTACAGCTCTTATCTTGGCATTGCCATTTGGGACTGGTGGTTTCACGATATACGATGACGCTTCTGGGAAGGGCTTGGGTTGCATTCTTCAACAACATGGGAATGTGAATGACTATGCATCCAGGCAATTACAACCTCATTAAAAGAACTACCCTACCCATGATCTGGAGTTGGCAGCTGTTATTTTTGCTATGAAGTTGTAGAAGTACTACCTGTATGGAGAACGAGTTGAGATCTTTACGGATGACTAGAGCTTGAAGTACGTGTTCACCCAAAAGGAATTGAACATGATGCAGAGGAGGTGGCTTGAGCTGATGAACGATTTTGATATCTCTTTGCAGTACCATCCAGGGCAGGCCAACTTAGTTGCAGATGCCTTGAGCAGGTATACAATCGCTATGTATTTAACGGCATATCATCATCTATTAGCCGATCTGGATAGTTGGGTATCGAGGTGATCGTTCCGGGGATTGAGATTCGGATGTGGGGTCTACAGATTAAGTCTGAATTGAAAGACAAAGTCAGATCAGTACAGTTTAATGACGTGACCCTGAGGAGCATTAAGGAGCAGGTGCAGGCAGGATTGCTAGACGATTTCTCTATAGCCGAAGATGGGTCGCTGAGGCACTGTACTAGATTGTGCGTTCGAGTGGAGAGCTTCGGGAGGAGGTTCTTCAGGAAGCACATCGCTCTCATTACTCTATGCATCATAGAGCCAACAAGATGTACAGAGATCTGAGAGAGCATGTACGGTGGTATGTCATGAAGCGGGAGGTAGCTCAGTTTGTATCTCGATGCTTGTTGTGGCAATAGGTGAAAGCCGAGAGACAGAGGCCAGGTGGATTACTTCAGCCACTACCCATTCCAGAGTGGAAATTGGAGCACATCAACATGGACTTCGTGTCCGGACTTCTATGATCTTCGGGAGAGAAAGACACGATTTTGGTTTCATTGACAGATTGACCAAATCGGCCCACTTTTTGACTTTCAAGGTGGTACTACCTATGGAGAAGCTGGCAGATCTGTACGTACAACAGATAGTCAGATTGCACGTAGTTTCGGTGAGCATAGTCTCGGATAGGGATAGTCGTTTCACTTCCCACTTTTGGAGGAGTTTGCAGGCTAGCTTGGGCACCCAGCTCAAGTTCAGTGCCGCGTATTACCCCCAGATGGACGGATAGTCAGAGAGGACCATCAGACACTCGAAGATATGCTTTACACTTGTGTGTTTGATTTAGGGGGTTCTTGGGAGGATTATCTTCACCTGGTAGAGTTTGTTTACAACAACAGCTATCAGGCCAGTATAGAGATGTCGCCATTTAAGGCTCTATATGGACGAAGTTGTCGTACTCCTTTGTCATGGGATGATGTTGACGAGAGAGTGTTGCTTCGCCCAGAGATGGTTGTGGATGCAGCTGAGAAGGTCAGGTTGATCAGGTATAGACTTCGGGTGGCTCAGGATAGACAGCGACATTGGGTCGATAGCTACCGAAGACCGTTAGAGTTCGAGGTTAGTTTCATTTTACAGTTTGTGCTTGTTTGTGATTATTGCTTAGGATTTGTGTGCTGATTCTTGTTTTGTGTCTAGGTTGGCGATATGGTGTTCCTGAGGATTTCTCCGACACGGGACACGATTCCTTTTGGCCGGGATGGGAAGCTTAGTTCGCATTTATTCGGGCCTTTCACTATTCTTGAAAGGATCGGTGTAGTGGCCTAGAATTGCCTTCTACGCTCGAGGGAGTTCATAATGTGTTCTATGTGTCACAGCTGAGGCGATACGTGGCAGATCCTAGCCATGGGTTTGATCATTCTGTGATAGAGGTGGGGCCTACTTTCAACTATACAGAGCAGCCTGTAGAGATTCTGGATCGTCGGAAGAAGGTGCTCCGGAACCAGGTTATACCTTTGGTTAGTGTTGTATGGAGGCATCACTCTCCAGGTGAGTCTACCTGGGAGAGAGAAGACGAGATGCGAGAGTGTTACCCTTATCTCTTTGAGCCGTGAGGTATTATTCTCTTTTGTTTTTGTTTTTGTTTTTGTTTTTGTTTCTTGTATTAGTTTGCTCTAATTTCGAGGACGAAATTCTTTTTAGGTGGGTAGATTTCTCACCCCCAATATCCTAGACAGGGCTATTATAGTCATTTAAATATTTATTATTTAAATAATTATTTTACTTTTTATTTTATTGTTAGTATATTGGCTTGATAGTTAAACAATTATTTTTAGATAAATATATATATATATACTATAGAGTTTTTAGTTATAAAACTTTATTTAGAATTAACAAAGATAGGATACAAAGTATTTAGTTTTGTTTATAAATAGTTTAGATTTTATTTATACAATTGTTTGGTGTTTATACATTTATGGGGTATGCATAAATATATATATATATATATATATATATATATATATATATATATATATATATATATATATATATATATATAGTATAAATGAAAAAACAAAACAGGACACACACACGCAGCCACCCTTTCACCTAAACCCGCGCGCACCCTTCTCCTTCTGTCCCATAAAATAGGGAGTTTTCTTCACGAAACTCAACCCCAACCCAACACCACCCAAAACCAGTGACCACCTTGTCGTTGTCGACCACGCAGGCCATCGTACGAGCCCTGACGGCCGGCCAGAAGCCGCGCGGACCATACGCGCCCATGTACCTTTCTTCCTCGTCTTATATCTTCATGCACACTCGATCAAATCAAGATCCGTAAAATCCTACGTGTAGCCGACATAACCCTCTGGGAAACCATTCAAGTAGGATGAATTTAGGTGCACTGAATTGATAGAAAATTCGACATGAAATTCACGAAAAACCTTTTCAGAACGAACCAGAAAAACTGTTCATGGACCCGACTTTGAGGGCGATTTCTTGCCAATCCATCGATAAATTTAAAAATCTGTTTGAAGAGACTTCTAGGCAACCTATAGGGCTTAGTAAAATATATTTTAGATCCTGCTTTCATTAACAGTACGTCACAGAAATGATTTCCAAAATCAGGAAAAACAGTATTTCAAAAACCTGAAATAATCAAAAAAATTTCTCGATACGGCATGCGCCCCGAAAAACCGGGCGATGTGGTCGCAACACGTAAGCATCGAAAGGCGCATCCGGAGGTTATAGACGTGTGGTATTCGACGGAACTCAATTTTGCTGCGTGCGCGCGACGAAATCAATACGTATCCGTCGAAATATCCCGTATCGACCATTTTACGAATTTGTCAATTACTTTGTCCACGTTCGTCATCTCGAGACGAAACTTGTGCCAACCGGACCGTGTCATTTTTTTTGGTCCTGTATGCCAAGTTTGGTCCGATTTTGAGAAGGTCGACCGGAACGCTATTTTGGCAGGCTCACGACCCGATACAACGGACGAATTTGTGCACGGCCCACCGAAATCTAATTTTGGATATACGGTTAGGTTCGTCACATCAACACGGACCCGTATACATATAGTTTGATGACTTCAGAGACCGTAGATACTGGCATATTTTTCGTTGCAAAGCGGGTCCAACCCGGACATCATTTTGGCCGAAAATTACCATTTTTCACCTGTGTCCAGAATTGGACTTATGGGTAGGCTATCCTAGATAATTTGACTATTCTAAACACGTTGGTAATGTCTGTTTTAGCTTTCGGAGACTGTTGTACCAGTTGACCTTTCGTGGCTCATTGAGTGTTTGGTAGTTTCAATTTTCCTCAGCTCAGGACAGCAGGCGAGTACATTCTCTGATAGTTTTCATTGCTTTGATATCTACTATATCTGATTCACTTGTAGTGTTTT
Source organism: Iris pallida (assembly GCA_029216955.1). Classification (NCBI taxonomy): domain Eukaryota; kingdom Viridiplantae; phylum Streptophyta; class Magnoliopsida; order Asparagales; family Iridaceae; genus Iris; species Iris pallida. The sequence continues at coordinate 1,109,783 of JANAVB010034615.1, read as the reverse complement.
ACTTGATTCTTGACACGAGGATACACGGACTAGTATACATTGGATCTTGTCATGAGATGTTATTCCTGGATTACTTGTTATATGGGTACATTGTTCGATCTTGTTTCCTGTACTTGTATAGACACCGATTTGGGAGTGGGCTGGCCTCCTGCTCTTTAAATCTCGAGTCATGATGTGTCATGGTTGGATCTATTACATTATTCATGGACGGAGAGTAATTAGATGTTATATGATTATTACCCCACCTGTTACAAATTGTGCATAGCTCCACCCTCACCACACGTAGGGTATAACCCGACCTGTTACTACTTGTGCATAGCTTTCCATATTGGCCGGTGTTACGCCCCGCTCCTGTAGGAGAGATCGTCCTCACTAAGGTATGATGACACATGAGCCTAGATTGAGCTCACGCAAGGCAGGTCCATAACGGCCGATTCAAGGCTAAGCGACGGGGGTCGTCGCACGGAAGTCCCAAACAGAAACATCGAATAATCAGCAAAAATTTGAAGCAAAACACAAGTCATACAAAATACTCTTTTATTGATATTGAACAAAGATTTCAATGTGGGCACTAGGCCAAATTATAAGTCTCTCAAGCTCACTTTTCTCTCACATTACAAGTCACTCTGCTTTCTCTCATTTCTCAATACAAACTTCAAGCAACGAGTGGCAGATTCTTTGGGATGGCGATGTCCATACATTATATCCCGTATAAGTTCTGACTATGCGGCTGTACGCCTCGAAACGCCAATGAACTCCATACCTCAAAGCATCCAAGCGAGCTCTGCGCCATCGGGCTTCTACCTGTTTTTGTATATGAAAACTGTATGGGTGTCAGTACTCAACAGTACATGAGGAGTGAGCTCCTCGCCTACCCATACAAAATCGACACATTTATTTACTTTGTGCAGCTTAATCCCTTTTTGATTGTCTTTCTAGTCTTGCCTTAGGATCAATTTTAGGACAGAGACACCTTGGCCTATACTTGGCAATGTAATGATAGGGTTATGCTATAATCTATTCATGGCTTCAATACATATTCGAGGCATTCCCTCACCAAGTAGAACTTATGCAAACTCGGTCTTGCCAAGACTTTCAACTGTTTTTATGTGCCCCTAGACCATTCTCGTGCCAACGTCGTTAAGGGGACGACTCGTGCTGGTCATGCCAATAGACTTGATCGGGTCTTATGATCGAGGCCGTTCCTCCCAAGGATCAACCAGACTTAACCAACTTGCCTTACGGCCCTTCCCGACTTAACTCAAGACAACTCGATGACGATGCCACATTCATGCCGAAGCACGTATCCTTGTTATAGCTAAATATTAGGCTCCATAATTGTGTTGAAACTGTGCACACCTAGCCCGCGTTGATTCAAGGTTAGCGCTTGCTATAATTATGTCTTGTTAACCCAACTCGTAACTTGCTAGTCCTCGACGCAATCCAAAGGCAAACACGCGGATAGTCGCTCTTATGTCGACACATGTATATGAGTGGTCACTAGCAATGTCAAGCTATCCTGGATCTTCGCAAACGCTGACCATTCGTGTGCGAGGTACGAGCTCCCACCGAATGACCCACAATCTATTTTGTAACGGTTCACTTCAATCGAGTCGTACCATCGATGAAGGCCGTACAATATCTGCAATTCCTCCTAGGCCGACACGAACCCGGAGCCCCGAGATCGTTCGAGGAATTTCCTCTTGCGTGCAAGTTGTGCAATGACCATGCAAGACTCAACTCGATCTACTAAGTCCTTCTTTATTCTTGACCATGTATTCCAATTTTTTATCGAGACTCCCAAGTAGTGGGACCGATCTCGGCGACAACCAGTCGCATGGACTTCCTTATCGAGACTCCCAAGTAGCGGGACCGATCTCGTGCCTTCCTTATCGAGACTCCCAATTAGCGGTACCGATCTCGTGACTTCCTTATAGAGACTCCCAAGTAGTGGGACCGATCTCGGCGACAACGAGTCGTGTGCCTTTGAACCCAGGGAACGACTACTAAGTAGTCTTCCAGCTTAACTTGAACATAACGTGTTCCTTTATCCGTGGCATGCTTATCCTTAACCCAACTGTGGATTGTGCCTTAGACATACCTTGTTCTCTAGGTGATGCTATCGCTCAAGTCACATACTTATATGACCAGCCTTAAGATCGTAGGACTATGTGACTTGACAACCGTAGACAACAGGGGACAATGCTTACCATGACTTCTATAGACCAGCCAAACTCTTGTCTAACTTATTCGTGCAACGACTTGACTAGCAAAGGCTATACCAAGCCTTGCGGTAGGGAGAACGTGTCGTGCACGTGTTCGACTTGAACAACCAAGCTCTTTGGGTGCCTAGACTTAAGCCACAAGCCGTACAATATGACTTAAACCACGAGACAGGCGAAGGCTATGCCAAGACTTGGACGACGGGACCGTGAATGCTTTATCAAGCATTCATGCAGGCGACACCTATGACTTAGGCTAATTCTAGCATTGTGGCAACTTACCAACTTAGGCCAACTTCCTTCTCCCAAGCCACTGGACGAACGACTGAGTGTCATTTGAAAGCATGCTGAGAAGACTTCTAAGCCACTGTGGGACCTTTCCATATTCTAACTCAGTTTAACCCAAGTTGGGATTATTTTCTTAGCTATGTGGATGCATCTCTTTTATTATCGAGCCTACTTGTGCATTTTAAAACTTTTATTTTATTAGTGTGAAGGCCAAGCTGAGGCAAGTTTACCGATGCCACCCACCTGAGCGAGGGGTTACCTCGACCGGGCAAGTCTTCGAGCAGCCGTTACAAGGTTAAGTTCGAACTTCGTCGACGTTTCGATTCCTCCGATTGACTGAGCAGGATGGGGCACTACATCATACACCACTCAGAAAAAAGTTTCTTATTCGAAACTAACTGAGTACTTACTTATAGACCACTTTGATCCAAGGACTCTCGTACACACTCCGCCTATGCGTTTCTTTAATCCGAGCCACGCTCGTACAACTATCAATCTTTCCTTTAACACGATTTCAAAATCCTCGACACTTTTCCATTCCTCAAGTCTCACTTGAATTCAACATATCACTTAGTTGGATCTTGCACATATTCTAAGCGTCCCCAAAATATATGTATTTCAGCCAAGCCTTGTGATAGAGAATTCGCCATTCTCACTCGAGTCAGATCGTGCACATATTTAGGCGTCCCTGAAATATATACATGTCAGCCGAATCTCGTGAGCGGTGTTCCCATATTCTAGACTCATTCTATCCATCCATACTAATCCTCAAGATAAATCCTTCCAATGCTAACTCTTGAAACAAGGGCGTCTCGCCTAACCGCTAGGCCATTTCTCAAGGCTAAAGTCAATGTCAGGTTTGGAATCATAGTTCCCCAACAATAATGTCAATACTGACCCCAATCCTAGGGTCAAACCAAGTTGATAGTACGGGATTTTCTATCCAAGCTCGCATCACTCAGATTTATAAACATCGAGCATATTTTATATATCTCCTATTGGCACTTGCAACACTTAGTCTAAGGGGTCCGAGTGATTCAGCAAAGCCGTCCTATACTGAGTCATGTTCAACCATTTCCTCGACATATCAATATCGTTCATCCAACAAGCAACTTGCATAGTCTATCTTTTCGAACAAATTCGACAATATCCACCTATCCATTCCTTCTAATTCAACACGATCTTTCGCTAGACCAAAATTTTTATTTTATATTACTTAAGTCTAGACTAATTAATTTCTCGATACACAGATTGGGTGTCCTCAATCCTCAAGTTTACTCCATCATCAATCACAAGTCTGATCAATCCTCGAATCCACCTTCGCCTCAAACCACAAGTCGAAGCAATCCAAATTGCCACATCTTGATTTTCCGAGTCCGATCGTTCCCGTGACATGAATCACCATGTCCGCGCTCGCACGAAACAACCGTCCCCAAATCTGACGTGACGCATGGGCGAGGCTGGAGTTGTGCTCGTACTAGACAAGAATGTCGATATTATGGTTATCAGCGTAACCATCAAGACACGATCATTTTCATCCAAACATTCATTTCTTCAAAATCCCAAGCATGGTATCCATCAGAACAATACCATCTTGTACGATCGTCATTTCCCGATTCAGAGTACCCCGAGTTATCACATATCGATCTTAGATACGCCTCAATACTATCGATGATATGCATAACCTGACGATCTTCATTTGCGACAAATTTTGAGTCATGCAACTAATGCTATTGCCCAAACTAGATAGTCTCCTCACTATTCAAGATCATATTCGATCGTTGTCCTCCGAACTAGTTATATGTTTAATTCGGCCAATACAAAATCACGAATGCATATCCGACTAACTTAAGTCATCGAGCAACATATATTCCAAATCCTTAGAGTTATTTTTGTAATTCAAAATCACTTTCATGCACGCTATCATCCAATCATGCTAACTTTTCGCATACGATTGATATCGTTTTCCTTGCACTACAAAAAAAAGGCTTTTCTTGACGGTGATTCCCCATCAAGAAATGGGTATCTTGATGGTTGCGGATTCGTCAAGTATGTCGGAGTCAAGAAAAGCCTCCCCCTTTTCTTGACGGTCGCTGGCAGGGCTCTTTCCTTGACGGTTTTTTGTCGTCATATGAAATAATTTTCTTGACTATTTTTAGCCGTCAAGATAGCAGTTTTTAGAAACCGTCAACGTAGGCAAAAACTTTTCTTGACACCTGCCTAGATGACGGCTATTAGCCTTCAAGAAAATCATCTATTCACAAGCTATTATGTAGCATGATTTGAATTAAAATTGACGTTTGACAACCGTCAAGAGAAGCTTGCCAAAATGCAATCAAGAGAAGCTTGCTAAAATTCCGTCAAGAATTATATAATATTAATCAAACACATATAATATCAATCCAGAAGTTGCACATACATCAAATTACTATAAACTAAATTTTCATATTAACAAACTGTATTGTTCATACACCAAAAAACTTCCAATACACATCCCACCACAAACATCCATCACTTATCCATCCACAACATAATCCAACCAGTACACATATCTCACATCTGTAGTTTCCATACCACTTTAATGTCCAAACCACAAAACATAATCCAACCACATTTGATAATCATACAAATGAAACAAAGAAAGTAGCAAACCAGACCGGAGCACATCCCTCCCATATCCACAGCATTTCCCTATTCACAACATGCATGCACCTTCATTTTTCAGCAAGTTCCTGAGAGAACAAGAACACAAATTGTCAATATACAATTCTTATATAGATATTGAACTCACTATTACAGAATTATCAATACAGATTGATTTTATTGCTGCACACATAATTTGAATCACTTGACAAGAATATGAAGGCTAGCCATACTTAACAATATGGACGTATCCGAGTCAGCTAAGACCTGAGTCAATAAGCTAGCTGACTCAGATACTCATGTTTCCATATTGTTTGATACCCCATGTCTGATACCCCATGTTAGTCTCCTTAACAAAATAAAATAAAACAAAACAAAACCAGTAACATAAGTCAGATAAAACAACAGGAAACATGATTATACAATAAATTATTTTTATGTAGCTAGAGACTTTGGCATCAAAATGGCATAATCTACCTAACTCTCTTGGTTTTGTACTAAGCACTCATCATTATGTCAAGAGTCAACTTTCCCAAAGTATAGAGCAAGATAAACAAGAGACAAGTAAAGCATTTAAAGTTTTTGAGCTAATGCTCTCACGAGGTCATAAACAAACGACAGTTACTTACAACATCTTGATCAATGGTTTTGTATGTGTGGAAAGGTTGATAGAGCTAGACACATTTTTGATGAGATGCCTTGTAAGGGACTGCAACAAGCACTTGCTACTTACAATACTATGTTAGATGGATTATACCAAGCTGGAAGAGTTGCTAACGCAAAAGAAAACTTCCCTAGAAGTCCACACCTATCATTTACTTTTACATGGACTTTGTAAAAATCACCATGTTGACGAGGCCATGAATCTGTTCAACACTATATCATATCAGAAGGAAAAACTGGATGCCAGGACCTTCAATATTTTAATTGAAGGAATGTTTCAAGTTGGTAAGGTTAATGCAGCAAGGGAAGTAAATAGAGCCAAAGTGAAGCCACAAAACAGTTCAATTATTTGGAGTTCCTGTAAAACCACAACAACAACCTTTCAAAGAACCATGAAAGGAACAGAAAAAAAAAGTAGCAAACATGCACTTGTAGGCTTGTAGGAAATTGATATCTCAGCCTTTTACTTGTTAGGAAATAGTATAATTCCTAAAACATTGATTATCTACTTTTCAAATGGAATATGATACTTGTATACTTTTCTGAAGATGAATAAGCAAAAGGATGCACACTTGCTTATTAGAGATCAACAATAATTTTGCTGCACATTACTAAAGCTCATAATAACTCTAATAAAAGCATCTGAAACTATGGCTATATACATTATAGGAATACTATCAAGTGTTTAGTTTTTACCTATTCGACAAGCATTCCAAGACCCATACTATCCATAATATCATGAATGCCAAAACACTCAGCATATTTTGTGGAGCCATAGCTAAAAAAAGAACAATTTACCAGTTATCTGGTAGTTACCTTAGAAGCAAATCAGTTAGAACCATTCATGGAGATACAGTATGAACACCAACCTTGGACGCTTGCACTCATTCATAATTGATGCATGAAGGAACAATTTACCATCATAATCAACATCCAAGGTTTATATTTAAAGGACAATGGTGCATTCTTTAGAAGAGAAAATAGTAATAAGGATCCTTCTAATACACCAGATTTTGGAAAAGTGCTTAGCAAATGGAACATAAATAGAAGAAATAGAGATGCAAATTCCAAAATCAATTCTACTGTTGTCATTAGATAAAAAAAATCAACCTCATAGAATTTCATACCACTATACTATAAAATAGATGTTTTGGTCCTCATCTAGAAAAAAAAGCAAACTAATGTCAAACACACGATTAATTTGTATACAGCTGTGCACTGTTGTTGTATTGTTTTCACCTATTTTAGTGTGGGTGCTTCCTAGGCTTGGATAATGCCTTTGAAAATGGGTATTCTACTTTTTTTCTCGGCATATATGAGTTGTGTGTTATGAAATGATAATTATACTAATGAAAGATTTGATTATTTCGAGATTAGTTCTTAGAAATTGATAATGGTTATAGGCACTATGGAAGCCAGCCTCATGGACTTGCAGCAACTTTGATGAATGCTTACTTTAACAATGTCAAACTTTAGTAGCATCTAAAATGTGAATACTGCAACTTGCTATATTGCCATGAATAAGTAGCTGGACCAATCTACAAAATGTGAATACTGCAACTTGCTATATTGCCATGAATACTGCAACTTGCTACCAAACTTGACAGGTACATTGGGTGGGAAGAACAACACCTGACGTATGGGCTTCGATTGCACTTCCTTTGTAACCCGGAAGCTCCGCTGGAGATACGGATATGATGACCCTCTCAGGTTTGCCACTGTCGTTTTTGAACGTCATGCGCTGTGGTCACTAGTGCCCAAGTGGGGACCATACCAGACCCATTTTCTCGACAGTTTTTCACGACCGTCGAGAAATAAACCGTCAAGAATGGCCATTTTTCTTATAGTGTTGATTCAATCTATCTTTTTCCTTATCACTTGCATTTCGCGTTCAATGGAAGTTCCAATCCTGTGCGCATCAATTCAAATTTTGTTCGAATCAACTCGTCAAAATCTTCAAGATTATAACTTACTCAATGATGCTCGATCTAAGGCTTCGCATACATGCGACTCTTGCTGATAGACTCATTGGCACCCGTATCCTCAATCGACCAACAATCCCAAGGCTATCCCATACACCACTCAGGGATGAGGTCATTTAACAATCCTCAAAACAAGTTATGAATCGCAAACGATTACTTCGATTCCCCGTTCAAACCATTCTTCCAATTTCAAACACGATCTTCTTAAATCGCATCGACGATATCGTCGTTCGATAGCACTTCTATAGTCATTCCACATTCTATGGATCGAGTCTAACTCATTATTGTTTGACACAGTTTGTATCCTGTACGCGACTTTGCTATGGTCAACACAATTCTTGGTGTGTATGCCCAGTCCGACTTAGCCAACCGTTCTTACTTGAACTTTTGTTCAACCAAATTTCTTACGTGCGATTTTGCAAAATATTTAGACTTATTGTATGGACTTGCCATAGGACATTTGAGAGAGAGCGTACACTTCTTTATCAACGACGAGCTTTCAAAACTGAGTGATTCGACTTGAAGTCCATGGACGTAAAGCCGTACTCTGATACCATTATGTCGCGCCCCGCTCCCGTAGGAGTGATCGTCCTCGCTAAGGCGTGATCGTATGATCCTAGATTGTGCTCATGCAAGGCAGGTCCATAACGGCCGATTCAAGGCTAAGCAGCGGGGGTCGTCGCACAGAAATCCCTAGCAGAAGCATTGAATAGTTAGCAAAAATTTGAAGCAAAACACAAGTCATGCAAAATACTTTTTTATTTATATTGAACAAAGATTACAATGTGGGCACTAGGCCAAATTACAAGTCTCTCAAGCTCACTTTTCTCTCATATTACAAGTCATTCTACTCTCTCTCATTTCTTAATACAAGCTTCAAGCGACGAGTGGCAGATTCTTCTGGATGGCGATGTCCATACATTATGTCCCGTATAAGTTCTGACTCTATGCGGCTGCACGCCTCAAAATGCCAAGGAACTCTATGCCTCGACACATCTAAGCGAGCTCTGCGCCATCGGGCTTCTACTTGTGCCTGTACATGAAAACTGTCTGGGTGTTAGTACTCAACTGTGTTAATGGAGTGAGCTCCTCGCCTATCCAAACAAAACTGACACGTTTATTTACTTTGTGCAGCTTAATCCCTTTTTTATTGTCTTTCTAGTCTTGTCTTAGGATTAATTTTACGACAAAGACACCTTGGCCTATACTTGGCAATATAATGACAGGGTCGTGCTATACTCTAATCGTGGCTTCAATACATACTCGAGGCAATGCCTCACCAAGTAGAACTTATGCAAACTCAGTCGTACAAAGACTTTCACTTGTTTTTATGTGCCTCTAGACCATTCTCGTGCCAATGACGTCAAGGGGACGACTCGTACTGGTCGTGCCTTAAGATCGAGGCCGTGCCTCTCGAGGATTAACTAGACTTAACCAACTTGTCTTATGGCCTTTTCTGACTTAACTCAAGACAACTCGATGACGATGCCACATTCATGCCGAAGCACGTGTCCTTGCTATAGCCAAATATTAGGCTCCAGAATGGTGTTGCAATGGTGCACACCTATATTACGGCCCTTCATGACTTAACCCAACTCGTAACATGCTAGTCCTCGATGCAATCCAAAAACATACACACGGATAGCCGCTCTTATGCCGACACATCTATATGAGTGGTCACTAGCAATGTCAAGCTATCCTGGATCTTTGCATACGGTGACCATTCGCGTGAAAGGGACGATCTCCCACCGAATGACCAGCACTCTATATTGCAACGGTTCACATCAATCGAGTCGTACCGTCGACGAAGGCCGTACAATATCTGCAATTCTTCCTGGGCCGACACGAACCAGGCACCCCAGGATCGTTCGAGGAATTTTCCCTTGCGTGCAAGTTGTCCAATGACCATGCAAGACTCAACTCGATCTACCAAGTCCTTCCTTATTCTTGACCATGCATTCCAAATTTCTATCGAGACTCCCAAGTAGAGGGACCAATCTCGGCGACAACCAGTCGCGTGGACTTCCTTATCGAGACTACCAAATAGCGGGACCGATCTCATGACTTCTTATCGAGACTCCCAAGTAGCAGGACCGATCTCGTGACTTCCTTATAGAGACTCCCAAGTATTGGGACCGATCTCATGACTTCCTTATCGAGACTCCCAAGTAGCGGGACTGATCTCGTGACTTCCTTATCGAGACTCCCAAGTAGCGGGACCGATCTTGGCGACAACCAGTCGCGTGCCTTTGAACCCAGGAAACGACTACTAAGTAGTCTTCCAGCTAACTTGAACATAACGTGTTCCTTTGTCCATGGCATGCTGATCCTTAACCCAACCGTGGCTCGTACCTTAGACAAACCTTGTTCTCTAGGCAACGCAATCGCTCAAGTCACATACTTATATGACGAGCCTTAAGATAGTGGGACTATATTACTTGACAACCGCAGACAACAGGGGACAGCGCTTGCCATGACTTCTATAGCCCAACCAAACTCTTGTCTAACTTATTCGTGCAACGACTTAGAAAAGGCTATGACAAGTCTTGTGATAGAGAGAACGTGTCGTACACGCGTTCGACTTCGACAACCAAGCTCTTTGGGTGCCTAGACTTAAGCCACAAGTCGTGCAATACGACTTAAACCACGGGCAGGCGAAGGCTATGCAAAACCTTGGATGACGGGGACCGTGCATGCTTTAACAAGCATTTATGCGAGCGACGCCTATGACTTAGGCTAATTCCAACATTGTGGCAACTTAGCAACTTAGGCCAACTTTCTTCTCCCAAGGCACGGGACAAAGGACCGAGTGTCATTTTGAAAGCACGCTGAGTAGACTTTTAAGCCGATTGTTGGACCTTTCCATATTCTAACTCAGTCTGACCCAAGTTGGGATTATTTCCTTAGCTATGTGGATGCATCTCTTTTATTATCAAGCATACTTGTGCATTTCAAAACTTTCATTTTATTAGTGTGAAGGCCAAGCTGAGGCAAGTTCACCGAAGCCACTCACCTGAGCGAGGGGTCGCCTCGAACGAGTGAGTCTTCGAGCAGTCGTTGCAAGGCTAAGTTCGAACGCCGTCGGCATTTCAATTCCTCCGATTGACTGAGCGGGACGGGGCACTACAGTCAGCTTGACCCCATATATGGGCTTTCTGTGAAATCTTGTCAAATGGAACAGCACTACTAAAATACAGCAAATTGGCGACGGAGCATTAGCGATGGATATTATTCGTCGGTCATAGCGACGGACTCGCGACTATCTTGTGACTGGCTACCGTCAGAAAGCAATGAATTTTTTTTTTAGTTTTTTGCAGTCAAAATCAGTCGGACATCCGTCGCTAATTTGACGAAACTTTAGCGACGGATTCGTGTCCGTCGCTAATATGTCGCACATTGTGGCGGCAAAATCTGTAAAAAATGGCGTACTTAATTAGCGTCTATGTAGCGACGGACGTTTAGTCGGTATTCTAGTTGATATTTAGCGGCTACCTGCCGACGGATATTTTCGTCGGTAATCCGTCGCTAAATACTGTAATCCAACTTAAATTGAACCGACGGGGGGGGGGGGGGGGGGGGGAGGAGGGGGGATTTTTCATTCCCCCCAAAAAACTCTATCTCTTCCCCCTCTCTCTCTCTCTCTCTCCGACGGGTCACATTCTCCGGCGAAGATCTCTCCGACGGGTCACATTCTCCGACGAAGCTCTCTCCGACGGGATCTCTCTCTCTCAGGTATGCTCTCTCTCTCTCCCTCTCTCTCTCTCTCTGTTTAGGGTTTCGTGTTGGTGGGGGGGTCGGCTGTCGCTGGGGGCGGCGGGGTGGGGGGAGGTTGTTGAGGGCGGAAGGCAGGGTACGGTTTAGGGTTTCGGAGTAGGGGTAGGGTTTCGGATGGGGGGTGGTGGGCTGGCTGTCGCGGGGGCCGGCGGTGATGGAGGGAGGGAGGGGTGGGGGTGGATGGTGTTGGGTGCGGGGCGGGGGGCAGGGGTAGGGTTTAGGGTTTGCTGTCCGGCGGGGTAGGGTATCAGTCATTTAATTTTTTTATACATTTAGGCATAATATTAAGTATTTCCAGTATTATTTATTAGTAGTTTTGAAATTAAATGAAATAATAGTCACCCTTACCAATTGGTTTACAAGCAATAGATAATTATTTTTTCTTTTACAAACTTATTATGCTTTAAACCTTGACCGATACTGACCGATACCGGTACAGTTTGGCATGTCCCGCTCCGATACTGACCGATACCCGATACTGACCGATACCGATCCGATATTGTCCGATACTGATACAGTTTGGCATGTCCCGGTATCGGTATCGGACTATCCCTATGAGTATCGGCATCGGGGGTATCGGTAATATCGGTGGTTTCGGATCAAAGTATCAGATTTTTTGGTATAAAAAACAAATAGGTATTAATACATAGGTATTAATATCGGATCAGAGTATCAGATTTGAAGTATCGGGCTATTCTTATGTTTAGTTTGTCTTACGATACAGATTTTCACATCCAAATCGAGGATGAATCGTTACTTTGTTGATCATACATGGATGTACAAACGGCAACACGATAGCAGAATTGGTGTTAGTGGCAATTTTCAGGCAGGCGTGGAAGTATTTCTTAAGTATGCTAGGAGCAAAGCTCAGTACATGGACGGTAACAATATCAAGTGTCCATGTGTTAATTGTCACAATAGACGTTACGAAGAAGTGGTGACTGTGAGAGATCATTTGACCCGTAAGGGTTTCGTACGTGATTACGGCTTGTGGTCATCGCAAGGTGAATTATATTCGGAAAGACAGGCGGCGGAAGCTGGTGCTTATGTTTTTGATGACAATGCTGCAATTGATGTCCTCGAAGACGACGGATGCTCTGTTGATTATGGAGACGTGCAGAACCTTGCACGAGATATGGTGTATGATGCGGCAGGGCCTAATTTTGATCCGGAGGATCCTAATCCCGAGGCGAAGGAGTTCTATGATATGTTTTAGGACGCAGATACTCCTTTATATCCTGGTTTTGAGACTCATTCCATACTGTCAGTGACGATGCGGTTGCTGAACATAAAGTCTGATTTTAACTTGCCACAAGCTTGCTATGATTGGATCACACAACTAATCAACGAGGTGTTACCGAAGGAATCAAAAGAGCTTCCAAAAAACTTCTATAAGTCAAAGATGATGGTCCGACAACTTGGGCTGGGGTACAAGAAGATAGATTGTTGTCGCAACGGATGCATGTTGTACTGCAAAGAGAATTGCGTATCAGAAAGTTGCAGCTTCTGTAATGCGGATCGTTACAAGCCAGTGTAGGAAAAAGGAAAGTCAACTAGAAAACGATGTCCTTACAAGTATATGCATTACTTGTCGATCACGAAGCGCTTGCAGAGGATGTATATGTCTCTGAATACAGCGGAACACATGATGTGGCACAGCGAAGAACGTATAATGGACGAAGGAGAATTGTCACATCCTTCGGATGGAGAGGCGTGGAAACATTTTAATTTGTGTCATCCAGATTTTGCTGCAGAGCCTAGAAATATACGCCTTGCTCTATGTTCTGATGGCTTCGCCCCTTTCGGACAGTCAGAATCTCAATACTCATGTTGGCCGGCCATTCTTACCTCTTACAATCTGCCACCATGGATGTGTATGAAGACTCCTTATATGTTCTTGACAGCTATCATACCCGGTCCCAAAAATTCGATGAAGAATATTGATATATATTTACAGCCGTTGGTGGATGAGCTGAAACAGCTGTGGGAGATCAGTGTCACGACGTATGATATTTCCAGGAAACAGAACTTTCAGATGAGAGCTTCACTCATGTGGACAATCAATGATTTTCCAGCATACGGTATGCTGTCGAGATGGAGTACGCACGGCAACATGTCTTGTCCGATATACATGGAAAATAGTAAGGCGTTTCGCCTTAGACATGGAGGAAAAACTTCTTTTTTTGACTGGCACCGTCAATTTCTGCCCGTGAGCCATCCTTGGCGAAAGAACAAGGTCGCGTTCAGATCTGGAAAACAAAAATTTCTTGATCCTCCTGCCAGATTGTCGGGAACACGATATTTGGGAAGTTGTAAAGGAATTGCCCACCGCAATGGAAGATCCATCAAACAATCGTGTCGAGGGGTTCGGTCAAAGCCATAACTGTAAAGGAATTGCCCACCGCAATGGAAGATCCATCAAACAATCGTGTCGAGGGGTTCGGTCAAAGCCATAACTGGACCAAACGGAGGAATTTCTGGGACTTGCCTTATTGGAAAGATAATCTTATAAGGCATAATCTTGATGTCATTCATATCGAAAAGAATGTGTTCGATAATGTCTTCAATACCGTCATGGATATTAAAGGAAAGACGAAGGACAATCCAAAAGCAAGACAAGACATGGCCGAGATATGCAAACGTCATGATCTAAACTTGATAGAAAGGGGAGCTGGTGGACAATTAAGTAAGCCTATAGCGCCATATACATTGAGCAAGGAAGATAGATTAATAATCTGCAAGTGGATATCTACTTTAAGATTTCCCGACGGCTATGTGTCGAATTTGTCTAGATGCGTTGATCTCAATGAACGCAAGCTAACAGGAATGAAAAGTCACAACTGCCACGTGTTTATGGAAAGATTAGAGAGTTGTTGCCTTCTACTGTATGGGTTCCGTTGGCCGAGCTGTCTACATTCTTCAGGGATATCTGTTCAACTAAGCTGACGGTGCAACACATGGTTGAACTTGAGGAGAAGATTGTCTTAACAATTTGCAAGTTAGAGAAAATATTTCCACCGGGCTTTTTCGACAGCATGGAGCATCTACTGATTCATCTACCATACGAAGCCCGTGTCAGTGCATCTGTTCATTATCGATGGATGTACCCCTTTGAAAGGTAAATAAAAATTGATATAATTTAAGTGAAATTTTATAATTCATTGTCAATTCTCAAGATAATTTGTCTTTCTAGGTACCTATACCATCTAAAGAAGAAAGTTGGCAACAAGGCTCATATAGAGGCTTCGATATGCGAAGCATATCTTATCGAGGAGGTGTCAAACTTTTGCTCCATTTATTTTGATACTCATGTCGAGACAAATCGAAATAGACCTCAAAGGAATGACGAAGACGTTGAGGATGGAGGTATATTCAATTTAAGGGGCAAGCCTATTGGGGCTAGTAAGAATCGGCGGTTGACTGACGATGAGTATGATGTTGCGCACCGATATGTATTGTTAAATTGTGACATACAAGAAGTGAGAGACTTGGAGAAGTAAGTGACTACACCTCGTTATAATCTCTAATTTGGTGAAGTAAGTGACTACACTTATTTTTATTCTCTCTAACAGTGTATTTAGAGATGAAGTCAAAATAAGGACACCCGATATTACCAATGAGGGACTTCAAAGAGAGGTTGATTGTACCTTTCCGACCTGGTTTCAAAAATACGTAAGTAACTGAGATAATATGTTATGCGGCTACCATTAAAATATATGCAAGTAAAACATTTAAATTATCATTATTTGTTTACAGGTATTATTGCCTGAAACTACCTTCACAAATGAGAGCATTCGTTATTTGGCATTGGGACCGAAGAAGCATGCGAAGACTTGGCCAGGCTATGTCGTTAATGGCTTCAAGTTTAGGGCAACTCAGCATGCTATAAATGCAGAATTTGTCAATGACAACTTCAGTACTAAGGATTCTGGTGTTTGCATAAGAGGCACCATCTATGACGACGAGCCGAACTTTGACTATTATGGAGTACTTCGGGATATTGTAGATTTACAATATAGTGCCCCATATGATATGCATATTGTGATGTTCAAATGTGAGTGGTTCGATACGACACCAAATATCGGTTGGGGAATCGATAAACAATTTGGATTCGTCGATATAAATCATCACAGGAGGTATAGAGGGTCCGACACGTTTGCGATAGCAAGTTAGGCTGTTCAAGTCTACTATACAAGCTACCCAAGGCGTCGTAGAGATCGATTTGACTGGTGGGCAGTATGCAAGATTAAATCTAGAAATACATTCAATGTTGGAGACCCAGCATACCAAGAGGACGAGATCGAAAAGCCCCAATACTTGGGACAACAGTCGGATACCATGGATGTTGAATTAGAGGTTGATATACCTCCTGCTGAGGAAAATAGACGTGTGAAAGAGGTTGATATACAAGACTTAGATGTCAACCAGGGGAGAAAGAGGCGTCTTGTCCCAAGTATTAAGACTGAAGAAGAAGAAGAAGAAGAAGAAGAAGAAGAAGAACTTGATGAGGATGAGGATACAGATGAAGTTGACGATGAGGATGAGGATGATGATGACAATAAAGATGAGGACGATGACGATGATTAAATATCGATATATTTCAGTTCATGTTTTTGTCGAGGCCGAGGCCGCTGACGAGGACGATTCAGTTTAAATTAAACTCTTGTGTTCTTCTTTCAGTTCATATTTTTGTCGTTCGATCATCTACTTATTATACGATTTTCTTTTTACAGATGGCACTCCTAGTCCTACTCCTCTGGGCGACACTCGTCGCCCTACTGCTGGTATATATATTTTAGTTTAATTTTATATTTTTATATTATTAATTATGTTTATGTGTTCTATTTACAGGGCATGGTTGCGAGCACTCGTGCTGGTGGTGCTGGCCGTGGTGGTCGTGGTGGTGGTGTTGGTGGTGGTGGTGGTGGTGGTCGCGGGGGTGGGCGTGGTGGTAGCGATCGTGGTCGCTAGACGTCTTTCCCGGATGTGACCTCCGATCCCGACCTTGAGAGCTCGGGCACACACTCTTCCCGCCGTCAATCTTCGTCGAGGCCTGCGACTCCATCCGTTAGCGGATCCGTTCCTCTATCCGATAGCAGATCCGTTCCGCCATCGGATGCACCAGCGGATGCATCAGCAGATGCAGCAGCGGACCCAGCAGTTACTGTACGGTGGGCCCCGGAGTAATCCGTACTCAGTTTTATTCTGTTACCGGGGAGTACATGCACGGACCCTCGGATCCTCCGACGCCACCAGAGAGGCCGACGGGCGAGTTCCGACGAGAGATATGGCCCGCGGGTGAATCGTAAGTAAATTTAAGTTAATTTATTAAATTTGTTTTATTTATTCAATTCAATAATCCAGTCGTTGCTTTATTATAGATTTTTCCCGTAGGATGTTGCCCGGAGTCTAGGGTGTATTATCCGGGAAAAATACCATGGCCCCTACCTCAATTTTTTTGAGGTGCCTCAGGACAGGCAGTACGTCTGGCTCGACGAGATGAGGGTATATATCTTAGGGTTAATTATTAATTATTCTTTAATTCATTAATTTTTTAATTACGAGATATTTGAATTTGTGTGTCAGAGGACGTTCTGGTGGCCCCTCCATCGCGAGGAGGCGATCCGCAGGACCTACAAAGCCGCCACCGGGAAGAAGATACGGGATGCGGTGTACGACCTTCTTACGGCGCATATAAAGAAGGACTGGATCCGGGCGGAGTATTATGAGCAGATGTTGGAGAAGATGAATACTCCTCGATATAAGGAAAAATCAGAGAAAGCCAAGGCGAATAGACATGCCCGGGTCTGCATACGGGGGGATCAAGGCCCCACGTACGGACATTGCAGATTTGGTGAGATACCGCAAATTCATTTCACTATTTAATTTGGTACTATTAATATACGAAGTTAATTAAATTCTACGTATGTATGCCCAACAGGCAGTGAAGGAGGGGAGAGAGGCGGAGGCTGTCACCGCTCACGACGTATTCGTGCATACGCACAAGAGGCGGAAGGACGGGAGCTTCGTCGACGCGAGGGCCCAGGAGACTGATGTAAGTACTTACGTTCTTGATTATAACTATAACTTAGGGAAACATATGATTATAACTATAACTTAATTAGGTAAACTTAGGATTAAAACTATAACTTAGGGAAACATAGGATTTAGATTATAACTTAGAAAAACTTATAGTATAAACACATTCATTGGATAGGCTGCGTATCGTGAGGCACTCTGTCGGATTGAGCCCCCTACCGAGGATGTCGGCAAAACGACGCTCACCCATATGCCCTCTTCTATGACCGCTTGCTACGACGACGTGTTCATAGAATCCGCCGGCGGCTTTTGGAAAGGGCACCTGTACGGCTTAGGTTCCGTGGCGAATTTTTTGCAGACGTCGACTCCGCGATATCCACCGCCTCCGCCTCCTCTCGTGCCTCCCGCAGACGATGTGAGGACGCAGCTTGCGGCTCTCTACACGGCGGTGTCAGATTTGCGGTCGATAGTGCTAGGGCACTATCCGCATCCTTCTTCTGCTCCCGATCCGTCTGCTCCTGGTCCGTCTGCTGCCGCTCCGTCTACTGCTGCTGCCGGTGCTTCGGATCGACCTGGTCCTTCTTGTTCCGGACGGCTTTCTTTTGACCGCTCTTCCGAGGCCCGCCTGGTACCGAATGCTACTATCGTGGCGCTCCTTGACATGATGTCGTCAGACCAGCTATGCTTGCTTTCAGACCACGTCTTGTCCCAGGTGCCGCCACATATGGTGGAGAATTATATACGCAGAGTGGATGCGACGGAGAGAGCACGAGACGATCCATCTCCTCCTTCTCAGTAATTTTATTTATGTTTTTGGACATTTATACATTCGGATGTGTATATTTTGTTTATGATTGGATATTTATTTGGCTATGTATGTTGGGATAGTGTGTTGGATAATTTTTGTGTATGTTGTGATATATTGGATGTTTGGAGATATTGTGTTGGCAATATGGATATTTGCTGGATATATTGGATGTCGGATATGTTATATTTGTGTAATGTGGATGCTGAATAAGTTATATTACAGGGAATAGTCTCTTTTCTGTAATTTTTTTTTCAAAAATGTTCCAGTTAGCGACGGATTACCGACGGAATACCGACGGTCTTTTCCAGATAGCGACGGATTGTCGACGGTCTACCGACGGACTTTTACAGCTACCGACGGATTATCCGTCGGCCTTTTCTGAAAAAAATTCGCGACGAAATGGCGACGGACATTGCGTCGCTCATGTTCTGGAAATATGGAAGATATCCAGACGCATGGCGACGGATTATCCGTCGCCAAATGGCCGCTAATCCGACGAGGTAGTGAATTTAGCGACGGTCTCGCGACAGCTAAGCGACAAAAATTTCGTCGCTAAATGTATGAATGTAAGACAGCGACATTTACGCGACGAAATGGCGACAGATTTTTCGTCGATCATGTTCTGGAAATATGGAAGATTTCCAGAAGAGTGGCGACGGATTATCCGTCGCCAAGTAGACGCTAATCTGACGAGGTTGTGTATGTAGCGACTGCTTCCCGTCAGCTTAGCGACAGCGTATCCGTCGTGAGGCGACGGAATGGCGACGGATTTCCCGTCGATCATGTTTTAGAAATATGGAAGATTTCCAGAAGAGTGGCGACGTACTATCCGTCGCTTAGGCGTCGCTAATCAGTCGATGTTAGCGACGGATATTGCGTATCAGAAACCCTCTAATACGCGGTTAGCGATAAATTAGCGACGTATTGTCCGTCGCTATTTGCATGAATATATTAAAAATTTAACTTGTCGACTTTGACAGGAAACCGTCGGCTTACCGTCGCTAAAGTTTTTTATTTCGCCAATGTAAGACCGTCGCTAATTAGTCGCAGAACGGTGGACTAGCGACAAGCTAGTTTTAGCGACGAGGTTATTCCCGACGGATTTTTTAAGCCAGTATCTGTCGAAAATCCGTCGAAAATCCGTCGGTAAATGGATTTACCGATGGACTTTCGACGGATTGTGCCGTCGCTAAAACCTTGTATTTTAGTAGCCAACGTAAGACCGATCACATGACGCTCTAATATGTCATGGCACTTATTTTTTTATGTTTATATCATACTCAGATTAGTTCTACTGCTTATATTACAGTCTTATCTTATATCTCGCTCATGATATGATGTCCAGTTCTCTTGTATAGTTTTACTTTTAGTCTTGACATTTTATCATGTATTACATTATAATTGTCTCTTATAGTATTTGTCAATTCAAATGGAACTGCTGTTGGTGTTTATACTTGTTCACATCCTGACAGGATAACCCCATTATTTTTTAGAGGACTTAGATGCAGATTGTCCGACCTACTACGGGTTTGACATAGATGGAGTATACGTTCAGGGCTTGCCTATGGATTCGGTGCACATAGAGGATGCACCGCCTGTAGTGACTTAGATTAGTTAGATTCTGTCTAGATTTGTATTCCAGTTTCACATACATAGTCTATTGAACTTATTTGGGATTGTTATGTCTTTACATTCTGCACTGTTGTTGTGATTCTGCATTTATTTTAGTCTAGTTATTTTAATTCCTTATATTTATCATCGTGCTTATCTACCTTAGAAGTATGTGATTGAGTTGAGATTATATTCCTCCATACGGAGATGACAGGTTATATTATTGGGTCTAGATATCATATTTTGTAGATGACCCTTACAGCGTTCTACCACCGATACTGCGGCATAGGCTGGACGTACCCACGTGCTCGTGCCCCTAAACAGGGTGCGGGTCGTAGGACTGACATACCCTGTATAGTACAGAGGCCTATTATACCGGTTGTTCTTCAGCAGCATGTCTTGTTGGGTGAAGGTAATACTGGGGATCACTTCGACAACGCTGTGGCAGTGTAGGTAGGATGCAGGTGTAGTGCCCCGTCCCTACATAATGCTCCATTTCCATCCACGGGGTGCGCGAGAAAGGAACACTATCATTATCGATTCGGTTCGGACCGATAGGTCGAAATCGGCCGAATCGGTCGAACGAGAATGGTTGAATTAAGATCCATTCCCCGATATGGAATGGCTTCTTCGGAACCAAGTCCCATATTCAGCAGGTTGCGCCTCAAGGATTGGCTCTGCGGCTGAGTCGGGAGAGACCTCCCGTTGCCTTAGTCTTCATGCCGTGCTTGATCTGGCTTTGGCTTTGGCTTTTGTAATGTGTTTTCGTGAATGGTTCCGATGGGTTTTCATGACTAGCATTTTTGAGCTTCACATTCATATCGAAATTCCTTGAATTACACAGTGTTCTAATCAGTTGCTTATGCGATTGCAGTTGATCGTATAGGCGACGTCAGCGCAGCCAACCAGTCCCTCGTCTGAAGTAAGTCTAAGTCGAGTAGCTAACCTCCTTCACTTTGACCCTCTATTTCAAAATCAATATGAAGTTAAATGAATGCTTGTCATCATAGTGTAGAATGAAAGAAATCATGGTACGATTTTTCACGAAATACTTGCTATCAAACTGCCGATATTGAAAATAGAAAACGTGCTTTCTTATGCAATTCAACTTAGCCTATGCAAAACAATGAATGAATCGATTAACGTTTATCGCAACGATATGGCTAAGTGAGTAAATCGACTAAGTTCAAAAAAAGGCTAAGTTTTGCAACTAAAAGAAAAAGGATAAGGTTCTAGAAAAGAGAGTAATTTTCAAGACTCTGCAAAACGGTCATTGGACAACTTGTCGACAAGATATAGTTTCCTTAAACAGTTGCCTAGGACAAGGAACCGATTCGGCTTGGGAGGAACGAGTATATCAGGCGCCAGCCTTACATCGGCATAGGTTATTCGAAAACTTTCACACAGGGCTCGCTACCCGCAACGAAAGGGTCGCCGTCTAACCCAGCTATAGTCCGTGATGGCTTGACATTGCTGGTGACCTTCACACCCTTTCACTGCTTAACTAATGCACATGACACAGGATGAATATAATAGATGCTTGTATACAATTTCATATGCTTGCCTCAAAACATGTTGACATACAAATCGATGAGGATGGTTAGAAAGATGACGGAAATAGCTAGCTAACATGTTTATAAAACCGCTTGAATCAAATGCAGAGCTTGGATTTTAATTAGCCATTCGCCAGTACATGTGATCGTACTGATCCTCGCACTTTGCAGGTTCCATAAATCAGGAAGGACGTACCAACTGGCTCGGCGACGTTCGTGATTTTGAAGCTTCGGCCACGCGTCGAAGACTTTCCCCGCAACTCCACTTTTAAAGACTCTCAAATATCAAAGAAAGATGGCTCAGCGTCCTTCCATTCCAGGTTACTGGAATACTCTGTTATAAATTGAGAGATGTGTGCAATGTATGGAACGGCTATCTCATCGGCACCCTTTTGTAATTGAGTCATGTTGTAGCCCACGCGGCATGAGTCATGTACTGGAGTCTGTAAATGATGTCTATTATCAATAAAGATCAAAGTTCTCTCTACTTGATGTGTGATTCCATTTGTCTGCTTGCTCTCTTAGATCTCGTGTTTCGGATTACCTTATGACTTGCCTTGTGCGATCGCAAATTAGGTTCGTACGACATCACTCCTAGGGGACGACTATCGATTCGATGGAATCGGGGCATGACATAACGGTATTAGAGCACAGCTTTACGTCCTTGGCCTCCAGTGTCGCATTTCTAGTCTCAAACCGTTGACCTCGTGTCGATGAGATGAGTTGTTCCATGCACTTAACCCAGGACATTTTCTGAAACTAACGAGAGTTGCCTTTCTTTTCCCTGCAGTTGTGGGAGCTCGTGCAGGAGGACGAGATGAGCGCTTCCAGCCGCTCGAGTAATTCCAGACCCGAGCATTCTGTCAACCCAACGGGGATGACGCCTACCATAGCCAGATCTTCCGGCGACCCGATACAACAGATGCTGCAGATGCTCGAAATGCAGCAACGCCAAAATGAGCTACATCGTCAACAGGCAGAGGCTCATCAGACCCAGTTGGAGAATCGGTTCGAGGCTCAATTCAAGCAGCAATAGTATCACGACCCTCACCCAGTGTAAGGGTACGAGAAGTGGGTACGTCCAGCCTACGCCGTAGTGTCGGCGATAGAACACTATCATAGTACGGTAAGATAGATACAGTATATACACTGTAAACGGAGGACAATACAGAAATATACAGCTCAATCACAACTAAGGTAGAAGTACGGTAAGATAGATAGATATGATATGAAGATCACCAAATGAAATACAAACAGGAGAAGAAGTCTAAGTGTCTAAGATAACATCTCCACAAAACATACAGAATAACAACAAGATCCCAAATATATACATCAATGTATCCAAATGAGACAAGACAATAAAGTAAGATAACTAGTCTAGCTAACTAGCCTAGACTACTTGGATAATGTCCTCTGCAAGGATTGGGTCCTCCTGGTAGTCCAGCTCGCAGGTGTCATCTAGGGCTGCTCCATAGTACATAGGACAAAACTCCTCCGTGTCATCTGTAATATTTTAATGGGTCCAGTCAGAACAGGAACGAGCACATAATCTCAACAGTTCATAATATGACAGGAATATAAAGCATACAATAGAGTAAGATACATGAAGCGTTGAAAGGAATGTACGTGAAAAGAGAGAGAGAAAACTGTACTAGAAATATCTACTATAAGTAAAGAACTACAACTGATTAGTGATGTAGAGTACAAGAAAGACATGTGAACGGCTTGAATTTATACATGATTACACTACTGAGTTTGTACATGACTACACTACTTTGGAATTGTTCACATGACTGCTTCTACTCCCCCGTACCCCAATCAATACACGAGGATCTAGATAGGTTATGTTATTGTACATGATCATCACATGGGGCTCATAAATGAGTGCACATAAAGTTATACATGAGGGCTCGGTGAACATGAGAGTACATGAATCACAATAGTATATATGAATAGTGAGAGCACAGGAGTACATGATGAAAGTAAAATACACATGATATGATGTACCCGATGCTCCCGAGGGGGATAACATCTCATAAAAAGATCCATATAGTACCAATCCGTGTTACCAATGTAACAGCATCAAGTAAAGTAATCTAGAGCAAAAATGTAAGTCCTAGCAAGTATGAAATGATCAAAAAATGTACTCGCATGATATCCTGAGTATCTGATGAGTATAGATGTCCAGACAGAGTAGATGAGTCCTATTTAGAGCAACATAGGTCACAACATGACCAGAAAGGTAATATTGAACATTACAATGCATTCTATATGATTTCTAGGTCATCTACGCCAAAGTCAACTCTTGGTCAACTATGGTCAACTTATAAAGTCAAACTAGGTCAACCAAGCTATTCTAGGTCTAAACCTAGTCTAACAAGTCAAGTCTAGGCCTAACCAATGGCTATTCTAGGCAAACAAGCACAACCACAAGCACAAATACCAAATGTAACACACAAGGCATGTATATATATATATGTACATATCACACCAATAGGCTATTGCCTATAACACAAGAGCAAAGTATATATATATATATATATATATATATATATATATATATATATATATATATATATATATATATATATATATATATATATATATATATATTTTACCACAAGCACAAATACCAAATGTAACACACAAGGCATGTATATTTCCTTGCTTCAGAAGAAGGAACTGGTCGTAGAGACCATCTCGAACATGAATAGGGAAGAATCTCTCATAGAATGCATCATAGAACTGCTTCCAGGTGATCCCAGTGCCTAGTCGTCTCTCTTCCACATTCCACCAGTGGTGAGCATTGTCTTCTAACAGTAGGTCCACTGCTGTCATCCAATCTCGAACTGGCAACTAGGATGCCTTCAGTAGCTTCTCTGTACTAATAAGCCATTGTGACACCTCTAGTGGCTTCTCCGTTCCTCTAAAGGTCTTGGGGTTCATATCCATGAAATTCTTGATAGAGCCTTCATAAGTATGCAGAGCCGGTACTGGTGCTGGTGCTGGAG
Organism: Iris pallida; assembly: GCA_029216955.1. NCBI lineage: Eukaryota > Viridiplantae > Streptophyta > Magnoliopsida > Asparagales > Iridaceae > Iris > Iris pallida. The sequence continues at coordinate 1,085,189 of JANAVB010034615.1, read as the reverse complement.
GTGGTGGTGGGGGTCTAGCCAATGTTGCCATCATTATATGTCTCAACAGCTCAGTTTGCTGCCACTGAGCCTGCATCATGGCTTAAATAAATTGGGAAGGAGGGCTCCCATCGGTCGGTGGTGGAGGCATCTGAGGTTCCGACTATGGTGGAAACTGCTGAGAAAATGGTGGTGGTGGAGGCAGTGGTACATTCCCTTCCGGTGGCATGGTAGTGGTCTGCCCAGCCTGGCTGCATGGGGGTCCTGCGATCTCTGGATACTCCGTCGTCGGTGTCGTAGTAAGCTGCGACTGTCCTGGCTGGTATGGTGACGCTGGAGTTATTGGAGGATTCTGTCCCTCCGGAGTATCCTCTTCACCAGATGTGAGGGCTAAGGCAGAAGTGCGTCCGCTTCTTAGATTATACTGTTGGCACGAGGAAGAATAGGAAAATATTAGGAAAGGTTAGATATGAGGTAAATCAAATAATCAAAGAAGTTTCAAAAAGGTTGGAAGTCAAGGATATAGTAGTTCTGGATGAGATATTCCTATTCCTATATGCAGGCTTGTTGGGCACAATCATATAACCCAAGAATATTATCGTAGACCTGCATGGGCCACCACAAAAATATGTTACACCCCAGTCCCAAAATACATAGGACCAAGCACGTGAACATGCCAGCTGCATATGTATGAATAATACTCCAATGTATAGAATCCTCATATATGCACATAAGCTGTAAATAAAATAACCACAGGCCAGAATAACATAATCTAATCTCATCACAGCTCAACACAGAAAATAATAGAGTCCAAATAATAAATAGTATATCAAAAGATAGCCTGGTGAACATGCTCACTCCAAACAGCTATAAAAATAGTCTCACAAGATCAGAGTCCAACCGCCACCAAATAGAAAGAAAAGAGATGTAAAAATAATGTACACTAATGTCTCAAATAAGGAATAAACTAGAAATCAGTAGGAACTGCCTCATCATCGATGTAGGATGGATCCAGAGCCGCTCCATACTCATGCAGAAAGTCGTCTAATCCTGGAGAGATAACCAGGTCCTTAGAGGGACATAGCAAGATACAAGAAAACACCATGCCATATAAACTATGATAATATAATAGAAAGAAAAGGGATGCATGCAATAGGGTTCCTACCAATACTACAGTGGTAATGCAGTTAAGAACAGATCTTCAACGCATGGGCATCTGGCTCAGGAGCAGGTAACTCAGGTATGGTTCCATCAGGATACCAGGGACCTCAAACCATAACATTCCTCGAATGTCAGAGGCCAACAGGATTAGTAATAGGAAAGTGCACAAGGGACCCATACGTTAAGGAAACTTTTCTTCCCACCCAATGCCTAGTAGGGTCACATCCATGACTCATGAAACCTCTAGTAACTGCCAAGTCTACTAGCATGCAACACTATTGGCAGTTACTCCTATCCGTCGCACGTCTCATACGTATCGGTGGCCAGCCGACTACGCGAGCATGTGTCCTACATGTGACTCATAACTCGTGGTAAAGCAAGTGTCAAGGCCGTATGAGATATGCCGATACCTCATCAATAAAAGGGTGGTCACTAGACTAAGTCAATGCAAGAGAAATAAATAAAAGCGAAAAAAACGACCGATAGAGTCGCCTGCACCCAAGTGTGACTTGGACGCACAGTTTTATAATATTAACAAGTAAGAAATATTGAAAATAACAACTAAAATAAGAATATAATAATCACAGAGTAAAGTGGCAAGGTATCTTACCTGATGATGCAAAGTGGCAAGTCCAGGAAATCACAATGTCAGCCAAAAAAGTCACAATCTCCAAACAACTCCGGATGCTGTATCAAACATCAAAAACATACTCGGTGTATAAAATATAACTAGGAAATGCCTATCCAAAAGTCTAATTCTGGAATATGGGCAAAATCATAATTTTGGGTCAAAACGATGTCCGCCATTGGACCCGCCTTGCACCGAAACGTGTGCCAAAGTCTATGGTCTCTAAAGTCGTCAAACTACATGTCTACAGATTCAGTTTGAGGAGAGTAACACAATGGTATGTCCCGTTTGGATTCTGATGAGCCGCGTACAAAATCGTCTGTTTGAGTGGGTTGCGGGCCCACCAAAAAGGGGTTCCGATCGACCTTCTCAGAATCGAACCAAACTTGGCACACAGGACAAGAATTTTGATTCGAACCTGTTGGCATAAGTTTTGTCTTGATTTGACGACTGTACACGAACTTAGGGTCAAGTTTGCAAATTGGCGATATGGGGGTATCTCGACGGATACGGACTGATTTCGTCGCGTACACGACGAAACTGAGTTCCGTCAGTTCCCACACATCGGCAACGTCTATACGCACCTTTCGATGCATATAGCGCGTGACCATGTCGCCCAGTTTGTCGGGGCGCACGCCGTATCGAAAAAATTTCAGAATTTTTCTATAAGTTAACACAGTTTTTCCTCCAACTTCAACATCAATTTACTTTTTATACGTTAATCGAAACGACGATCCAGAAGATGCGTTGCGATCTCGGTTATGTTGTCTTTTACTGTTTTTAAGTAGTTTCTATAAATCTTTAATACACAGTAAGAAAATTGGCCGACAAGTTGTCATTTTAAAACAATTTTTAGTATTACAGAAAACAGGTTTCTCTTCAACTTCGTCTCGATTTTTCGAGCAAGTCGATGGGTTGTTTTGAAATCCACCTAGAGGATCTCGAAGTGGGTCAAGTCTACTTTCCAGAAAATCTTACGGATCGAAAATTGGTGCTACGAGTAAAAAGTTCCGTCGTCGGGAAGTAGGGTACCTTGAGTGGGATAACTACTCCGGGGATGACGAGGGGCTGACTTCCGATGCTCCGTTCGTCGTGCACACAACTCCGTCGCTGGTGAAACGAATCGTAGGCGAAGAGGGTATGTTCTGCCGTAATTTTTGTTTTGGGAGTCTAGGGTTTTGAGGTCTATGGCGGAAGTTATATATAAAACAAATTGGGTGAAAACCTAATACTACTACTATTACTAATACTAATAAGCCAATGGCCCACGGGTTTACTCACGGAAATTAGCGTTGGCTTGCTGCTGAAGCAGCAAGCAAGGGAGACGGTGGGGGGCCCGCCCACTTATGTGGGTGGGTGGTTGATTTTTTATTTTATTCTTTTATTTTTCTTATCTTTCCTTTATTCTTTTTCATTTCGTTTTCTTTCTTTTTCATTTCTTTTTCATTATTAGAAATTCTTTTTTTAGAAATTCTTTTTTTTTTAAAAAAACCTATTTTCTATTTTTCTATTATTACTCTATTTAAATATCTAAATTTTATTTTATTTATTATTTCTAATTAAAAAATATTTTCAATAATTTAGATATAATTATATACACATATATTTCCACATTTATGTATATATAAATATATACATCTTAATAAATCCACACATACAAACATAAATATATACACATAAATATAATACATAAACTTACACCCATACTATGCATTACACTCCTAGTATTATGCATACATATATTTTAGCAAAAATTTACACAAAACTAATATTAAATAATTTAAAAAATTAGGGTGTTTACAGATGTACAAGGACCTCCGCACAAACTTCTGGTGGCACGGAATAAAAAGAGATGTGACACATTTTGTGTCGGAATGCATGGCCTGTCAGCAGGTGAAAGCTGAGCACTAGAAACCGGGAGGGGAGATGGAGAATCTGGCGATTCTAGAATGGAAGTGGGAGGACGTGTGCATGGATTTTATTGTTGTCTGTCGAAGACACCGCGAGAAAATGATGCCATCTGGGTCATTGTCGATCAACTAACCAAGTCAGCGCACTTCATTGCCATTAAAGTTACTTAGAGTGCTAATCGCCTGGCGCAAATTTATCTTGATGAGATAGTACGGCTGTACGGAGTTCTAGTATCCATCGCCTCTAATCGGTACGGTTTATGTCGCGATTCTTGAGTAGACTTCAGTCGGATCTAGGTACTAAGTTACAGTTCAGCTCAGCTTACCATCCTCAGACCGACGGCCAAACGGAGCATGTAAATCAGATTCTCGAAGACATGTTACGGCTCTACGCAATTGACATTAAGTTGAGTTGTGACGTTCATCTACCTCTAGCCGAATTTGCATACAACAGTAGCTATCAATCCAGCATCCAAATGGCACCGTTTGAAGCCCTGTATGAAAGAAATTGCCGATCACCCATTTGCTGGGACAAAGTCGGAGAGCGACAGATACTCGGCCCGGAACTGGTTGAACAGACCATACAGAAAGTTTGGCTCATTCGGGAAAGATTAAAGTTTGCTCAGAGTCGCCAGAAAGCTATGCCGATATCCATCGTCGACCCCTCAAATTTCTTGAGGGCGATCATGTATTTCTTAAAATAACACCCATTTGAGGAGTTACTATGTTCGACGCGAAGGAAAAGTTAAGTCCGAGATTCGTTGGGTCGTTCGAAATACTCGAACGGGTCACTCCAATGGCCTATAAAATTGCCCTTCCGTCGGTGCTAGAAGGTGTACACAATGTCTTCCACATCTCTCAGTTGTGGAAGTACATGCATGACCCTAGCCATATGGTAGATTTTGGCCAGCTGGAGCTCAAGTCCGACTTATCCTACATTGAAGAGCCAGTTCAAATCTTAGAACGCAAGGATAAGCTACTGCGAAATCGAGCGATCCCTCTCATCTGCGTACTCTGGAGTAACCATTCTGTCGAAGAGTCGACGTGGGAGCTTGAATCGGAAATGAAGGAGAAATTTCTTTCATTGTTCTCGTAGAGGTAGGTTCAATCCTTTAGTTTCGAGGAGGAAACTTTTTATTAGTTGGTTATGGTGTAGTGCCCCATCCCTACGTCGTGCCCCGTTTCCGTCCATGGGGTGCATGAGAAAGGAACACTGTCGTTATCGATTCAGTCGGGACCGATAGGTCAGAATCGGTTGAATCGGTCGAACAGGAACGGTTGAATTAAGATCCATTCCTCGTTATGGAATGGCTTCTTCGGAGCCAAGTCCCATATTTAGTAGGTTGTGCCTCAAGGATGGGCTCTGCGACTGAGTCGGGAGAGACCTCCCGTTGCTACGGTTTTCATGTCGTACTTAATCTGGCTTTGGCTTCGATTTTTATGAATGCATTTTCGTGAATATTTTCGATGGGTTTTTATGACTTGCATTTTTGAGCTTCGCATTCATATCGAAATTCCTTGAATTACACAGTGTTCTAATCAGTTGCTTATGCGATTGCAGGTGATCGTGTAGGCGACGTCAACGCAGCCAACCAGTCCCTCGCCTGAAGTAAGTCTAAGGAGAGTGGCTGACCTCCTTCGCCTTGACCCTCTATTTCAAAATTAATACGAAGTTAAATGAATGCTTGTCATCATAGTGTAGAATCAAAGAAATTATGGCACGACTCTTCATAAAACACTTGTTATCAAACTGCCGATATTGAAAATGGAAAATGTGCTTTCTTTTGCAATTCCACTTAGACTATGCAAAATAATAAATGAATCGATTAATGTTTATCGTAACGATATGGCTAAGTGAGTAAATCGACTAAGTTCAAAAGAAAGGCTAAGTTTTGCAACTAAAAGAGAAAGGATAAGGTTCTAGAAAAGAGAGCATTTTTCAAGACTGAAAAATGGTCATTGGACAACTTGTCAACAAGGTGTAGTTTCCTCGAACGGTTGCCTAGGCCAAGGAACCGATTCATCCCGGGAGGAACGAGTATAGCAAGTGCCAGCCTTACATCAGCGTGGGTTATTCGGGAACTTTCGCACATGGCTCGCTACCCGCCGCAAAAGGGTCGCCGTCTAACCCAGCTATAGTCCGTAATGGCTTGACATTGCCAGTAACCTTCACACCCTTTCACTGCTTAACTAATGCACGTGATACGGGATGAATATGATAGCTGCTTAATGTATACAATTTCATATGCGTGCCTCAAAACATGTTAACATGCAATTCGATCAGGATGGTTAGAAAGATCACAGAAATAGCTTGCTAACATATTTATAAAATCGCTTGAATCAAATACAGAGCTTGGATTTTAATTAGCCATTCACCAGTACATGTGATCGTACTGATCCTCTCTCTTTGCAGGTCCCGTGAATTAGGAAGGACGCGCCAACTTGCTCGGTGTTGTTCGTGATTTTGAAGCTTCGACCGCACGTCGAAGACTTTCCCCATAACTCCACTTTTGAAGACTCTCAACTGTCAAGGAAAGGTGGCTCAGCGTCCCTCCATTCCAGGTCACTAGAATACTCTGTTATAAACTGAGGGACGTGTGCAATGCATGGAACGACTATCTCATCGGCACCCTTTTGTAATTGAGTCATGTTGTAGCCCGTACGACATGAGTCCTGTACTGGAGTATGCAAATGATGTCTATTATCAATAAAGATCAAAGTTCTCTCTAATTAATGTGTGATTCAATTTGTCTGCGTGCTCTCTTAGATATCATGTTTCAGATTACCTTATGACTATGCCTTGTACGATCGCAAACTAGGTTCACACGGCATCACGTCCGGGGGACGACTATCGATTCTACGGAATCGGGACGTGACAGCAGGGTCTTCCTTTGGTGGTCGCACCTGAGTGAGGAAGGACTCGACGTTTTGCAAGGCTTTGCTGAGCGCATCCCGGGCCTCTTTGGAGAGACGGGGGATCTCAAAAGGTGACAATCTAGCAGGGGTATTGGCTAGCTGTACCAGTATGTCAAAGTTGTAGGGTTTAGTAAGCCCTACTGCCGAGTCTTTCTGGAGAGGCTTGTCAAAGCGAACCTCCTTTTGCTTCTGCCTATCTGTGGAAGGAGTCTGAGACAGGCCTACCTCTAGTACATCAGGAACAGGGGCAGTAGTTGGTGGAGGTGTTGCCTCCTCAGGAGCATGGTTCTCCTCTTGCCGTTGTGCCGAGCGAGTGGTCACCACGGTGTCATCGATCGAAGCCGAGACCATATGACATGTCCTGACCTTCTTTTCTTTGACAGAAGGGATTATGGGCACCATCATGTCGGAAGTAAGGTCGGAATAGACCTACATGACCTCGCATCGTGGTGTGGAGAACTGGATGAGCCCTTGAGCGTTGTCACGCGCTGGTGGAAGATTGACTACTTCCATTATCACCATCGGGATGGGGACGACCCCATCTTGTACCTCCGTGGTTGGGAAACATCTAAACTGGAGAGTAACTATGTTGGCCTGTGACAATCTTTTTTTCATAGTCAAGTGATATGACTTTGGCGTCGATAAGGCGCTGAATTTGTCCTTTCAACAAGTAGCAATCTCATGTCGAATGATGGACATACTGATAATAATGGCAGTATTTAGGGTTGTCCATCTTCCCCACTTCATCCGAGCGCCTTAGTATTGGGAGAGACAGCTTGCCACTCTTCATCAGTATATTGAAGAATTCTAGCGTATCCTCGTCGTTGAAGGAGTAAGTCTCCTTCGGCTTCTGTGCTTCTGCAGACCTAGGGTTCATGGTTACCGAACCTTTGGAGATGTTGATGGTCATGGCTTGCTTGCCTTTTCCGTCCTTGGGATTGTTGCTAGACGAACGTCTCCTTTTGTCTTCGAGAGAAGGAAGGTTCAGTCCCAGGAGCTGTGCTTCCTGATCTTTCCTTTGTGCCACATCTGCCTCTGTAATGAAAGGTGTCCAATCTATGTAAGGAGTACTGTGCCATAATTTTATCGTAGGCAGCATGTTTTTGCGGCATGAGTCCATGACTATAGGCTCGGGTATACCTGGCGGTAGCCTTAAGGCTGCCTGACGAAAGCGCTTAATGTATGCACAGACAGGCTCCTTCTCTCTCTGGAAGACCTCCATGATAGTTGACATTGTCATGTCCATCCCTCCTTCATAGAATTGATCTACGGATGGATTCTTTAGGTCCTCGAACGATGAAATACAAGCATCCAGAAGGCTATAGAACCATTTATAGGCTACCCCATGCAGAGCTCCTATGAAGATGTTGGTAAGTAGGGTGTCGTCCTTCGACAAGTTCCCTGTCACTGAGGCAAAGTACCTCAAGTATTATCGGGGTGGCTCCTTTCCCTCGTAGGGTGTGAGTGTCTGCGGATTATACTTTAGAGGATAAACTACATTTTCCCACTCGACAGGATATGGCTGCAAAATCCCCATCTTACAGAGTGCTGCTTGCTTCTCTTTGGCATCGTAGTGAGAAAACAGTTCTTTGATGGCTTGTTGTATCTCAGTTGACATTGTCGGGCCTGTAGTCGATGGAGTAGACGATGATGGTCCTGCCTGATGGACGACTGGCAGTTTGATGGATCCATCATTGGCTGCTGGACCAGGAGCAGGTGTGGAGGCAGTAGGTACCAAATTCCCTTCGCTCTCTAACACGAAAGAAGACAGAGTCTTTATTGTGGCATTTAACGTATCTAGGCTCGTCTCGAGAGCTTCGATACGTTTCAGTTGGTTAGGCGCTTCGCTATTGTGTGCCTCATCACCCTAGGCCATAAATATGGACCTTGTGTATGGATGGCTGGAAGGGACAGTAGATCCTTCGCTCTTTGGCTTAGATGTCCGAGCCTCGTCGTCCTGAGGATAGACTGGGAGTTTGCGGTCTTCCTCAGACTCATTGCGATTGGTACCCCAGTATGGTGGCTAGCTGCACCTGTTGAGGCATCCGTATCGTATGGCTCCTTCTCAGATTGGAACACGATATTGTCATGCATAGTAGGAGGTTAGCTACCCTTAGCATCTGACATAGCATCCAACGGAGATTTGGAACGTGTGCCTTGGAACACACTTGTGCTGGGTACCTTTGCCTTGCTACTCTCGAGCCGCTTCCTAGGGTTGGTGGCCGATACGAAAGGATTCTTGGATGACTTCCTGAGAGTTTTAGAACCATACGTTTCGTAGCACATGGCAACATGTAGTTTATCTTCTCTCTTTCTCGTCGACCCCCTGTTGAGCCTCTGACGTGCAGTTGACGTAGGTTGGAGTCTTTGAAAGATAGAGCACCTCCTCTGTGGTAGTACAGCCGTATGTTGACAACAACAGTTGATGTTAATCAGGGTACAAGGATGCCTTGATTTAGGCATGCCCTGCGCTGCCGATTCTTCTTCTGCTTGGGACAACACCAGCTCTTCCGTCATGGTACCCCATTGTACGTACAGGGAAGCTGTATGTGGGTATGATCAGAGAGGGTCTGGCGAGGTAGACTCCTGTCATACTTGTAGGAACACTACTCGTGCGAGTCTCTCTCTATAGGATTTACCCCTGGCTTGCATCACGCATAAGAGTGCTCAAGCGACAGAGGGGTTCAACTAGTCAAGGCATCGAAACATGGGGACCAGTCTTGTATAACTTTCCATCGGCAGTACGTGTGACTGTCAATACGGGCCTTTGTTCGGTCATAGGTGTGGTACGTTTGTTGCACGAGGCACGTACTGCCTTGGATTTCTTTCTACTACCCCCAGCGGGTGCATAGTACTCAGAATCCAATGGAGGCTCGCCTGATGGGAAGGCGATTTTGTTCAAGATGGATCTTCTCGTTGACAATGCTCCCGTCATGACGGGTTGAACCAGTGCATGCTTCCTTCGGCATTGTGCCTTCGTCAAGCGTCTTCCTCCCCATACTTTCCCAGGAAGGGAATTGAGTGAGGTGATATGGCTGTAGCAGCCGAGATCTTCTCATGGTCTTTAGCGTTGAGGGAGTTCTAGATCACAGTTGCCTCCGTCGTGCTGCTCGTCGCAGCCGCCTTGGGCCTCCAAACACGTCGAGTCTTCTTTAAATTTACGAACTGCTTCGAAGCATTCGACTTCTCATTAGAAATGAGATCTTCAAAAGCTTGCAGGTCGAAGCGTATAACCAGCATCTTCTGGGAAGATCATAGTAAGTCATTGTCAGATTGCATCACCGCCTTCTCGTTAGAGGAGAAGGTAGTCCCCAGCAGGGTCGCCATTTTGTTCGACATTGTAATGACCCGCTCCGCCCTAGCGGAACGCCGATTCAAGCGGCAAGTGCAACGACTCAAATGAGCCGTCGACCCGAAAGAGTTGGCATCGACCTGATGAAGAATCGATGCAAGGCTTACATTGGCCCGTCAAGAGGAATCCAGACTTAGACTTTCAAAGGCGCGCTCGGAGTATCACTCGGCCGATGCGAACATCGCTAAGGTGGGTAGCTTCGATGAACCCGTCTTTGCTTAGCCTAGACACATAACAATACGTACACTATTGCTAGAATCACTAGACGTCAACACCGTGCATGCTAATAAATGAATGACTCAACGCACCTAGCTAAGGGAATAATCCCATCTTGTATGTTTGTTTAGAACATGGAAAAGAACTCGACAAATATAAAAATTCACGCACCGCGCTCTACGCTCGTGCTAAGGCACAAGCTTACATTCAAGTTTCCTATGCGTTCAACAATGAAACAATAAATAGTTTACAACAAAGAAACGGAAGACTATCGACATAGTCATTCCGAGTAGAGTATAGCAACATTGGAAGACTTCGGGACCGATGGGTCGCCAAGGCGACTCTCGTACGGGGAGTTGCGTAATGAATGAATGAATGAATGAATGAATGAACGAGTAAATGAATGAATGAATCAACGAATGAATGAATAATACGTGAAGAATGAATGAATGAACGAACAAGTGAAAGAAAGAAATGAAAGAGTGAATGAAAGATAAGAAAGGAAAGAATGGTTAGCGACAGGTATGACGGGCACGTGCAACGGGGCTCGCTACCCGCGCTGCACGGACGCCAACCTGGTCGATAACGCATTATGGCTCAGAGACAGCATATGGCTCAAAGACATCCATTAAGTTAAATGACAAGTCAATACGAAATGGTCGTGGACAAACGGTACGGGCGATAGGGGGAATACCGTGGCCATCAAGAAGAAGGATTCCGCGGCACGATCGAGGGAGGGGGGGTATATCGTGGCCGGCCTAGGCGGAATCAGACATGGGGCTTACGGGCTGCTTTGAGTGGGGGCTCGGCCACTCAAGGAGACGTAAGGCCAGGCATTTCAAGAGACTTATCAAGGTGTACCAGCCATCACGCTTCGATAGTTGAGAATGTCCAAGAGAATATGTCCAAAATGGCTTGTGAAACCTGCAACCCGTACATGTAGATTAAGTGGGCTATGCTTTTGGCAATCCATGTGCAAGTCCTTGCATTGAAACAAGTAGTCTAAGTTAACTAAATGAAGTGCCTTCTGAACATGCTTGAAATGTAACACACCAAGTGAATAAAGAGTAATTCATGCAAAATGAGTTAGAGAACGTGCCTACGATGTGCTAGAACCTGAGGCAGGGACACGAACTTGACATCGAAAGTTTAAATTGAATTGTTGACTAACTTGGTTTACTTTGGACGGGGAAGGCCGGACGGTAAGTATGGGTAAGTCATGCATGCATTTCCATGCAGACACTTGAATTCAGCAACATGAGATAGGTTACGAAATATGCCATGAAACTGATCCTAAGGCAAGATTAGAAAGACAGTGAATGATAGATGGTGCACAAAAGTAAATAGAACGTGTTTGGTAATGATGGCATTATGGCGAGCTAGCCTTCCCACCAGTGCATAACAATGTACTGATAACCCCACAGTCTGATGCAGGATGCAGGAGACGTCATCGGGTGCGGAGCTTCCCTCGAACGTGCTAAGGTGCGGAGCTATCTCTGGAGCCTTGGAGCGTTGCAAGGAGCTGGAGCACCATATACAGGACATAATGTATCGGAACATCGCCATGAATCATTCCATCTTGTAAGCCACTTGGCACGCCTTTTATGTTTCAGAGAGAGAGAGAGCTTGAGAGACTTGTAAACTCGGCCTACCGCCGCTTGTAAACTTCTTGAATATCAATAAAGAGTTTGAATTCTCTTCAACTTGTGTTCATTTACTTTCCGCTGCAAATGGGGACACTCTGTGCGACTCTGTGGCCTAGCTCCATGACGGCCGTTTTTGTAGTTAGCCTTGCACGGGCGCAACCTAGGCCCGTGCGGCATCACGCCTTAGCGAGGACGATCGCTCCTACGGGAGCGGGGCGTGACAGATTGGTATCAGAGCACGGCTTTACGTCCTTGGACTTCACGTCGATTTCTCAGTTTTGAAAGCTCGTCATTGGAAAAAGAAGTGTACGCTCTCTCTCATTATGCCTTGGGATATTCCATACAATAAGTCTAATATTTTCAAAAGCTCGTACAAGTACTCGGTTGAACGGATCGATAGGCGAAGGCCTTTGTGCCATGACGGACCTAAGTCGAAAGAAAACTAAAATGCTAGAAGTTAGCAAACGGCGAATGAGTACACGAGACCAAAGTATAGTTCGAACGGGATGGTTATGCATGCAGCCTTTTGGCTAAGTTGTGCGAAGTATCGCGCACCTAGACCTTCTGGTGCAAACGAGTTGCGAGCGAGATCGATTATCGCTCGAACAAGAATAAGTGAGCGTGCAAACTCGAATATAGTCCGCACAGGATAGCTATGCACACGGCCTTTTGGCTAAGTTGTGTCGCGTGTCGCGCACCTCGACTTTTGGTGCAATCGAGTTGCGAGCGATATCAACTACCGTTCGGTCGGGAACAAAGCTATACTTAGAGTGTATATCGATAGGAACGCTATCGAGTTCACGCTTAGGCGTGCACGGAAGATTGATTTAGACTATGAGGAATGGGCAAACGCACGATTGAACATATCGATTGGAATCGAATGATCTTTTGAGGATTTATAGAATGACTTGAACCCGAGTGGTGTATGTGATAGGTTCGAAGAAGGATAAGAGTGAGTGTCGACGACTAGTCGAGTGGCTCGAACCATGAGTGGTGTATGGACGTTATAGAAATTGTTCGAGCGAGACTAAAGGATTTACGGATAGTACGAGTATGTCGGCGAGACGATGCGATCGCGCAAAGCCCTAGAACGCGTCACGCTTAGTTGGTCGTAACTTCGAATGTCCCGAACGAGATGTCGTTCGGACAACTTGTCAATGGGCAACGCAAGTTAGAAAATGACTCAAAACAATGAATAAAGATGTATGTCTTGATCGAGGAAGCTAAAAAATGGCACTTGTAATTTCGGATTGAGTCAAATGAAATGTGACTTGAGTTTTGGAGAACGATATTGAAACTAGCTTGAGGAATAGCGATCGAACTTGATCTTGGATTGAATCGAATGGAATTGTGGTATATCCAGTTCGAACAATAGCATCAGTCGCACGATTCGAAATTGGTTGCAAAGGAAGATCGTCAGGTTACGCATATCGTCGATGGTATTGAGGCGTATCAAAGATCGATATACGATAACTCGGGGGTACTCTGACTCGGCGAATGACGATCGTTCAAATGTCATTTTTCTGAGGAATGTTATACTCGGGATATTGAAATGTGTCGAGGAAAATATAGACGTGGCTCGAGGATTTTCTGGTTGAATGAATGACGGTCGAACTATCGAATAGAGATCTCGGCTTGGATGAAAATAAAATATTTGGATTGCTTCGACGATAACCCCAATGTCGACTTGCTTGTCTTATACGAGCGCAACTCCAGCCTCGCACATGCGTCATGCCGATTAGGGCGATCACTCCGCGTGAGCGCTGATATGGTGATTCATACAGCGGGGGTGATTGAACTTGCATGGCGTGGCAATTTGTGTGCTTCGACTTGTGGTGATGCGAAGGTGAACTTGAGAATGACTTGATGTGCTTGATGATTGAGCTTGAGGATTGCGTAGGTCCAATCCGCGTATCGAGAATGAATTAGTCCAGGCGCCAGCAAGAGTTACGCCCCGATGAGAATGATTATTCCATGGGAGCGTTGCATGGTGATTCATGAACCACCGTGGATAATCGGACTCGCGTGAGATTGGGGCGCAACATATTGTCAAAGCTAGATGAACTTGTGAATCGAATACATGAATTGGTTAGAATGGATATGTGAAGTATGTCGATTTGGTGATTTGAACGGATTCAAATTCGTTGTGCTGTGCGACGAATGCCTTGATGCGAATAGGTGATCGTGCTCGATGTTTAGAAATCTGAGTGACGCGAGCTTGGGTAGAAAATCCCATACTACCGACTTTGGTTTGACCCTAGGATTGGGGTCAGTGTTGGCATTATTGTTGGGGAACTATGATTCCAATCCTGACATTGACTTAGCCTTGAAAAATGGCCTAGCGGTTAGGCGAGACGCCCTGTTTCAAGTGTTAGCAATCGAAAGATTGATCTTGAGGATTGGCATGGATGGATAGCATGAATCACGAATATAGGAAATCCTGCTCACGAGACTCGGCTGACATGTATATATTTCTGGGACGTCGGAGTATGTGCACGATGTGACTCGAGTGAGAATGATGAATTCTCTATCACGCGGTTTGGTGAATGCATGTATTTTGGGGACGCCTGGAATGCGTGCACGATCCAACCAAGTGACACGTTGAATTCCAAATGAGACTTAAGGAATGGAAAGTATCGGGGATTGAGATCGTACTAAAAGAAAGGAATGATACTAGTACGAGCGTGGCTCGGGATCAAAGAAACGTGTGAGCAGAGTGTGCATGAACGACAACGAGATTGGCCCTAAACAAGTGAATGATATGAAATCGATATCGTGCAAATAAAAGTTGGTATAACAAATTGAACCATTGATTATACTCGATGATAGTGCAATACTTGGTCTTGAATCGGACGGAAATTACTTAGACTTGGTCGACCCCGCTAAGAAGAAATCATACTGATTTCGTGGACAAGAACGCTTGAGAAGAGAATCGGGTCATCTCGATGACTGAGATAAATGAAAGTGAGTTTGCCTCAGCCTACGACCCTCGTATTTGACGAATTACAACATGCCTCGTACGACCATTTCAGTCCCATGACACGAAGAAATAGCAACCAAGACGAAGAAACACTTGAATTGAATAAGTACCATCAACTCTAAAATGAATGAAAAGTTATTCAATAAAATCGACCAAATGTATGCGACACAAAACTTAGAAAGGTATCGAGCATGCCATCGAACGATAGAGCCGTTCGATAGAATTATCTAAGAAACATGGCGACACGAGTTAAAGAATGGTAGGATGACCTGCACTCAGGAAGTCTCGAGGATAAGACTTGTTTTGGGTGGTGTATTATGTAATGATCCGCTCCGCCCTACCGGAATGTCGATTCAAGCGGCAAGTGCAACGACTCAAACGAGCTGTCGACCCGAAAGAGTTGGCATCGACCTGATGAAGAATCGATGCAAGGCTTACATTGGCCCGTCAAGAGGAATCCAGACTTAGACTTTCAAAGGCGCGCTCGGAGTATCGCTCGGCCGATACGAACATCACTAAGGTGGGTGGCTCCGATGAACCCGTCTTTGCTTAGCCTAGACACATAACAATACGGACACTATTGCTAGAGTCGCTAGGCGTCAACACCGCGCATGCTAATAAATGAATGACTCAACGCACCTAGCTAAGGGAATAATCCCATCTTGTATGTTTGTTTAGAACATGGAAAAGAACTCGGCAAATATAGAAACTCTCGCACCGCGTTCTACGCTCTTGCTAAGGCATAAGCTTACATTCAAGTTTCCTATGCGTTCAACAATGAAACAATAAACGGTTTACAACAAAGAAACGGAAGACTATCGACATAGTCATTCCGAGTAGAGTATAGCAACATTGGAAGACTTCGGGACCGATGGGTCGCCAAGGCGACTCCCGCAGGGGGAGTTGCGTAATGAATGAATGAATGAATGAGTAAGTGAATGAAGGAATCAACGAATAAATGAATGAATATGTGAAGAATGAATGAATGAACGAACAAGTGAAAGAAAGAAATGAAAGAGTGAATGAAAGATAAGAAAGGAAAGAATGGTTAGCGACAGGCATGACGGGCACGTACAACGGGGCTCGCTACCCGCGCTGTACGGACGCCAACCTGGTCGATAACGTATTATGGCTCAGAGACAGCCTATGGCTCAAAGACAGCCGTTAAGTTAAATGACAAGTCAATACGAAATGGTCGTGGACAAACGGCACGGGAGATGGGGGGAATACCGTGGCCAGTCAAGAAGAAGGATTCCGCGGCACGATCGATGGAGGGGAATATCGTGGCCGGCCTAGGCGGAATCAGACATGGGGCTTACGGGCTACTTTGAGTGGGGGCTCGGCCACTCAAGGAGACGTAAGGCCAGGCATTTCAAGAGACTATCAAGGTGTACCAGCTATCACGCTTCGATAGGTGAGAATGTCCAAGAGAATATGTCCAAAATGGCTTATGAAGCCAGCGACCCGTACATGTAGATTAAGTAGGCTATGCTAGTGGCAATCCATGTGGAAGTCCTTGCATTGAAACAAGTAGTCTAAGTTAACTAAATGAAGTGCCTTCTGAACATGCTTGAAATGTAACACACCAAGTGAATAAAGAGTAATTCATGCAAAATGAGTTAGAGAACGTGCCTACCACGTGCTAGAACCTGAGGCAGGGACACGCACTTGACATTAAAAGTTTATATTGAATTGTTGACTAACTTGGTTTACTTTGGACAGGGAAGGCCGGACGGTAAGTATGGGTAAGTCGTGCATGCATTTTCATGCAGACACATGAATTCGGCAAAACGAGATAGGTTACGAAATATGCCATAAAACTGATCCTAAGGCAAGATTAGAAGGACAATGAATGATAGACGGTGCACAAAAGTAAATAGAACGTGTTTGGTAATGATGGCATTGTGGGCGAGCTAGCCTCCCCACCAGTGCATAACAATGTACTGATAAACCCACAGTCTGCTTTCAGGATGCAGGAGACGTCATCGGGTGCGGAGCTTCCCTCGAACGTGCTAAGGCGCGGAGCTATCTGTGGAGCCTTGGAGCGTTGCAAGGAGCTGGAGCACCATATACAGGACATAATGTATCGGAACATCGCCATGAATCATTCCATCTTGTAAGCCACTTGGCACGCCTTTTATGTTTCAGAGAGAGAGAGAGCTTGAGAGACTTGTAAACTCGGCCTAGCGCCGCTTGTAAACTTCTTGAATATCAATAAAGAGTTTGAATTTGCTTCAATTTGTGTTCATTTACTTTTTGCTGCAAATGGGGACACTCTGTGCGACTCTGTGGCCTAGCTCCATGACGGCCGTTTTTGTACTTAGCCTTGCACGGGCGCAACCTAGGCCCATGCGACATCACGCCTTAGCGAGGACGATCGCTCCTGCGGGATCGGGCCGTGACAGACATCACAAAAGGTTGAATGAATTTTTTTTGTATTTAATGTAAAAAGACATGTGTACAGAGAAAGAAGTCCTAAATAGGATATGATCTTCCTGAGACCCGAAGAGCTATGCTTGCATCTCAAGATAATCCCACTTTATTATGCTTAATTAACGACGAACCTTTGGAAAGTCTGGACAATGTCGTCCATAAGAAACCAGCTTTCTTATTTGAAGAGGCGATCAAGAAGACATCACAGCCCAAAGCGAAGAGAGAAGACAGATTTTATCAATGTGAGGATAGGATCATGTACCGCCCAGAAATGTCGAGACACTTGTCTTTGTCTCGATACGTATTTTCTAGTTATCTACGCTGCATGGGATGGGACCTGACCCCGATTCAACAAGCTAGAGTCGGGAGGATATGCTACAGATTGGGCCCACAGAATCAAGGATTTGTTCTACAGCACTTCGGAGAGCTACAGCTCCCATCTGAGAGGTTTGAAACCAAGCTGTATACCTCCTGAAGATTCATCAATGTTGCTTCCCATCTGAGTACCTATTTTCATGAACATGTTTGCGAAGGCTGAAGGAAGTTACCCCGATCAGACTATGTGCTTAACGGGCTTAGTGAATCCCGATATGAAATGCTGGAACAGTGTAGTTGTTTTGGTTTTGGATCATTTTAAGGATAAACTCCTTGAATTAGAACTCTATGATCCGATTTGGATCACTGCTCATGGCTTTCGTCCAAATGCTTACATGTTTCTGGCTTTAGTTGAAAGATATAATGAGAGGACCGGTACCTTCATGACACCTCACGGGGAAATAGGCTTTGCTCTTCATGAGATAAAGTATCTTTCACATTTGCCAATGGATGAAAATCCCTATGAAGAATATGTGCCAACGAATGAGGAGTTGGATACTCTCTCTATAGAGAACCCTAAGATGGTGGCTGTGTTCGAAGAATTATTATGCCATTATCTAATTTATTCCCTTTATTACAAAAGTGCTTCCAAAGGGACTTGCTACATTACCAAATGGCTGCCATATCTGTTTCTCGGGCATCCTCATGAAGAAATGATTGTTGAAAGTCAAGCCTGCAATCCTTGTTTCGTCGAACCGTTCGATCGCAGTGATGTAGAAAAATTGATAGAGAAAACTAAGCACTGTGATAACATCTTGGATATAAATTGGTACCCCTTTACTGCTTGTACCAAAATCGAAATTTATCTTAGACAAGGTTATAGAACCATGTCTCAAGAAGCCCAGCTGGCGGGTTTTCTCTCTTTATGGTTACGGCGGTTTGTGATACCTGGAGCCAGTGCCGTTGACCGATTCCATCGAGGTGTACTATTTGCCTCAGTGCGTCTAGTATTCGGCTACAAGATGGATCTTCTTTTAGCGATGACATGTTGCTTGAATGCAGGCTTGCGTTCCTTCGTTAACACCATGGTGTATGATAAAAGTTCTCGGGACGACTTCCCTCGTACCGAAATGCCATACACATATCTATTTAGGTGGTTGTTGTTGTATTATCCTGATTTGATGGACCCTAATGTGGGTACAGTCGGAGGTGACTTCATCAGGCATTATTCCAATGCTCGATGGAACATCAATGCGCTGTCAGAATGCCAAAGAGCTTTAAACCGAGGGTCCAGATGGAGATTTCAATGTGTTTCTCCTCCTCCAGGATATGAAAATCTCCCTCCACAACTCATGGACCTGGAAGCAGCATCTCTCTGTCTGTCTTCGACTGAATTCGCATGGTTGAAGACAATTCGGCCTTCACATTTAGTTTATCGGTTTGAAGGCGAGTGCTTTCTAGAACTGTACTTACCAAGCCGATTTGCCCGACGGTTTGGTTATGATCAACTGCATGTAGTTATTGCCACCACCTGTTTACAGGCTAAGGGTTACCTAATAGACGTTGCCAGAGCTTGGAGATACTATAATGCAAGAGGAACTAAGTCCATCTTCTCGATGCCTCATGTCTCTCAGATGGGCCCGCGTATGTTATATACTTACGCAAATTTTTATACTTCAGCCAACACTTTTACCAAAAACTTCAATATGGCTGACAGCTTTGCCAGTGGTAGATGTTCAAGAGCTGAAGTTTACACTGCACATTCCTTCAGAGATGAAGAGAATCACGAACCCGCTGACGAACCTCTGGAGTCCTCTCTCGTAGGTTTTTATGATGAAGTCAACGAACCCCTAGATATATCTTTGAAGATACGGAAGGAGAAGTCCCCAGTGAAAGGACTTGGGAGAAAAAGAAAGACCGAAAAATCATCAGCCCCTTCTCATCCTCATGATCTTCCTTCTTCTCCTATGGCTGTAGGGAAGAGAAAGAAAACTACATAGGTCATTACAGAGCAGTCCACTACCAGGACCACAGGGTCCCAGACAAAACAGATGTATACCGGAGCATCCTCTGGAGGAGGAGAGGCAACTCCTTCTTCAGTTCCATGAAGTAATCCAGTTGCCCAAGGAGAGATTATTAGAGAGCCCAATGTACCAGCTGACCTTGATAAGGTTGAAGAAGAACCTGAAACACCTCTGGTATGCAAGGCCAAAAGGAGATTAATAGTGTCTCCAAATGATCATCAAGAAACATTGCCTTCGCAAGATATACCACCTCCACCAGGTTAATTTTAATATTCCTCTAATGTGATCTTGATTGAGTAACATATTAACACTGATTTCCCTTTTTTATCTGCAGAGGTTAGCACTCCAGCTTCGATCGTTACAGAAGGGATTTTAGGGCCCATAGTTACACAAATGACGATTCCCGTGACTGTGTTAGCTGCTGTGGGAATTAGGATGTCATCTCCAACTCCAGGAGTCCCAAAGGCTACACTCCTCGAGAAGGAGTTGCCTTTCACAGAATCCAATCATGATGTCGCTATTCCTTTCGTACCCCAATCTCCTACTCAATCTCAAGAGGATCAAGAAATTATAGCGTCTCTTGCAGACTGTGATTACGGCGATGTATTTGAAGATGATTCTACAAGCGCCGTTGAAGGTGACCAGACTTCAGCAAAAATCATGCCGAATCTAGCAGTGCCAATTAAAGAATGCCATACTATTATTGAAGGTGAAGAGCATCTTGTTGTTGAAAAAGGGCTTTTAAGTCCAAAAACTAATGAGCCTAAAAGCCAGGATAAAACTGAAGATCATGAAAATCAGGTCATGGCCCCTAAAGATGTTAGGATCAATGAAAATCTCAACACTGATAGTGCAGTGATTCAAACTCCCATCAACCAAGCTTTTGCGGTCAAGGATACATAAGTGATTGCCCCAACTGAACAAGCAGAATCAGGGGTCGGAAGTAGCCGTTTCTTATCAGGCAGTTCTGACGCTGGGAGTAGTCAGGCAGCTGTATCTGAAACTACCATGGCCAGACTCCGCTCTGATTTAGACATGCCACGTGAAACCCCATATGTATTGCCATGATCAGGTAAAATTTTGACTTTTATTTACCTTAATTCTTGTAATTTACATGTGATAACTGTGCACCTTGATTACAGTGGGTCCTATGGGGACACTTGCGAAAACTGCATCGACCACATTCAGTTTTAGCTCAACTATGGCTCCTCTGGATATGGGGACCCAAACTGGAGAGGGAAGCTCTTCTATGATCCCAGTACTCGGATCCCCTGGTGTACAATCTGTAGTTCCTCCAGTTACTTCAGAAACGAGAATTCCAGTAGAAGTGGCTACCTCGGGGATCTCAGCAATGAATAGAGCTGTAGTTGAAGCTTAAACTAATGCTTTCTTCACTTCTCTGAAGCCTCTAATTCAAATGGTTATGGAAAAAGACCAACCTTATGAATCAGTAAGGGGCCCTAAGTCCTTCATCATTGGAGCTATCCGCAGAATTGAAGATCTGGATAAATTTAATTATTTAGATCATATTTTGAATGAACTTGAAGAATCAATCAAGTCTTACAAAGATCTAACAAGAGGAAACATTCAGAAGCTTGTAGATACTGAGTGCGAGGTGATGGCTCGTGAAGCTGTAATATGAAGAGCAGAATTTGAAGCTTCCATGGTAGCTTTCTTATAACGTTCTGCAGAGTTGGAATCTCGCATTGTCGAGACGACTTCCTCTGTTGAACGTTATAAAACTAAAGCTGTAGAGAAGGAAAAAAAAGAAACTGAATATCAAATTCGTCTCCAAGAACTAGAAATTGAAATGGCTCAGCTTCGAGAAGCAGTTAAAGCAGCTCGACGACGCAAAGAAGAAGTATTGGAGATGCAACAAATCGCTGCGAGCCAATTAGATGACTTGAGAAGGCAACGGGATGCTCTTATTCAGACTGAAGGTGCAGAATTGGAATGTCGAACAAAAATGCTGTAACCTTTTGATCCAGAATCCGAAAGAGCTCTTACAAGGCAAATGGTAGTTGACTCCAGGGTAGAGAGGGCGGAGAATTTGAAAAGATTAATCATTGATCTCAGCACTCAGCCTCCCCAATGAAGCAGTCTACAGGATCTTTTATCTTCTTGCCTTTCAAGATGATGTACTTTTCTTTTTGACATTTTGAATATTATGGCAATAAAATAATGCTCTTTTTGTGATTCTATTACTTGTTATATACCTATAGTAGATATAACTAATAGATAAGGATAGGAAAATATGTTCAGAGGTACCAGACATGACATATCCTCTAAAAGAAAATGACAATTTCAATTATATCTGTTCAGAGGTAATATGGACGTGACAGAATATAATTCAGAATATTATCATCTCAGAAGACGACTTTATCAGAGGTAATGTGGATGTAATAAGTTGCTGATACAGAAAATAGAATTCAGAGGTAACATGGACAAGAATCTATTGATATAGAAAATAGAATTCAGAGGTAACGTGGACGAGAATCTATTGATATAGAAAATAGAATTCAGAGGTAATGTGGACGTGAATTCATTATTATATTTTTTTATTGATGATCTTCAAATCGGTTAAGACTTAAAGATGGAATATCATGTCTAAAGAGACAAGATATCTATGATAAAAAAAATATATATTTTAAAATAGCTAGGTTTTAAAAGAAGGCATTGATAATTTGGATAGACTCCATTGAGGATTTTGAGAGGAAGGGTATTCCTGATTCTGGAGATACCAAAAACTCTTGTTTATCCGTTTCAAGGAGGCTTTTGCTGATAAATATCAGTTTTAGAGCAATTTCGTCACCAATATTGACTTGAACCAGCTGATCTTCAGTAGGTGGCTCACGTTGCTCAAAGCAAATTTCCTATTGAGTATCCATCCTTTGTGCCAAAGGATCAGATTCAGAAGCTTCAGCAAAGTCTTTGTCATCTTTCGAGAACTCAGCAGTCACCATATTGGAAGATAGAGTTACGCGATGGATGTGCCCTACACTGGTATCTGAATCCCATGAGATAGAATCAGAAGAGTTAGATCGTTCTTCTTCCTCGAATTCAGAGGCTTCTGGAGTCGGAATTGGTGAAGTATAACCTAATCCCTGCTTCGTTTAGCCCTAGTATTATTGTGATTTTCCTTTCAAAGCAGGAATACGAATAGGAGTTCGCCTTCCTTTGCCGCCATTGAGACCCGCTTTAAAATTATAGCCCATCTTTTGAATGATATCTTTTGATTGCTGACTATAACGACGTAGTTCAAGTCTTCCGTTATCATGATTTTTTTCTTCATTATTGGGCGTGATCTTCTATTCCGTTCCTTTACTAAAATGTATAGGAAGTTCATCTTTCTTCCTGGAAGGAGCTAAGAAGGAGTCCTGCATTGGCTCGAGCAATACTTCATTTCGAGAAGCTTCAACTGCTCCTATAGCAAGTGGTTTGAAGTTATCTAACATTTTTAAACAACATCGACTATAATAAAAAAATATCAGTATACTGTAAAGGAGATGCTACTTTATTGATTTATACATCGTCATTTACAACATGATCCTTAGCCTTCACAAAAGGCTTAGTAAGGTTCATAACCAGAGGAGGAGAAGGAGAAGGAGAAGGAGGAGGTTTGTTACGACGAAGGTCGATAACAAGAGGCTCAGAAGAGGTGAGCTCCCTTTGTTCCTTTTCCATAGCAGGAGGCTGTTTGTTATGAGAGGAAAGATGTATGGTCAATGTCTGAGAAGAAGAAGGACAAATAGTACGTCCTTTGACGGGGATCAAGAAAACATATTTTGAAGTATGTTTCTGATCATCCTTACTATCCATTGCCAATACAACTTTCATGAACTCTTCTTTGTACATCCGAGAGTCCGTAAAATATGCTTCAACCCCCTGAAAGGATTCAGGTCGGCTACTTCCTTTTGGACTTCTCCATTGGCATCCACATATTTGAAGTATTGATATAAAGTGGATGGTACAATGTTATGCTCATGCAGAAAAGGTCTTCCCGGCAAAGAATTGTAAGAGCCATGATTGTCGATCACGTAGAAATTAACCTTCGTACGAAGATTGCCTATTTAAACTTTCAAACGAATCTTTCCCAAAGGTTCACTTCTTCCAGAATTGAATCCCAGGATTGTCGTGATGGTTGTCAAAAGATTGTGTACAGAAATCTTCAATACATCTAGTAGAGTCTTTGGCATGATACTGAGCACAAACCCAGGATCGATCAGGATACGATCAACCTTCATGGTATCAACATATCCTGTGAAGTAGAGGGGTCGATCATGACAATTATCTTCTAACAGCATATCGTCTTGTGTAAAGGTGATGTTTGGCATCAGTTCCATCACACTATGACAATGAAGGCATGTTATAGGCTCATCCTCTGGTCTCTTGAGAAGTGCTAGACAAGTATCGGCTTGCGTTAAAGCTTCACTCAACGTTTCTCCAGTCCTCCTCGAATGACGGAGTAGCTCAAAAATTAACAATCTTGTCGGAGTATTGGCCAGTTGAGCCAGTATATCAAAGTTACTTGGCTTCTCAAGTCCCAAAGTTAGAGTTTTCTTTAATACTTTGTCAAAATGGACAGGCTGTTTTCTTTTGTCGGCTGTCATCGGTTTGGGAAGAGTTGCCTCTATCTGGGGTTGATGGATTATTGACAGCAGGAGAAGATGTTGCTTGAGGAGCCTCCAGAGCTGGAGCAGGGTCTTCTTGACCCTCTAAGTAGTCTCTTAGGTAAGGTTTCCCAGGCCTTGTACCAGTCAAGGCTTCTTCCTCGGATATAGGCTCAAAGGACACTATATTGCAGTTTTTTGCCTGGATCTTGTTTCTGGAAGATTTATTTCGACAAGATGGAGAGTTTGTCAAGTAACCCAAACCAACCCGAGTTGGATGTGAGAAAGACATAGAGAAAGGGGTATAGGAGATCCCTTTCCATGATTCAAACCAGAGGCCTCTTGTAGATCATATCCCATATTTGTCATGAGTTCACGAGATTGTGGACTGTATAGATGGAAAGCTGGTTGGTATTTAGCATCTGATTTTGACAATGTTGTCTTATCAGTAGTAGAAGAAGAAGGATTATCTGCTGCCGGGATGAAGGTAGCAGTTAGAGATGGAAGACAAGGCTCACTAAATGAAATTATGTGACATAATTCATTTTTAGTGGCCTTCTTGGACTTAGTGGAAGAAGATGGTGTTTGAAAGTCCGCCACTAAATCTGGATGGATCCATATAATCTCCCCTTTATCAGTAGACAAAGGAAAAAGACCATCTGTCCGTACAAGTAGAAAATTAACAATTTCAATGGGGATGATGCCGTCTTGCACAAGTTGAGCTGGAAAATCTCTAAATTGTAAGAGACGACATTAGTCGTTACAGTTTTCTCGTCTTGCTGGAGAGTGATTGCACCAGAATTGACCATCTCTTGAATTTTACCCTTGAGCATATAGCATGCTCGAGTTGGATGTCCAATAAACCTGTGGTA
Source organism: Iris pallida (assembly GCA_029216955.1). Lineage (NCBI taxonomy): Eukaryota > Viridiplantae > Streptophyta > Magnoliopsida > Asparagales > Iridaceae > Iris > Iris pallida. Next base: position 1,060,147 of record JANAVB010034615.1, on the reverse strand, counting down.
AACATAATATTTAGGATGGTTAGTCTTACCAACTTCATCTGGCCTTTTAGGTTCTGGCAGTTGGAGTTTGTTGCTTTTGATGAGGCAATCAAAGATACTCATGATGTCATCTTCATCAAAAGAGTATTCTTCTTTTGGACGAGGTGCCCGTTGTGGTGGTGCTGAAGAGGTAGATGTTGGCTGATTTACATTGATGGCCAGGGCTTCTTTGCCTTTGAGGTTAATGGCCAAAGTCTCCTTGCTCTTACGATTGTTCTGTCGGCCATTATTATTTGGTGTAGCACGTTCGTCTTTGTCAAGATTAGGCATTTGAATGCCTAATTGCTTGAATTTGTCAGCGCTTTCTTCTACGGCTTTGGCATTCATTATGAAATAAGGCCAATCCTGGAACTGTGTTGATCATGTCCACATGCTGATTATAGGCAACAAATTTGATTTGCAAGTGTCTATAGTTAAAGCATCTGGAGTTCCAAGAGGCATTTTGAGTGCTTCACGGCGAAACCGTTCAATGAAACGTTCAGTCGTTTCATTATGTCGTTGTTTGATTTTGATGAGAGGAGACATAGTCATGTCGTTGGTTCCCTCATAAAATTGTTCCAAAAATATTTGTTTGAAGCCAGCGAAAGAGGTTATGCACCCATCTGGTAAACTACGATACCAGTCATATGCTGCACCAGCTAAGTCATTACTTCAAAGTAGTTGAGGTATTGACTTGGAGACGTACTGCCATCAAATAGCTTAATAGTAGGGGATTTGTATTTAGGAGGAAATTGATCCTCTTTCCATTCTATAGGATAGGGCTGTTTGATCCCAAGCTTCTGTAGGCCATCTTTCTGTTTGAAAGCTTCAAATTGAGTACGTAAAAGTTTTATGGCCGCATTGGTATCTCCTGTTGATTGCGGAGTAGTAGATTGATTCAATATGTTAGGAGGGGGTACCGCATGATAAGTACCACCCCCTGTACCAGATTGACTTGGAATAGCCTGTGCAGGAATGGAAGCAGTGTGAGGAGATTGTACCCCCAGATCAATACTGGTGGGAATTGATGTTGTCACAGGTTCTTGAGTCAGAATCAGATTCACGACTGGTGGAACTGTATGTTGTGCCATAATCATAGCATACATGCCTGCAATCATCTCAGCCATGTTCTTCAAACTAGCCTCCAAAGCAGCAATTCTCTGCTCTTGACTGGAAGAAGTGGAGGTATCTTAATCTTCTGTGATGGCATAAGCAGTAACTTCTCTAGCCTTTGAAGATGAGCAAGTGGAAAGAATGGTCCTTTCAGAACTTTCACTGTTAGCATCAAAGTCACATAAAGAACTATCCCCATAATTAGTGATAGGGATATCTTTTTTACTAAAGGAATCTTGGTTTGAATCAAGAAGATTCCTTTGACCGACTGTGTCTCAGCTTCTTGATCTAGTATATTGGTATACTCCTTCATTGGATTCATGAATCCGATCTAAGTATTGCTGAATAGGATTGCGGGACGCATTACGTCTTGGACGTTTTCCACCCAAGTGCTTCGAGATGCCATGTTGACAGAAGCATAGAGTAGTTCATCTTCGTCCACTAGGATTGTTTCAGGAGTCTGAACATAATTTAAATGGTCAAAGACGGACCGCTTGCCTGACTGACAGCAGCATTTGATGACAACTTCATGATGGTGGTTGCAATGATGTTCTTGTTGTTGGACTACCGTTGGACAGGATGGATTTGCAACCTTCCGCTTCATTAGTAAGAGTTCACGGAGGTCACTAACAGGATGAGAAAAAGTTACAGGAATGTAGTCCTTGATGATATTCGGGACATGGTTCCTGTTCCTGAGGTGTCCTGTACCTTGAGTATACAAGGACGTGCTAAGTAGGTTAGCATAAGTCATAGGATCTTTCACCTCAGCATTCTTCCTCTGGTGTAAGCTAGCAACTGGTGCGGGTTGCGCTTGATGCACCTTGTGATTTCCCGAGGTTGAGCCTAATTGGCACCTGTTGATATAGGTGCGCAATTCTGATAAGGGAGCTGCTTGTGTATCTACTTAAGATACTAGTAGTTTGTCTCGTTAGGATCTTGAAATACATAAGGTTGGTAGATCCTGCCCTGATCTGTTTAGAGTAGGCATAATGCCCTTTTGCATGGAAGGTGTGTTCTGAATGGAACTCATCTTCCCGATAGAGATTTGGTTGTCTCTATTAAGAAGAGCAGTACTTTCCACCCAGTCAACGACTCGAGCAGAATGAGGAAAAGTTAAAGAGCCTTTTCCTTGATTTAGTGATTTCTCACTAAGCTTCTGATTTGGTGGAAAAGAGTGCATTCTCTTTACATTACGCTAGTGCAAATGTTCGTGCAGGTTGCGCCAAGGCTTGAACCTGCGCAAGTTGCACTGAAGCATGAATATGCACAAATTATGCCGAAGAAGAAAAGGCTAAAGGGCGCTTTCCCTTGTTTTGGACAGCAGTGTGTCGAGACAGAGTCTCCTTCGATTTCAGGGTCAGAAAAGTAGAGGGATTAGCCAAAAGGTTGTTTCCCTTAGGTTGTGCCGAAGCATTGATGGGCGCGAGTTGCGCAGTGGCAGGAGATTGCGCCGCCAAGGACTTAGGAGTCCAAACAGAGCGCGTCTTGCTCTTAGCTGCGACAACAGTGCGCTTGGCACCTCCAGCATTGATCATGGTCTCGTAGGCTGTCTGGTCGACTTTAATGACCAGGGTCTTCTGCGTTTTGCCGATTGACGCGGTATCACATTGAGTTGTCACTTTCTCATCGGAGGAGAAAGTCGTCCCCAGCAGAGTTACCATTTTGTTTACAAAGAACAAAACTAAACTTCTTATTACAAACATAGAAAAGAGTATAAGAGTACAATTGATTTCTAGGAAAGTACAACTATAAGAATCTGATCAGAAGACGATCACTTTATCCCTTGGATGATGTAATATCGAAGACACGAGCCTCTGGAGAATGCAACAGCACTTTAGTAGGAGATTATGATCACTCTTGATGCTTTGAGAATGATTTGAAACTATATTTATAGAGTTCATGAAATAACTATTTAGTAGTTATTCTGGGTTGAGCGCGCTTCAGATTGCGCGCCTCTGGTTCACTTGCGCGAACGGTTGCACTAACTGCTATAAAGGCATGGCATCATTTATTGGGATGCTCATGGTCATGAGCAGTGTAGTGGACACATTCTTCGAAGTTAGTGGCTTGCACGCTACATCACTCTGTTCCGAACACTGTTTGATTACTCTACGCAAGCTTCATCAGTTTGTGCGTGGGCGCATCGTAACAACCTGAATGAGCGGTTTATACCAACTGCTGAAGACGCGTAGCATCATTTGATTTAGATGCGCGCCACGTCACCCTATATTAAAGTAAGAGTTGATGAAGTGGTGCCAATTTGTCAGGCTGCACATAGGCGCAACTCAACGACTAGCGCATTTTGACTAGGTCTTCTGTGCTGTACTATTTAATCCTCATTCCATTCAGTAACTTGTGCGAACCAGCTGTAAACATTAATTACATGCTTACAAAATCTTCTCGAGCGCCGCGTTGCGCAGGATTCGAATGGATTTTCCTTAATCTCCGTGCTGTCATTGGTCAGGAAATGATGACGCCGTTACAGCTTCTCGAAAAAGTGTGCCATATGTCGCTCTGCGCACCCTGGTTCCAACGCAACCTGATGCTGCACAACTTGAATGTTTGGCACAACATAATGTTTTAGCGCCATCAGATGATTGAGAACTTTAATGGGTGGCACATCTTAATTTTTAGGCTCTACAGAGCCAACTTGGGATTATTCCCTTAACTATGTGGATGCGTCTCTTTTATTATCAAGCCTACTTGTGCATTTGAAAACTTTCATTTTATTAGTGTGAAGGCCAAGCTGAGGCAAGTTCACCGAAGCCACCCACCAGAGCGAGTCTTCGAGTAAGCCATTGCATGGCTAAGTCTGAACATCGTCTGCGTTTCGATTCCTCCGATTGACTGAGTGGGACGGGACACTACAACCTAGGATCTCTTTCCACTACCCCTAGCAGGCGAGTAGTATTCGGAGTCCGCCAAAGGTTTACCTAAAAGGAAAGCAATTCTGTCAAAGACATATCTCCTTACCGGCAATACTCCCATCGTGAGGGGTTTGACCGGTGTGCGTTTCCTTTGGCATCGTTCCTTTGTCAGATCAACCATGGAACCACCATCTTCCATGCCATGATTTCCCGGGACGGGAATTAGGCGAGAAGATAAGGCTGGAGCAGCCGGGATCTTCTCTGTAGCCTTGACATTGATAGGGTCCTGTGATGCAGTTCCTGTAATCGTGTTGTTGGCTGCAGTCACCTTAGGCCTCCAGACACGTCGAGTCTTCTTCGGTTGTACGAACTGCTTTGAAGTCTTGGACTTTTTATCAGATAGGAGATCTTCAAAAGCCTGCGAGTCGAAGCGTACGACCAGTATGTCTTGAGAAGCTCCCAGTAAGTTGTTATCAGATTGCATCACCGCCTTCTCGTTGGAGGAGAAGGTAGTCCCCAGCAGAGTCGCCATTTTGTTCAACGTAACAAAAGGTTGAACGAACTTATTGCTTTATTGAACGTATAAGGTGTCATGCCCCGCTCCCGTAGGAGCGATCGTCCTCGCTAAGACGTGATGACGCACGAGCCTAGATTGCGCTCGTACAAGGCGGGTTCCATAACAGCCGATTACAGCGGCTGCGACGTGGTCGTCGCATAGTAGTCCCAAGAAAGACATTGATTAATAGTAGCAGAAATTTGAAGCAAAACACAACTTATTCAAAAGAAACTCTTTATTGATATTGATGGGGCGCAAGGCCAAGATTACAAGTCACTCAAGCTCACTCTTCTCACATTACAAGTCAATCAGCTCTCTTTCATCTCTCAATACAAGTCTTGAACCAGCGGATGCTTCGGAGAGGCGATGTCCATACATTATGTCCCGTATAAGTCCTGAATCAACGCGGTCGCACGCCTCGAATTGCCAATAAAATTCGTGCCTCGACGCATTCAAGCGAGCTCCGCGCCACGAGCTTGTACCTGTTCCTGTACATAAATACTGTGTGGGTGTCAGTACTCAACTGTACTGGTGGAATGAGCTCATCGTCCACCCATACAAAACCAACACGTTAATTTACTTTTATGTAATATAGTCCCTTTATGATTGTCTTTCTACTCTTGCCTTAGGATCAGTTCAGGACAAACGCCTTGGCCTCTTTTTTGTCTCTAGACCATCCCGTGCTTGCAGAAACAATACCAACACATACTTTGCCTTTAGACCATTCTCGTACCAACAACGTTAACCTATCAAGTCGTGTTTGCCTTACAGCCCAAAATCAGAGACGCGACTACGCGATAGTAGCCAATTTCCTTATGACCGTACAATAAGTCCATTGTGTTGTGGCTCGCAACTCAGTGTGACTTAACCATATTGTCGCCTCGCAGCCCTTGCTACTTTAATCACTAACTGACCCAATCAAGACTTGTGGGCTAAGTGTCACTCGACCAACTTTGCCTTGTGGCGATTCCTGACTTAAACTCAAGATGACCCAAATCCAACATATGCCACTCATATGCCGACAACTTAAGACTCGACGCCACATCTCGTGCCAAAATATGTCGCCTACGTTGCAGCCAAATCTTAGGCCCAACATTTTGATCTAACTGTACACACATCTAACTCGACTCAATCCAAAGGCACACACGCGGGTTGCCGCCATGCGTACTCATCTATATAAACTAGTCACTAGCGCCCAGCGCTATCATGGACTACCATAGCTTGTTAGACGGACGCCAATAGCCAGCACGAGTAGCGAGCTCCGCTGTAAGTCTCCGCGTAACCCGTGCGGTCATCCAGCAGTGCTAATCATGTATACCATCAAAACGGTCCCGTTGGCCACCTGGGTCGCCGTTTGAAAAATAATATCTCCCTTGTACAAGTTGTCCAATGACCATGCAAGACTCGACTCAAACTGACGTCTCACACATTCATTCTACTTCTAATGTTACCATCTCTTTCAGTGCCAAGTTCAATGCTACTCACATCTGAGACCTCACCTCGACGACCCATGGTCGTGAGCATTCTTCCTTCTTGTCCTATCATTTCATTCGACTCAGGAACGACTATTTGAAAGCCCTCCTTCCAACTCATTTAAATCAACTGTGGCATGTGCCTTAAAAACACTAAGTCCATGACATCGTGCCTTAAACCAACTTGAACTCTATGCGACACCACAGCCCAAGTCATACTCTATATGTTCATGAAACCAAGTAATATCAACAACCATAGAAAATGTGGGGCAGTGCTTAGAATGCCTTTGATCGCCTAGAATCACTTAGCCTAACTTAATCGTACATCAACTTGATAAGCAAAGGCTGCATCAAGCCTTGGACGATAGGACCGTGCATGCTTTATGAACCATTTATGCGGGCGACGCCTATGACATAGGCTAACTCTTAGCTTCTGGCGAAGACCAACTTTTTCTTCTCCCAAGCCACGGAACGAAGGACCGAGTGTCATTTTCAAAGCACGCTTGCACCAACTCTAAGCCGACCATTGGACCTTTCCATATTCTAACTCAATTCGACCCGTCGGGATTATTCCCTTATCTATATGGATTCTTCTCTTTTATTATCAAGCCTACTTATGCAAGTTGAAAACATGCGATTTATTATGTGAAGGCTAAGATGAGGCGAGTTCACCGAAACTACACCACCTGAGCGATAAGTTGCCTCGACCGAGCGGGCCTCTGAGCAAGCCGTTGCACGACTAAGTCCGAACACCGTCGGCGTTTCGATTCCTCCGATTGACTGAGCGGGGTGGGGCATTACATCATACACCACTCAGAAAAAGTTTCGTCCTCGAAACTAACTGAGTAGTTACTCATCGACTTATCACTCGAATGTTCAACGACTCTCGTGCACATTTCTCCTATGCATTTCTTAAATCCGAGCCACGCTCGTGCTACCCACAATCTTTTCTTCAAAACTCATGATCTCAATATCCTCGACACTTTTCCATTCCTCTATTCTCACTTGAATCCAACGTATCACTTAGTTGGATCGTGCACATATTCCAGGCGTCCCCGAAATACATGCATATCAACCAAGCCTCGTGATAGTGAATCCGTAATTACCACTTCGAGTCGGATCGTACACCTATTCAGGCGTCCCTGACATCCGTGCATATCAACCGAGCCTCATTAGTGGTGCCTCCACAATTCCTATCGCACTGCACCGGGACGTCTGCTTAACCTCTAGGCTATGTCTTTAGGATAAAGTCATCTGTCATTATTGGAATCATAATTCCCAAACAACAATATCAACACTGACCCCATCTTAAGGTCAAACTAAGTTGATACTACGAGGTTTTCTATCCAAGCTCGCGTCACTCCGATTTCTAAACATCGAGCATTGATTCCCTACACACCTCCCAATATTCGTCGTACGAGGTCTGAGTCATTCAGTAAATCCATCCTACGATAACTCACGTTTCAACCAATTCTTCGACATATCAATATCACTCGTTCATCAAGCCATTTCACATAGTTTATCTCTTCGAACACATTCGACATAATCCGTCTATCAATCCTTCCAAGTTAAGCATGCAATGACACGATTCATCGCTAAACCATAATTTACATTTCACACTCCCTAAGTCATTTATCCTAACTCACGTAATCGATCACAAGGTCATCTGACTTAAGAATATGCCATGCCCCGATCTCACATGAGTCCGATTATCTACGGTGGGCATGAATCACCATGCACGCTCCCGCTTGATAATCATCCTCATCGAGACGTAACTCTTGTTTTGTGTCTAGACTAATTCATTCTCGAAACATAGATTGGATCTATTCAATCCTCATGTTTACTCAATCATTAACCGTAAGTCCAAACATCCTCGAATTTTCCTCCGCATCAAACCAACAAGTCGAGACAATCAAAGTTGTCGCGTCCTAATTTCCCGAGTTTAATTATTCCTGCGACATGAATCACCATGTCAACGCTCACGCAGAACGATCGCCCCAAATCCAATGCAATGCATGTGTCACGACCCGTACCCGCCTTTCGGATACGAGACGTGTCCAAGTCAAGCCTACGCCACAGTGTCGGCGGTAGAACGCTGTCTAGTATATACAAGTCACAAAAACTATGTCCAACAAGGTAATCTAGATCTCATCCACAGAATGTAAAGTCACATCCAGATCCAATAAATACATCTGAAATAAAGGACTGAATAATATAACTGAGTTTCAAGTAGTTCAAGTCACGTCCGGTGGACACAAATCCACTACCAGTAGACGGAATAAAATAAGACAAGAATGATACAACTGAAACCAACTACGCAACGCAACAATACCGTGATCTGAATGCTGGCTCAACACTGCTCGTCTCCACCTGGCTTAAGTGCGGCTAACCTGAAGAGATCATCAGGTCCTCAGAGGACAAGCAAGATACATAAAACATGTCTACTAATACGACAGTAAATAACATGTATAGAGGATAAGAACGGTGCCAGAAAGATATCTAGAATATGGAAATGTAATACTAGACTTGGCTATCAATCAATCGATTAACCCCATAGCTTGTAGTATAATACAAGATACTCCCAATCTATACTAGGTTTCGACTGTAGCACAATGCAAGATACTCCCAGTCAAGACTAGCCAACTCTAGTATCAATTTTCTCTCCTAAAGGAATACAAGATCAAGAATACACCTATAAACCGTAGTATAATGAAAGATACTCCCAATTTATAGTGTCGCAAGTCAAGTCAATCAATCAATATCAAGGTAAAAGAATTGGCTATAGGTTGTAGTATAATGTAAGATACTCCCAATCTATAGTATGTATCAACTGTAGTACAATACAAGATACTCCCGGTTAAGAATAGTCAAGTCAAGAACAAGGTGTAGAACTGGCAACTCTATCATAAGGCACAATAACATGAAGAAGATTAATAGACAAGCAATATCCTATACGTGTACGTAATCTAGAACAAGTAAGACAGTCAAGGACACCAATCACAATATGGAAATCATGTGACAATATGAAAGGAAAACAATAGAAAGAAAACAATGTAAATACTGCATATGTTCGGTAAGGTATACTTGTCCTGAGCTGCTGGCACGGCCAAGTGTCGATTCAAAAGTCCAATGAACCTATTTTTAGAGTTTACAGTGTCAATATGGTAATAAAAAGAAATTAGCAATCTATCTATCCTTATACTTCTAGCCCCTTAGTTTAGTTTCTATAGACTACGGCTTGGTTCACTATACTGCTTGTATAATGGCAATTGTCTAGCTAGGTGTCCTAGGACATACCTTCCTATCTGTAATCCCTAGCTTCCTTGATTCCCTATGGCTTACATCTATAATATACCCTTATATATTTATGACTGATACCTTTTATATGCAGATACAAGCTACTGCCTTTGGGATACCCAATACTTGCAATGCACCTACAGGGTCAGGTTCCTCTACACCTATACACATAGGGTCTGCTGCTGGTTTAATGAGCAGAACATCCCAAGTGCACAAAGGTCCACTCTTCCCTTACTATAAAATTGGTTATATGGCTAAACCCACACACAAAATCCTATTATTCCATTCTTTCCCCTGTACCATGTGAGTACAGGGACTGTTCCTATTTATAATAACTTGCAACCAACCTATCGCTCTCTAGTACTCAGTAGGTGTGTTTTGAGGTTAACTGCCTGGTGCAGTCCACTTCCATCTACCTAATTTAACCCTCGAACTATACTTGACAATTTGTAGAAATGGTAGTTTACATCCTCTGAAACAGAACACTTCTTCCTAACTCTGGACACCCATCATACTTAGTCGATTGTGAACTAACACCCTAGACTCCGTTATGTCTGTACAGGTTGGGTAGACCTGTATAAGAGCTGCTGCCCCACTCCTGGCACCAAGGTGGCACTCTAACACCCATTCATCCCCTTATAGTTTTTAGAGATGATATTGCAATATGCAACATCTCCTTTGCTTAATGGTTTAACTATAACCTACTACCTACTATACTTGCATAGCACATCAAGTTTTGTGTCTACATAACATATCTTGTGCTACCCCAAAACTCTGAACCAGCTTACATTATTAAGCCTACTCGATAACTTCAGCATTGATAACAAGGCATACATAGGGTTATCTAACATATCAGTATCAATTTGATACAAGAGGAAGTCCACATGTCAGTAGCAATTTGATACAAGAGAAATATATCCTAACAGTACCAATTCGATACAAGGGAAAGTCTAACATAACAATATCTATTGGATGACAATATCTGTTTGATACAAGGGAAATCTAATCATGACAGCCCAACCATTTCGAGATAGGTAACTTACAATTGATACGAGATTGGTTGACTAATACTTTATGTGCATACAACCATATACACAGAGTCACACGGATGTAGGGACTGAACCTTCATCCTTATATGGACAAATGCTTCTGTACAGATTGATACATAGCAAATGGGGGACTGTATCATTTGATACCTAGGTGAGGTGCATCTGATCACACTCGAATGGAGGGTAGGCTAATAAGGTACTGGAATTGAGCATGAACTCAACACTCAACCCAACTATCTGTTATATGTGTACAGGGGAGGAATGAAAACACATGCCAAGGACAGATACCATATGGCTTATGGACTGCACACTAACAAATGGGCATTATATGTATGTGTAGGACATCCCCTGTATACAAAAAAGAATGGGGACAGAGCACCATATCTCTATAACCGTTGTTCATGACTAAACAAAATGAGTTAGGGCAGGCCCTTGCAAAGTGATGTAGATTTAGTTCTCTCCGGAACCAACAGATGTTAGTGTTGATACTGGAACAAGAGGGTGCAGGACACTACATTAAATATGATACTCCAAGACTGAGCTAAGGATGTGTGGTCCCAAGGGAAAACTGAACCAATGGACTTAACATATATCAATCATGGATTGAACCCACATATCAGGAACTGAGAAATCAAGGATGACATACATATACATCAATTATGGTATATGACTAACCTATATGTGGAATGACAACACTACAGATATTTGAACCAATACCTACTGATACTTCTCCTTAGTTATGACAGACCTGTACCCTTCAGTGCCTTTACTGCAGGGAGTAATACCTCTGTGGTCAGATGGAACCTCATGGGTGGTATTAGGAACTGATCCCAACTTACTCCTATTTGGCCAATGGTCCACTGCTACAGATTATATCCTGCTCCCTTTACTGATTTTCTATTTTCAGTTAGTAAGATCATGCGACCATCCTTGGGTTCTACAAGTTATCAACATGGTTAGACACCTCCTCCATGTGTAACTAATACATGGTTACCCAAATCTGTACCTGTATCTGTTTAAAAGCTCTCTTTCTATTGTAATGGTAGATAGGCATATGAACCTGAGAACAGAGCTCTGGTCCAGGTTGTACATCAATATCCTATCTCTGGAAAACACTTGCCTCTACACAGGACTGGTCCTACCTATCTAAAGATTGGACATCCTATTGTTACAGTAATAAGAAGAGGGCCTGAACCATCTGTGAACTAATCCCAGGTAGAAGCATGAAGTGAATTGTACAACCAAGATGGACAAATGCATCATAGCAAGGGAAGAATGTATGCAGTGAATAAATAAGGACAAGGCTATTAAAATACAGGACAAGTACTAATCTCTGATACTCTACTGGAAGCTATATGCAGACATTCAAACATGTCCTGATACTCAAGGGTAGTGAAGGTAAGGGACAGGTCTGTACATGGTCCCTTGATCTAAATAATGTTCATATCTGAACATTACATACCCACTTGCTATTGATTCATATCATATGGTGGGCAGTTAGGGAATGGTCATGATGACCGCCAAATATTCTGAAATGCCTAAGTTTCCAGGTACATGGACTTGTCATTTGCTGTTCTTGACTGAACCAAGGATGCCTATGACAGTAACCCTCCATATGGCTTCCAATACAAACCCCCTTCTTTGATTCGATATCTGCTATATGAGTACCTACGGTCACAATAACTCTCATTCATCTGTTCATATGTTTGTGGGTTCGACATGAGCTCTATAACAATACTGAGTCAAATCAATATCTTTTATTCGTTGATACATTGCTCTCCTAGGCATTAACTCAAACATCTACTAATCTATTGAGATTATGACCAAGATTAACTATAGCTAGGAAATTACATTCATGGGATTGGAGGATTTACCTATGAGGAAACTCGAATGCCTTTACTCAATGATCTCCTGTTCGAACTCAGGTGCGCAGGGGTGTTTGGGTTTAAAGAGCGGCCAGGTCGATTGCTACTACTCATGTATATATATATATATATAACTATGGATATGGGTCGATCTCTCTAGGGATAGAGAGAGATCGAATTTGGGGTAGGCACAATCTGGGAGTTGGTCGAGCATATCTGCTGGCCAATTTGAATTTGGGGTTTTACCATCTTCCTCCCTTTCATTGTTGAAATTGCATGGAAACCCCTTTCTATGTTAAAATTACATGGAAACCCTTTTCTATTTAGTTATAGAGTTTTATAAGAGTCATTTAGGGCATATATATATACATATATATATATATAAAATGACAAGGATAACAATAAAATTAATAAAAAAATAATAAAAAAATTGGCACAAGGGCTCACAGCATGTGCGATGCTAGAGTTGCACTCGGACAAGACAAGAATGTCGACGGTGTGGTTATCCGCGTAACCATTAAGACACTTCTATTTTCATCGACATTTATTTAAATCAAAATCCTAAATATAGCATCAATCAGAACAATAACACTTGCACGATCGTCATTTACCGAGTCCGAGTACCCTCGAGTTATCGAATATCGATCTTTGATACGCCTCAATACCATCGATGATATACGTAAACTGATGATCTTTATAAGCAAAAAATTCTAAGTCGTGCGACTGATGCTAGCATCTGACTGGATAATCTCCTCGACACTCAAGATCGACATTCGATCATTATTTCTCGAATCATTCACAACATCAATTTCCTCAAACCCAAATTAGCGTATTGTTCATCCGTCTATCTTAAGTCATCGAGCAACATTTTTCTTCAAATCACATCATTTCTTGCTAACTCAAATCATCCAGCAACATCCATCCCGATTCCTTAAAGTTACTCTTAAATATTTGAAATCCGATCGTATTAACTTTTCGTATACGATTCTTAACGATTTCCTCGATCGAGTCATTCATTCGCACACCATAACTTTTCTTCGATTCAGGTTTACCTACTCAATCATTTTCGCATTTCATACTCGTGCAATCCTCAATCCCGTGCACGTTCCGTGCGCATCAATTTCTAGGTTGTTCGAATCAACTCGTCAAATCTCAAGACTACAACTTATTCAATGATACTCAATCTATGGCTTTGCATACATGCGACGCTTGCTGATAGACTCATTGACACCATGTATCCTCAATCGATTGACATCCCTGAAGTTATTGCATACACCACTCAGGGATGAAGACATTCGACAAATCCTCAAAATTATCATTTGAATCAAAATCGACTTCTTTAAATTTTTCGTTTGAACCATTCCTCGAATTCCAAGCATCTATAACGCACCGACGTTATCGTCACTCGATAGCACCCCTATCGATAGTCATCTCACTTTACTCAATCGAGTTCAACTCATTCTTGCTCGACACATTTTCAATTCCACATACGACTTTTCTAAGGTCGACGCAATACTTGGTGTATAAGCCCAGCCCGACTTAGCCAATCGTGCTTGTGCGAACCATCTTTTATTTCTTGTCAAAAATTATTTTCCTATATTTCACAAATAATATAGACTTATTGTATGGACATCCCGTGGGACATTTGAGAGAGAGCGCACCAACGATATCAACTTACAGAAGCTACAAAGTTAAAGAATTCAATCGATAGTCCAAGGACGTAAAGCCGTGCTCTGATACAAAGGTTACAATGGGGATGCAAGGCCAAGATTACTAGTCACTCAAGCTCACTCTTCTCACATTATAAGTTACTCAACTCTCTCTTATTTCTCAATACAAGTCTTGAACCAACGGATGTTTTGGAGAGGCGATGTCCATAGATTATGTCCCTTATAAGTCCTGACTCCACACGGTCGCACGCCTCGAATCGCCAAGGAACTTCGTACCTCGACGCATCCAAGCGAGCAATGCGCCACGAGCTTCTACCTGTTCCTGCACGTAAATACTGTATTGGTGTCAGTACTCAACTGTACTAGTGGAATGAGCTCCTCGCCCACCCAGAGAAAACCAACACGTTAATTTACTTTTGTGTAATATAGTCCCTTTATGATTGTCTTTCTACACTTGCCTTAGGATCAGTTTTAGGACAGACGCCTTGGCCTATTTTGTGTCTCTAGACCATCCCTTGCTTGCAGCAACATCACCAACACATACTTTGCCTTTAGACCCTTCTTGTACCAACAACGTTAACCTATCAAGTCGTGTTTGCCTTGTGGCCCAAAATTAGAGTCGCGACTATGCGATAGTACCCAATTTCCTTGTGACCGTGATATAAGTCCATTGTGTTGTGCCTCGTAACTCAGTGTGTCTTAACCATATCGCCGCCTCGCAGCCCTTGCTACTTTAATCACCAACTGACCTAATCAAGACTTGTGGGCTAAGGGTCACTCGGCCAACTTTGCCTTGTGGCGATTCCTGACTTAAACTCAAGATGACCCAAATCCAACTTATGCAACTCATATGCCGACAAATTAAAACTCGATGCCACATCTCATGCCAAAACACGTCGCCTACGTTGTAGCCAAATCTTAGGCCCAATATTTTGATCTAACTGTACACATCCAAGACTCAATCTAAAGGCACATATGCGGGTTGCCGCCATACCGACATATCTATATGAACTAGTCACTAGCACCCAGCACTATCATGGACTACCATAGCTTGTTAGACGGACGCCCCTTGCCAGCGCGAGTAGCGAGCTCCGCTGCAAGCCCCACCTAACCCGTGTGGTCATCCGGCACTGCTAATCATGTCTACCATAGAAGCGGTCCCGTTGGCCGCCTGGATCGCCATTCGAGAAACAATATCTCCCATGTACAAGTTGTCCAATGACCAGGCAAGACTCGACTCAAACTAACGTCTCATATAGTCATTTTACTTCTAGTGTTACCATCTCTTTCACGGCCAACTTCAATACTTCTCACATCTGAGACCTCGCCTCGACGATCCATGGTCGCGAGCATTCTTCCTTCTTGCCCTATCGTTTCATTCGACCCAGGAACGACTATTTGAAAGCCCTCCTTCCAACTCATTTTAATCAACCGTGGCTCGTGCCTTAAAAATACTAAGTCCGTGACATCGTGCCTTGAACCAACTTGAACTCTATGCGACCCCACTGCCCAAGTCATACTCTATATGATCGTGAAACCAAGTAATATCGGCAACCGTAGAAAATGTAGGACGATGCTTTGAATGCCTTTTATCGCCTAGAATCACTTAGCCTAACTTAATCGTACATCAACTTGACGAGCAAAGGCTGAGTCAAGCCTTGGATGATAGGACCGTACATGCTTTATGAAGCGTTTATGCGGACGACGCCTATGACTTAGGCTAACTATTAGCTTGTGGCGAAGACCAACTTTTTTTTCTCCCAAGCTACGGGACGAAGGACCGATTGTCATTTTCAAAGCACACGGTGCACCAACTCTAAGCCGACCATTGGACCTTTCCATATTCTAACTTAATTCGACCTGTCGAGATTATTTCCTTATCTATATGGATTCGTCTCTTTTATTATCAAGCCTACTTGTGCAAGTTGAAAACATGTGATTTATTATGTGAAGGCTAAGATGAGGTGAGTTCACCGAAACTACCCCACCTGAGCATGGAATCGCCTCGACCTAGCTGGCCTCTGAGCAAGCCGTTGTAAGGCTAATTTTGAAAGTCGTCGGCATTTCGATTCCTCCGATTGACTGAGCGGGACGGGGTACTACATAAGGTATCTGTGTACAAAGAAGGAAGTCCTAAACAGGATATTCTAAGTACAGGATGAAGAGGTTTCTGGAAAAGTGTGACGGTGGAGATCGAGAGCTGTAGTGGCTCCTTTACTCCGTTGACGATCTGATGATGAATCAACCAAGCTATGGCTCTCTGGCGCCTTTGATGGGACTCTGGGGTCACCGATCAAGAGGTTGTCTAGATGAGAAGATCCCTTGAAGATGGTTGGTTGGTTGGTTCATTGGTTGATAGGTGGATGAGGGTGGTCGACTCTTCGTGGATAGAGATTGTTGATCCTTTGAAGATTATCTATTGTCAATGTTCCCTCCCTCTTTTCATTAATTACTGGTGGAATAAGAACTCCTTCTATTTATAGAGAATCGAGCACATACACGATGTGCATTAGTGTTCTTGAGATATGAAAGAATCTTTCATCATTGCACAGTACGGGCTTCTGCGGTGATGACACATGGCGGACATCGAGATTCCCCTCAAACGAGATCTCTGGTGGTTATAAACATAACCGAAGGAGGTAACACGTGGCATGCCGATTTGCTTTCTCAAATACAGCCGAGTAAATCTTAGGATTTTAGCCTAGATTTGGAGTCTAACTGATCCTCGTCTATGATTTAAATCAATCTGATATGATATCAATCATGATTTTATCCCAATCTTCTCTGCAAGAGGCGGTTTAAAAAAACTAATTGGGGGTGGACCCATGCTTCATGTGCCTCTTGTGAGGACTATGTGCTACTTTGCTTCTGGGGTGACGAATAGACGACGACGGAACCTCTGTGCTTTCAGGCGACGAGTAGGCTTGGCTTCGAATGATGACGAGACTTCTGTGCATATAGAGCAACTTATGAAGCTGTGTTTCATGCTACCGGAGTCATTGTGTTGTAGGCGACAAGTAGGCTTGTGCTTCAGGTTGGCGAGGTTACTGTGCTTTTGGAGCGACAGGTTGACTTGCATTGGTTACGATAGGAGTTCCCAAGTCTCTTGTAGAGAAGTGACTTAAGCTTCTGATCCGGAGCAAACGACTGTACCGTGGGAATTAAGATGGAGCGAGCATATCACCATCCTGCGCCTCATGCGGATACACGTAAGTAGCAGTGCCTCTGAACATTGAAGGCATTAGCTGCAAAGGGAAAGGTATGACACCCTTGCGTATATGAGATTGGCACAGGCAGGTAGCTGCGCCTTTGGAGTGAAGACATTGGCTTCTGAAGTAAAAGAAGGGGAGGAGGGCCTACCACCATCTTGTTTTTGAGGTTGGCACGGGAAGGTGGCTGCGCCTTTGGCTTGAAGGCTCTGGCTTCTTCAAATTGCTGAGTTACTGATTTGCTTCTGAGAGGCTGCGCCCACAAGAAAATTAGAACATGCTTAGGTAGAGGTCAATCTTCCAGCGTGTGTATCGAGAAAAAGGAAGGCTGTACTTCGATGAAAACTGCATCCCTTGTAGATACCTCTTGGCTTCTGTCGAATCTGTACTTCCTTCGTAGAAGAACAGAATTAGTCCCTTATGTATAGTCCTGATGTGTCTGTACTAGACTTTGGTAGACATGACAATAAAGGGACTTCTCTCTATATCTTCTGTTTTGTCTTTTTGGTACTGAGCCTTAGTCTTTTTCATCTTCTGCGCTTTGATGAAGGGATGTGTTCAGTTGAGATTTTTCATGCTTTTACACATGTATTCTGCGGTGAAGTTCCATTGTTTGGTGAATAACTTCTCGTCAGGTTATGACATAGGGCGAAGTTTTATTGTGGATATGAAGTTTCAGAGGCCCCAGCGATGGTCTCAAGTGTTCGAAGTTACAAGAGATGGGTCTTCGGATGATTGTAGTGCTTCTCGGTAGCGAAGAGAGTATGCAGCGCCCCTGAACTACCCGTCGAAACGTCAAGCTCCTCCTGCGACAAACCTTCCTCCTGGCAAGAAGATCAAAAGGGTGGCTTCCAAGAGTCGTACTTCCTTGCGGTCTAGTGCACCGCCTGTTGCATTGACTTCCCAGGTATATTTCAGTTTTCTTTTGATTCGAGTTTTTACCGTAGTTTTTTACACATCCTTGCTTTACTGGTATAGGCAAAGGAGACGTCGAGGTGATAAAAAATGCTGAAGGAATTTTTCGAGGGGGATCCGTCAACCGCGGCGGCCGAGACTGTTCGGCTAGAAGATGTTTCTTCGCCTGTCTCGTTTGGCCAGGAGAGGTTTCTTCGCTGTAGGATCGATGGCACCTCTAGAGGTGGGTGAATATAGTACAGCGAAAAATAATTACCAACTAAAAATTATCTAAGCAGGTGAAGTAAATGATCAATCAAATATAATGCAAGTAAAGCAGTAAAATAGTAGAGGAAAGAAAGCAATACGCAGATATAGTAGGTTTATACTGGTTTCCCTCTGAGAGGACTAGTCCAGTTCGCGAGAACTCTTGCTCGCTATAATCCACTATTTTGAATAGTGATTACAACGCGTGATTTACTCTGTAGAACATGCCAACTTGAACGCCGTCATGTTTTTATCCGAAGCCGAGGATCAAATTTCAACAACACCTTTTCTGAGAAAAGCTTTTATACGCCAAGCTTTGTACAACTCGAATACTCCTAGCCGAAAACCACCGGCACTTAGAAGAATCGGGTTGTTCTTGGAGATTTGAAGATTGAAGCTTTGTAACTTGAATAGAAAGCTTAAGAATAGATAGAGAAGATGAAGAATAAATGAGTGAAAAGAAATGGAAATTTCTTCTCTTTAATTTTGAACGTTGGTGAGCCAAAAGAATAGGTAATACTGCTGACTAGAAGAAATCCCAGGGAACCGAGTTCGGGCAGAACTCTGGCCGAGTTCGGTTGCCTTGGTTTCTGGTCAACCTAATTGGTTTTTAGAAGGGTTTGGTTTAAGTGAATCAAGTTTTGGTTTAGGAGAAATGGATCAGGATAGGTTTTAGGATTTGATCTTTCTAGATGCAGTGATCCCGATGCACAAGTCAATCTAGTCTCAATAAAAGGAAAAAGCAGAATAAATATGAAACAATTATGAAGATGAATTCTGCACACTTCTTGTTTCTTTTCATACCAAGTTTGGAGTTTAAGTCAATTATCAAAATTGGTTTGACTATGGCTTAATGGACCAACAATCTCCACCATTTTGATAATTTGACAAAACTATGATTGATACTTAGGAATATTCAGCTTGATTTGGAGGTAGACTTGATGTAGTACTTCAGGTACGGTAGTAGCTTTGGCCGTCAATATTGGTACAATATAAATACTTCCCCGTAATGTATAGTCAAGTCTTGTTACTCCCCCATAACAAAACATATCAGCTGAATCTGTCTAGATAAGAAAGAAATTTCTCTAAACAAACTTTTAGCAAATAAATTGTAAATAATTGTGAATAGCATGGTTGTGAACAATATGCAGCAGCAGTATACTTATTTTAAGTTAAGTATCCAATTACTCCCCCGTTTTGTCACATGAACAAAATATAGGAATACTCAGCACAGAAAACAGTAAAAATAGTAAGATTTAACTGAAATAAAAATGAAATAGTACTGAAAATGAGAAATACTTGCATAAACTGATATAAAAAAAGAGTTCATACATCACTAATATAACTGATAATGCTTGAAAGCAGCATTTATCATCACTAATACAATGTCTCAAAAAAACATAACTAGTGGTGAACTATCACGAGGAAAAATATCCTCAATCATTGTCATCATCATCATTATCAGCAGCAGCACTGGAAGGACTGGTCTCAGCTGAACGGTTTGGATCCTAACGGGCAGCAGCAGGGTCAAAGTATCATTGAGCCTGTGGATCAACAATCCGATAGCCAGGTCGGGTCGGATCGCGAACCATAGGGACGGGTCCACTAGGGTTGTGAGCAAGACTATAAGACATATCCCATATAGTGCTAGACATGGCCTAGAGCTGAAGAAAGGTACGAAAATCTATTGAGCGAAACTGGTCCATTATAAGAGTCTGAAGTGACTCAAGAGTAACACCACCGGGAGGATGAGTAGGAGGATGAGTACCAGTAGCTAATGGGTCAACTGGAGGAGGAGCCGGAATAGCAGGGGCAGGAGTGGAACGACGATGCTCATGGAGATAAGCAGGAGCATCATCCTCATCGTAATCCTCGAGTCCAACCTCAAAGTGCTGAAAGATGTAAGGTAGATATATCGCATAAAGAAGACGTCGCGGTTTCTTGCGATACTGTTTGCCATTGATTATAAAAGAACATAACAGTTTTATGGGAGGACTGGACTTTTACTTCACAACACAAACTCACTCGTACAAAGAAAGCCTAGGGACGAAAACCTACGTACAGCAATCTAAGTACAATTATTTATTTTTTTCTGGGGGGTGACGGTAGAGGCTCGGGAAAGCGACGGCAGCTCTGCCTTACTCCTTGGACGATCGGACGCAGCTTCGGCTCCGGAGAAGAAATGCTCATGCTCGAATGTGGATCGCTCTGTGTCTGGTTCTGTGCGTATATCTCCTGGCTCTCCTCTGTGTCCAGTCTTCTTTTTCTGCCCGTTTACAAGGGAATGGCACCTTGCTATTTATAGACATCATGGGTGGAGGTGTATATACACGTGGCGGATTCTGAGCCCCAGACCATTATGTTGATTGTCATGAATCTGGTTTGTTATGATTGTAATATGTCTGGGCAATTATGTTGATTGCCATAAATCCGGATTGTAATGATTGCATTGAATCTGGATGATTATGATGATTGTAATAAATCTGGTTTGTTTGGGATTTGACCAAATCTGGACGGTTATGTTGATTGCAGCAAATCTGAGTTATTGAGATTTGATCGACTCCTGCCACGTGTCCCTCATTTACTGCAATAAATATGAATTATTGAGATTCGATCAGCTTCCGCCACGTGTCCCTCATTGACTGCAATAAATATGAATTATTGAGATTCGATCAGCTTCCGCCACGTTCCCAACTGCTGCGAGCCGCATGGAGAACTGTCATGGTTGGGCCGCATGAGTGTGGCCTCGTGTCAGAACCGCATAAGGGTGGCCTTATCTGAACCGCATGGAAATCTCTTAGTCTGAGCCGTATGAGGGTGGCCGTATCTGAACGGCATGGAAATCTCTTAGTCTGAGCCATAAGAGGGTGGCCGTATCTGAACAGCATGGAAATCTCTTAGTCTGAGCCACATTAGGGTGGCCCCATGATCCGGGCCGCAAGCAGCCGCATGGGGTGGCCCTATGATCCGAGCCACATGGGAGTAGCAGCCGCATGGGAGTAGCAGCCGCATGGGGGTTGTGGCCGTATGAGAGTGGCAGCCGCATGAGAGTGGCTGCCGCATAGGGTACTTTTTGGGGTTGGTGGATTGTGCCAGCTGTGAAGATTTTCTTGTCTTCCCTAGGAGCCTGCCACTATGTCAGGGTCATTATTTCACTTTTATGTCAGGGCTGTCAAACCTTCGTGTCAGAGCCGTCGCTTCGCAT
Organism: Iris pallida; assembly: GCA_029216955.1. Taxonomy (NCBI): domain Eukaryota; kingdom Viridiplantae; phylum Streptophyta; class Magnoliopsida; order Asparagales; family Iridaceae; genus Iris; species Iris pallida. Next base: position 1,038,665 of record JANAVB010034615.1, on the reverse strand, counting down.
TAATTGAGCCAGCTGCATAAATTAATTACGGCCGGTTTGTGAAGGACTTTTTGAACCGATAAGGCCACGTGGCTCGCTGGGAACTTTTGAGCCGCATGAAACTCTAATGAACTTTTGAGCCGCATGAAACTCTCTAGTCTTGAACCGCATAGGATTTTCTGTTCATTTCCACGCTTCTACAGGACCCCCCTTCAAAGTTTTCAATTTGAAAAAATTGAAATACTTTGAATGAGAAGCATGGCTATGTCCACATAAGCTCTCCTGGCCGCATAAGATATTCTGGCCGCATGGACTTCCTAGCCGCATGGCCTTCCTGGCCGCATGGACCTCCTAGCCGCATGGCCTTCCTGGCCGCATGGACTGCCTAGCCGCATGGACCGCTCTGGCCGCATGGACCGCTCTGGCCGTATACTGTCTTTTCTGCCACGTAGGCGTCATTAATTGCTCTTGATTCGTTTTGATTTGGAGCCCTCTTTTGGGGTCGGATCCCAAGGGCCAGATTTGCCTCGATGACCCAAGCGTCGATTTTTCTCTTTAGGCGGCGCACGGATCGAAGCTTCCCTCGGTTTATGAGCCCCTGTCCGCCTATAAATAAGAGTAACTTTTTAGAGAAACTCTTTACTTTCTTCTTTTATTCGAACCTCTCTTGCCCTAGGCTGCCTTCTTCTTCTTCTTCTTCTTCTTCTTCTTCGATCAACGATGACCCCTAAGACTTCCAAGGCTGCGACGAAGGGTAAGGGTGTGGCTTCTACGTCGACAGTGGCGCCTGAAGTTCATCCAGACGTTCACCCCACCATTGCTGGTAAGGATTTTGGGAGGATCGTATGCTTCAAAAACCCTAACAAAGATGGCTCTGTTGCATATTTTATGCACAAGCCTTTAATGCGTCCTTCGTCTTCATCGAACTGTTCAAATTGTATGTGCCACATGTACGTCCCATGTTCGAGCCGCATGGAGGGTATACCCCATGTCCGAGCCACATGGGAGTTATCTAGTGGCCGTATAAATATTTCGCAAACTGAACCGCATAATAACCCGTCGAACAGAGCCGCATAAGTCCCTCTGAATGGAGCCGCATGAAGCCTCCTCAAACAGGACCGCATAAGCTCATCTAGACTGGGCCGCATAATGTCCCATCAAACAGGACCGCATAAGCCCATCTGAACTGGGCCGCATGAGGCCTCATCGAATCAAAACCGCATAAGCTCACGCTAAACAGAGCCGCATAAGCTTACGCTAATTAGTGCCGCATAAGCTCATGTTCAAACAGAGCCGCATGAGCTCTTTTAAACATTACCGCATAAGCTCACGCTAAACAAAGCCGCATAAGCTCGTGTAAAGCCGCATAAGCTCATCAAAAAATGGGCCGCATGGGACTCCCACCAAATCAGAGCCGCATATGCCCATAAGCCTAAAAAACACTTAAGTGGTTTTGTTTATCTATCTCTTGACTTGTTTCTTTTATTCTTTTTCAGTGAATCTGCCAGTCAATCCTGCGGGAGAACCCATGGTAGGTTCGGCCCAGTCTGCTGTGGGTGTGCGATTCGACCACTTAGTCCAATATGTGGCGAATCAGCTTCCTACAAATGAGCCTTTGGAGAGGCTGAATGCTATCAAGAACTAGCCCTTCTACTTTCTTTGTGCCATGATGAACTCGGGGCAATTGGAGGGAAAATACCTGAAGCCGGCGTTCCTCTTCGGGGATGCTTTGACTGTAAAGAACCCTCGAGTGCTGGATATATCCGAAAGTTGGGACTTTACTCTTGATGGGGTGGCGATCCATATCCTTCCGATAGAGCGTCATTTTCCTCTGTCATGGTTCAACATGTTACCGATGGACAGAAAGATGGTGGACTCCTTGACTCCAAGCAGGTCGGGGATGATTGTGGGAAACATCTATTACAACAGGAATTTGGGGTCAGCGTATGCGGAAAGGGAACCGGTCAGTCGGTACATGATGGGACTGGCTCCGGGTACCTTCATAAATGTATCGGGTCCCAATTCCACGTTCTCTCATGCTGACACCTTCTTGAACCAGCTTGCTCGGAAGGGGTCTTATCCCGTCGGTCGGTTGGCACTGCTGAACTGGATAAACCCCATCCCTACGTGGGCCAACTTGACCACGTGGATTCTGCGGAAGTATGAGACTCCCCTGCGTGAGATCGGCCTCTACCACGCCATTCGGGGCACCTGTCATGGTCTATCCATAAATAAGCCGTTGTTCGTGGCTCTCCTGAAGATGTACAACTGGCAGACGGGAACCTTCTTCACGCCTGGAGGGGAGCTGGGGCTCGCTCTCCACGAGATGCACATTATTTCCAAGCTGCCCTGGGGGAAGAAGTCTTTGAAGTGTACACCCCTACGAGCGAAGAGCTCGAGGATTTGGATCGGCAGTTCCTAGGCTTTATTGCCGTATATCGGAAATTGTTATGTCACCACAGTACCTGTCACCAGACGTCCATCAAGAAGGATGGTAGCTCGGAAGGGAGCATTCCTCATACCACATCCTGGATTTCATACCTTTTTACACTAGGCGCCTCAGGTCGGGTTTCCTCCCGAGATCCTCAAACCCAGGAGGAGGTACTAGAACTAACGTCGACTGCCAAGAGATCGAGGGCCACGGGCGACACATTTGGGAGTCGAACTGACTCCTTTATTATTTTTATCATGGTACTCATCGGCTGTCAGAGAAGGCGCTCTTGGCAGGATTCCTGATGGTGTGGCTACGGAACTGCGTAGTCTCAGGAGGGGTGGGTACCATTGAGAGGATCAGCCGCCACTTTATCCTCCCTGCCATAAAGCTGGTCTTTGGGGTCAGACTGGTCCTTCTTCCGGCCATGGTGTGCAGCATACACCATGGCCTTCGTACCTTTTTGTCCAAGGTCATCGCCCGTGACACGGCGATGGATTTTGAGCACATAAAGCTGCCCTACCATTATCTGATGGGGTGGCTATTGATGCATTGCCGGTCTTTGATGAGGCCTGGAGCAGAAGACGGCGTCACGGCTGATGATGCTTTCATTTTCCAATATCACCATCAGCCCTGGGAGTGCAGCACTATGCCAGCCAGTCGGAGGGTGCTGACGAGAGTGGACGGTACGACTTTTTGTGTCTTTTCCTTATTTTATCGCTGAAGAAGTGAGGGGCGTACATATTGACGGTACCGGACCTCCTCACCTCTTGTCTGAGAAGATGCTCCTTTGGTTGCGTAATATCCGTCCAGCGTAGTATACCGTAACCGCAATAATGTCTACCTGGAGCCCTACTTGCCCAGCAGGTTCTCGCGGCAATTCTGGTATAGCCAGCTATTCTTTGACAGTCCCAGTTCTTGCCTGGGCTTTGTATGTAGCGTCCTCGACGGTATCAGGGCCTGGCATTATTATGGTACCGTTCATACCCGAACCAGTTTCTCAGTTCCTGATACTGAGGCGCCAGGGGAGATTTTGTATATGGCAGCCATATACCATGTTACGGCGAGCAAGCCTCCCGTTAATTTTGACTCGAGTACTAGCTTCATTGTGGGTACTGGCTTAGCGGGGAAGCCCAAGGGGTCTAAGACGAGGAAGAGGAGGGCGAATACGGTTCCTGTGCCTGACTCGAGTCCACCAATGCGGACGAAGAGAATGATGAGCATGATGCCGATGACTCTCTCCCTCTTGCGGAAGAGGTGATGGCGGATCAGCCGCCTGTTGTGCCAGATAAGGTAGTGGCAGATCAGCCGCCTGCTGCACCTGGCCCTTCACGCAAGCGAGGCAGGCGTGAGTCTATTGGTGGCGTAACCTTCTCCGTGAAGCGGGCTACGGTAAGACGCCGCGGGCTGCTCATTAAGGAGAGAGGCGAAGGTGATGACGCCGTTTCAGAGGTGAATTGAATTCCGACCATCTCCTTCTTTAGCCCTTTCTCTTCCTGAACTATGATCTAATTATTTTTCTCTTCTCTGTAGGCGTCAGAAGAGTCAGACTCTCGAGAACCGGCCGCTGTTTCTGAAGTCAATCCGGCCCAGACCACTTTGATTAGTGACATGTGTGTCAAGATTATTTTTGTCGAGGCTCTCTCGGCGGTAGCTGAGGGATCTCACGTTGCTGAGGTCTCGACCCAGGACGACGGGGGCTCCGCTGAGCCCGCCCTCGAGACTGTTCAATTTCAGCAGGGTGACGCTGATCCAGTCGTATCTCCTTCCGGGGCGGCTGGGGAAGAGGAACCAGCTGAATTCGACTTGGAGATCGCTGGTGAGGGGACTACGGGGGCTGTGAGCGAACCTCAGCCTCCACAACCCTCTCCTCGTAAGATAAGCCAAATCTTGACTAGTGAGGAGGCTCATTTGCTCTATCATCACATCCTTTAGGTTAGGCTGATTGATGGTTGCTCTGGACATACAGGTCCTGCCTCTTCACTGCCAATGACGGACATTGTCAGGGTAGGCTCTGCCAGCGGGGATCTGGTGGAGGAGAGTATGCCCTCTCCCCTTCCAACTTATATTGAGGGGCCTTCCGCTGGATCGAGTTCGGGAGATCAGATGGCGGCACAGCCGGGGCAAGGAGCAATGGTCCCTGCGTCCTCCTCTGCTCATGTAGCTTCGGGGGTCAACCTCTCCGCCTTGTCGAGTATCCAGGTTCTTCGGGCCGCAGATGAGGAGTTAGCTGCTATCCAAGCGTCTTTTCGCTCAGAATTTGTTTCCCTGGTGGCAGGGATGGCAAGTTCTGGTGTGTCTCCTTCGACACTGCCAGCTACACTTCCTTTTATGCCGTCCTCTGCGGAAGTTCTGGATGAGGCGTCACAGGATGTGGTTGACATTTTCTACCGCCACTTGAAGAGAGGGGTCGAAGCTGCTGTGGAGCGGGGAACCCCCTTTGCCTTGGCCCGACAATCCGCTCGTGGCTAAATTGAAATTCTTAAAACCCTCCCTGGTAGGGCAGAGATAGTTGCGCTTCTGGAGCCCAAATTGCTAGAGGCTGATCAGCTCGTGGCCCAGTTTCAAGTACTGCGGCAAGCTGATCTGTCTGCAGCCATAGATAAAGAGTGTGACTTCCTCTCCACTGCCCTGGAAAAGGTAAGGGATGTACGAGATAAGTCTAAACCGGTTATAATGAAGGACCTCGGCGACCTATCTCTCTAGTATGACCAGCTGAGCCGCAGGAGCGAAGATTGCATGGCTCGGGAAGCGGCCGCCTCCTGCGGAATAGTCGATACAAGGGAGCAGATCCTCGAGCTCCAGAAGAAGCTAGTTTTCTTGGAATCTGAGCTCGAAGCTTCCCGTGCGGACAAAGAGCTGATCGTTCAGGAGGCCGAAAAGGTCTCTCGAGCTTCGGCTAGCTTGGAGCGTGCTCTGAAGAAGCTTGAGAATGGCTGGCGGGCTCATGCGCATCTGGTGGATGCAGAACGGCTGACTCAGGAAGTCGAGCGTCGGGCCAAGCAGAAGTTTGAGCGGTCGACTGTCTTGCTGAGGGACCATCTAATGGAATTATGTATCGCCGAACAATAGTCGGCCTTTTCCTTCTTTTGTTTATGTTCTTTTTCTTTTTTTTGAGAGGGACGTGGTCCCAGAACATGTAGTACTTTTGACTTTCAAATAAAAGAGTATATTTTGTTTTACCCTTCATTTGTATTGCTTATTGCGTTTGTGGTGTTGTGGTACTTGCCCCACTGGGGGACTGTTTGTGGACTTGTTACCCTTGGTATACCTTGGTTTTAGGTACGGATAACAAGTTTGATGGGGATACTTAGAACAATTCCATAGTAAGATGGCCATAGACGTTCCTGATATCGGGAAAAAGAATGCCATGGAGCAGCTGGGCTCCCGGGGCATGATAAGAAATGAGGGGCATGTACTAGGAAACTTAGTACAGCATTTGTGGTCAACAGAGGACATTTATGGGCCTATTATCCTTGGCGTACTCCGGTTTTGGGTACAGATAATAGGTCGAGAGAAAACCTATATACTTACTCAGAGGTAATGAGGACATGGTAAATATGAGGGTTTCTTCAATGGAGCCTTCCTACTCAGAGGTAATGAGGACGTGGCAGGAGTGGGCTCTATGAAGGGTACATAGAACAACTCAGAGGTAATGAGGACATGGAAGTCCTACGTGAGGGGTGGTTTGTTTTTGATGGAAGGAAAAATAACTCAGAGGTAACATCGACGTGGTTGTTTCAGGAAATTTGTGGATCTGTTACCCATTTTATGCACTGAAAGTATGGGTATTGGATCATGAGGAGGGAGCTCTTTTAGGAAAAAAGTTCAGAGGTATGATCATACATGACTTATTACCTAAAAGATGCAATATAGGTTCATCTGGAGTGACCAGAGTGTAAATTCAGCGGTACCTGCGGGTACATAACTCAACAATCTGGGAGATTTGGAGTCAGAATGTAAGTTCAGCAGTACCAGAGGGTACATGACTCAACAATCTGGGAGATTTGGAATCAGAATGTAAGTTCAGCGGTACCAGAGGGTACATAACTCAATAATCTGGGATATTTGGAGGATGTCGTTTCAGACATAATACTTCTTCAGGAACTTGCCGTTGACGGACAACATGACCAAGTCTCCGTTTTGTTTTGCGAGGCGGTAAGCTCCATTGGAGAATACAGCCTCGATGACAAATGGGCCTTCCCACTTTGGCTGGAATTTGTCGGCGGTTTTGTGAGTCATAACCATCAGCCTCCGAACTGCCAGAACGAGATCGCCAACTTGGAAGGTTCTGATTTTAACCTTCTTGTTAAAAGCTCCTGAGATACGTGCTTGGTATAGCTCGATTCGTTGTTGAGCTAACAGACGCTTCTTATCTAGAGCCTCCAACTCTTGTAACTGGCGGTGGTGATTGTCATCCGTCGTCAGTCGGTAGGTGAGAGCAACGCGGAGTGAGGGGATTTGAGTCTCCAATCGAAGAACTGCCTCACTCCCATATACCAGAGAGAATGGTTTGTTCCCGATGGCCGTCCGTACTGTAGTACGGTACGCCCATAAGCATTCGCCGAGCTTCTCATTTCAGTCGTATTTGTTTGATGACACGAACTTCTTGAGAAGCTTGATGATTGTTTTGTTGAATGCTTCAGCCAGACCATTAGCCGCCGGGTTGTATAGTGTTGAAGCAATATTCTGGATTCGGTGTTTTTCGCAAAACCGATAGAAGGAGTGGCTTGCGAACTGCGGACCATTGTCGTGGATGATCCTTCGGGGCAGTCCATAGCGGTAGATAACGTGATGTTTGCGGAAGCTGATCACGTTTGAAGTCTTCACTTCTGCCAGCGGAATAGCCTCCGCCCATTTGGAGAAGTAATATGTGATTGCGAGTATGAAGCGGTCTCCTCGGGACGAAGACAGAGTGATCGGACCAATGATGTCCATTCCCCATGCTTCGAATGGCCAAGATGCCACCGTCGGATGTAGAAACTCGGATGGCTGGTGGATGAAATCTGCGTGGACTTGACAGGCTTTGCACTTTCTTGCATAGTCTATCGCATCGGCAACCATCGTGGGCCAGTAGTAGCCCATTCGGCGAAGGCGATCTTATAGTTTCGGGCCAGACTGATAGGCCCTACATATGCCATCATGAGCTTCACGTACGGCTTCTTTGGCTTCTGTATTTGACAGACATCGAAGCAGTAATCCATCGTATGATCGTCGATACAGCATTTTCCATGCGGCTGAGTTCATGATGACTTGGGCAGCTTAATCATCAGGGACTCCATGGGTGGAGCAGAACATGGAGTCGTTGGCGTACTAGCCACCCCCAGTTTGGTGCTTGGTGCTGGGCGGGGAGTTGTTGGCTGGCTAGCCGTCCCCGGCTTAGCGCTCGGCTGCCGATTCATTCTGGGAAGACGAATCGTCATCGGCTTGACAGAGGGATTGAGCTCCTCTATTTGTTGCTGGCTAGCTCTAGGCAGCCTGATTGTCAGTGGCTCTGTTGTGGTTCTTGATGCTTGACCAGACCTTGGCAGTCGAATTATTACCTGCCCCTCTTGTGCAGAGAGGCTGATTGCATCCTTACGCAGAGTGGCCGTAAGGGGTGCAGTTCTGCCAGGTTTGTGGGCTTGGAGGTGGATTGTCAGAGGTTCTTCTGATCCAGCTGCCGCATCAGTTTGAGCTTGAATATCTCCTTCGGCAAGGTGCTTTTTCGACTTCTCGTACAAGCATGAATCTGAGTAGTAGGATTCGACCCCTTTAAAGGGATCGATGTCGACAAATTCTGTCCTCACAAACCCGTGCTTGTCGACGTACTTGAAGCACTAGTGCAGTGTGGAAGGCACGATCATGTAATCGTGTATCTAAGGACGCCCTAGGAGAATATTGTAGGAAGTATCCGCATCTATGACATAACAGGTCACTTTTGACTGAAGGTCGCCGATTTGGCACTTCAAGCGAATCTTCTCGATCGGATAGCTTCTGCCTGAATTGAAACCGCTGATGGCAGTGCTTGTCGGTGTCAGGCGATGCATTGGGATGCGCAGATGGTGTAGTGGGCTCTTCGGGATAATGCTTATTGAAGAACTGGGATCAATATGCATCCGATCCACCTTGATATCGCCAATGTACCCATTATAATACAGAGGGCGATCGTGCAGGTTGGTCTTGATTAGTATATCCTGCAAAGTGAAGACGATCTTGGGCATTGCACCTGTGCAACCGCTGTCCTGGAGATCTGCAGGCGATTTTTCCCCAGTGAGATTGGACTGAGCTAGATATACGTCGGCGTTCTGGAGTGCCTCGCTCAGTGCGATGCGAACATCTTTGGAGAGTCTCAGGAGCTCGTATAGTGACAATTTGGTCGGTGTGTTGGCCAATTGTGCCAAGATGTCAAAGTTATAGGGCCTCCCCAGCCCATGAGGCGTCTCTCTTCGGAGCGGCTTGTCAAAGCGAGTCTCCTTCAGCCTAGGCTTGTCGGTCGTCGAAGGCTGCGAAGGTCCTGGAGCATCAGCAGCTGTCGGCTGATGATCTTCAGCCGAGTTACCTGGTGTAGGTTGGGATTGTGCACCCGACCAGGTGACAGCCATAGCTTCCTCGACCTCTGCCGAGATTGTGCGGCATGATTTGACTTTTCCACTCTTCTTCTTGCTGGTGGAGGAAGGTGCGGACTGAGTTACTTTAGGTACCAGGTCCGGATGGACCCACATGACTTCCCCTCGCGATGTAAGGGGCACTAGACCAGTAGCCTGGTTTCGGAGAGGTGGAAGGTTAGCGACCTCCATCCTTGCTCGGGTGATGGGCACTTCTCCATCTTGAGTCTTTGTCGGAGGGAAGCTGCCGAATTGTACTGACACCATGTTGGCTGCTACGGTCACCTCTTCGAAATCAATGGCCAAGGCCTTAGAATCGATGAGATGCTGGATGTATCGCTTCAGTTGGTAGTAGTCTTGTGTAGTATGGTGGACATATCGATGGTAGTGGCAGTACTTGGGGCTCTCCATTTCTGCAGGACGAGGTTCACACCTTGGAGGAGGGAGCTGAATTCGACCTCCTTGTATGAGCAGGTCCAAGATGGGCTTGACATGGCCGTCCTTGAAGAAATAGGTCATCTGAGGCCACTACTTCTCTGCCGGCTTCGGTTCAGGCTTCGGAGCTGTGTCGGCCACCATAGCTTGTTTGCCCTTATTGTCTCGATTGTTGGAGGGGTTACCACCATTGTTGCTATTGGTGTTAGGGCGTTTGCCCTTGTCCTCTCCTTCTGATACGTGCAATCCCAGTTGGCGAGCTTTCTTCAACTTGTCTTCTGTGCTGGTGGCGCTGATAATGAAAGTCTTTCAATCCTTTAACTAACTTTCGTCCATCCAGAGGCTGATTGTGGGAAGTAGCCTCTTTTGGCAAATTTCAATTAAGGAGGAATCAGGGTTACCGGAAGGCAACTTCATCGCGGTTTGACGAAACCGCTCGATATAGTTCCTTGTCAGCTTCTTTTCTCCCTGAACAACTTCCATGAGGGTAGACATTGTCACGTCTTATCCTACATCATAGAACCTCTCCAGGAATATACGTTTGAAGCCAGCGAAGGAATGGATGTAGTTGTCCGGCAAGTTGCGGTACCAGTCGAAGGCGACCCCTTCCAATGTTCCAATGAACAACCGTGTAAGGATGGCGTCATCACGAGGTAGATGGTCGGTTGTGACTTCAATGTAGGTGATGTACCTACTTGCAGATGTCTTTCCATCATACGGATTGATGTTGAATGGTTTATATCTTGGTGGGAAGGGCACATCTATCCATGCAGCAGGATATGGTTGTCGTATCCTGAGGTCCTAGCAGTTTTCTCGGGCGTAGAACATGGCCCGGAGCTCCTGGACCTCTCTTCTTGCCTCCTTTGCCTCGTCTGCAGTAGTGGGGGCCGATATTTCAGAAGGATTATCACCCGGGTTTGGTGCGGCTGAGTTCGAATACGCATTGACCGCGGGTCCCACGTTTGTTTGGCCAAGTGTTCTTCCTTGCAGAGTTGGAAGGGCCGCTTTGATCTCGTCTATGGACTTGACCAAGGTATGCAGTATGGCCTCCAGAGTGTCGATGCGTTGGCGATCAATGGGACCATCTTGGTTGCTGTCCGTCATGAACACCGTCTTTACATGAGGAGAGATGGATGGAACGGTGGAGGACGCGCCCTCTGAGTCATACCCTTGTACAGAGAAGTCGTCAGGGTATATGGGAATGTTCTCCTCTGGTTCGGACTTAGAAGGAGTGGTACCCCCAGCTTCAGAGCTTGCCTCATCTTGAGAGTTGTGGATATCCTCGGGGACGTCGGAACCTGCTGCATCTGTTAGGGGAATCATCTACCCTAGATTATCTTCTTGGAACACTAGATTGTCGTAGATGTTTGGAGGAGTGCTACCCCCGGCTTCAGCGCCTCCCAGAGATGTGGATGACGAATCTCCAAGTGTGGTAGATTTTGTCTTTGAGCGAATACCCTGGAAAACTCCTCCCGTAACGGTCGTGGACAACCGCTTAGAAGAGAGTTTCTTAGTTGAGATTTTCGGGCTGGAGACGTTTGTTTTCTTCCCTCTTCTGCTGCCAGGGATCTTCTGAGCAGAATTGCAGGAGGCGACGAGAAGCGCCTCGTCTTCTGAGCTCGGGTGTTGCAGTCGTTGGAAGACGGATCGTCGGTCCTCTCATGTATCCACCTTGCTGCAGCAGCAGTTGATAATGACTTGAGTACAGTGATGTCCATAGAAGGACTCTCTGCACACCAGGTCATCGTCTCTTTCTTTGTGTTTGTGAAGAATCACGTTGCACAAGTCTCTCATTTTGTGGGCCCGGGAGTCCTGAGCACATGAGTGTGTTGGCATCCTGCCTGCTCCCTGGTATGGGGGTAGTAAGAGTACTCGCCCTTGATCATTGTTGGGAGATTCTTGATAACTATCCCGTTCGTTGGCTGCCGGGGGCTGGACACGGATAGTTTTATACAACTTTCCATCAGGGGCCCGCGTAATAGTCAGCGGGACGCCCTGATAGTCAGAAGTTGGGACAGCTGCCTGAGCTCGACGAGCCCGCGCTGCACGAGACTTCTTCCTTCTAGCACCTGAGAGTGCATAGTAGGAAGAGTCCACAGAGACTGGCACATGAGAGCATCTGGGGTCAGGAGAGCCTGAGAGGCGGTCGAAGACTGAGCCCAAGCCGCATGAAGCAGGTGGCCTGCGGTTGGGATTGTTAGCCGCATAGCCTGCCTGCATGCGGCTGGCATTTGTGGCCGCATAAGCAGTCCGCATGCGGCTGACAGTTTGCATGCGGCTGGGAGCTGTAGTGGCCACGTGGGCCTCTTCCATGCGGCTGGAAGTCACAGTGGCCGCATGAGTTTCCTCCATGCGGCTGGCAATTCTGGCCGCATGAGCCTTCTGTCTGCGGCTGGCTTTTGTGCCCGCATGAGTCTTCATGCGAGTGGCGCCCTTCTGTGGCTTCTTCTTGGACCATATAGAGTTACCCTTTGCCCCTACAAGTCTAGCATCGTAGTGTTTTCCTCTGCCGGACTTGGGGGCAACAGAGTCCTCTATGGTCTGAAGTGTGGTCGCCTGCGAGATTTCTCCACCGTCTTGGGCAACAGATAGTACTTCTTCGAGAGCTTGGGGAGGAGCGAATGATTTGGGCCTCCACTCCCTGTGGGCCTTCTTCGTGCGGGCTCGCCGCTGGACCGGGCCAGCGCTCCCGTCGGAGAGCATTTCTTCAAACGCCTGCTGGTCGAACCGGGCGACCAGCATTTGTTGAGTGGAGCCAAGTTTGGCTGCGTCCGATTGCATCACCAACTCCTCAGTCGTGGAGAAGTTAGTCCCCAGCAGAGTTGCCATCGTGTTTGCCATTAATTATAAAAGAACATAACAGTTTTATGGGAGGACTGGACTTTTACTTCACAACACAAACTCACTCGTACAAAGAAAGCCTAGGGACGAAAACCTACGTACAGCAATCTAAGTACAATTGTTTATTTTTTTCTGGGGGGTGACGGTAGAGGCTCGGGAAAGCGACGGCAGCTCTGCCTTACTCCTTGGACGATCGGACGCAGCTTCGGCTCCGGAGAAGAAATGCTCATGCTCGAATGTGGATCGCTCTGTGTCTGGTTCTGTGCGTATATCTCCCTGCTCTCCTCTGTGTCCAGCCTTCTTTTTCTGCCCGTTTACAAGGGAATGGCACCTTGCTATTTATAGACATCATGGGTGGAGGTGTATATACACGTGGCGGATTCTGAGCCTCAGACCATTATGTTGATTGTCATGAATCTGGTTTGTTACGATTGTAATATGTCTGGACAATTATGTTGATTGTCATAAATCCGGATTGTAATGATTGCATTGAATTTGGATGATTATGATGATTGCAATAAATCTGGTTTGTTTGGGATTTGACCAAATCTGGACGGTTATGTTGATTGCAGCAAATCTGAGTTATTGAGATTTGATCGACTCCTGCCATGTGTCCCTCATTTACTGCAATAAATATGAATTATTGAGATTCGATCAGCTTCCGCCACGTGTCCCTCATTGACTGCAATAAATATGAATTATTGAGATTCGATCAGCTCCCGCCACGTGTCCCAACTGCTGCGAGCCGCATGGAGAACTGTCATGGTTGGGCCGCATGAGTGTGGCCTCGTGTCAGAACCGCATAAGGGTGGCCTTATCTGAACCGCATGGAAATCTCTTAGTCTGAGCCGTATGAGGGTGGCCGTATCTGAACGGCATGGAAATCTCTTAGTCTGAGCCGTATGAGGGTGGCCGTATCTGAACGGCATGGAAATCTCTTAGTCTGAGCCACATGAGGGTGGCCCCATGATCCGCGCCGCAAGCAGCCGCATGGGGGTGGCCCTATGATCCGAGCCGCATGGGAGTAGCAGCCGCATAGGGGTGGCCCTATGGTCCGAGCCGCACGGGAGTAGCAGCCGCATGGGGGTGGTGGCCGTATGAGAGTGGCAGCCGCATGAGAGTGGCTGCCGCATAGGGTACTTTTTGGGGTTGGTGGATTGTGCCAGCTGTGAAGATTTTCTTGTCTTCCCTAGGAGCCTGCCACTATGTCAGGGTCATTATTTTACTTTTATGTCAGGGCTGTCAAACCTTCGTGTCAGAGCCGTCGCTTCGCATTAATTGAGCCAGCTGTATAAATTAATTACGGCCGGTTTGTGAAGGACTTTTTGAACCGATAAGGCCACGTGGCTCGCTGGAAACTTTTGAGCCGCATGAAACTCTAATGAACTTTTGAGCCGCATGAAACTCTCTAGTCTTGAACCGCATAGGATTTTCTGTTCATTTCCACGCTTCTACAAGACCCCCTTCAAAGTTTTCAATTTGAAAAAATTGAAATACTTTGAATGAGAAGCATGGCTATGTCCACATAAGCTCTCCTGGCCGCATAAGATATTCTGGCCGCATGGACCTCCTAGTCGCATGGCCTTCCTGGCCGCATGGACTGCCTAGCCGCATGGACCGCTCTGGCCGTATACTGTCTTTTCTGCCACGTAGGCGTCATTAATTGCTCTTGATTCGTTTTGATTTGGAGCCCTCTTTTGGGGTCGGATCCCAAGGGTCAGATTTGCCTCGATGACCCAAGCGTCGATTTTTTTTCTTTAGGCGGCGCACGGATCGAAGCGTCCCTCGGTTTATGAGCCCATGTCCGCCTATAAATAAGAGTAACTTTTTAGAGAAACTCTTTACTTTCTTTTTATATTCGAACCTCTCTTGCCCTAGGCTGCCTTCTTCTTCTTCTTCTTCTTCGATCAACGATGACCCCTAAGACTTCCAAGGCTGCGACAAAGGGTAAGGGAGTGGCTTCTACGTCGACAGCGGCGCCTGAAGTTCATCGCGACGTTCACCCCACCATTGCTGGTAAGGATTTTGGGAGGATCGTATCCTTCAAAAACCCTAACAAAGATGGCTCTGTTGCATATTTTATGTACAAGCCTTTAATGCGTCCTTCGTCTTCATCGAACTGTTCAAATTATATGTGCCACATGTACGTCCCATGTCCGAGCCGCATGGAGGGTATACCCTATGTCCGAGCCACATGGGAGTTGTCTAGTGGCCGCATAAATATTTCGCAAACTGAACCGCATAATAACCCGTCGAACAGAGCTGCATAAGTCCCTCTGAATGGAGTCGCATGAAGCCCCCTCAAACAGGACCGCATAAGCTCATCTGGACTGGGCCACATAATGTCCCATCAAACAGGACCGCATAAGCTCATCTTAACTGGGCCGCATGAGGCCTCATCGAATTAGAACCGCATAAGCTCACGCTAAACAGAGCCGCATAAGCTTACGCTATTTAGTGCCGCATAAGCTCATGTTCAAACAGAGCCGCATGAGCTCTTTTAAACAGTACCGCATAAGCTCACGCTAAACAAAGCCGCATAAGCTCGTGTAAAGCCGCATAAGCTCATCAAAAAAATGGGCCGCATGGGACTCCCACCAAATCAGAGCCGCATAAGCTCATAAGCCTAAAAAACACTTAAGTGGTTTTGTTTAGCTATCTCTTGACTTGTTTCTTTGTTCTTTTTCAGTGAATATTGTTATGTATGGAACATAGAAGAATGCTAGTACTTATATGTACTTTCATGAAAGACAACCACATATTGGACCAAGTACTTTTGAAATTAGTATGCATGTATCTATATGTGAACTTGCATGGAAAGCCACTCTAAAGATGTATCCTAACAAATTAATCTTGTTAAAGTGCAATGATTGCATATAATATGAATATGGACATAGTTGAAATGCATGTTCAAATTATGATTTCCTCATTCCAAGTTAACATATGCAACTACAATCCATGCAAAAAATGTGGAAACCATATACATGTGATTATTGCAAACCCCAAAATTGATGTAGAGTGTTCGTGAATAACCTTCTATTAAATATTAGACTCAAAGGTCCCTCACATTATTCAAAATGATAATAATTCCAGAATTTTAATTAATTAAAATGGCATGAAAATAACAAGAAAGGTTGTGGAGAGCTTGCCTATGTTATTCACAAAAATTTTCCGAATTCGAAGAGTACGTTCTTGTTGTGTCCTAAACCTTGTGTCCAATATGTACATGGTTGTGTCCATACCAAATTTTAAGCCTAAATTGTATTACATTTTTCATGATGTTGGATTTATCACGAATTTCAAAGAATTTCAGAACATAAATCATAATATTACAAGAAAATTAAATGGTCAACATGAACAAATTCAAGAGGAGGAAGGAGAGGGCTTGCAGTTCTAATTGTAAGCAACATAACCTAATATATAGAGAGTCAAAATATCCAAGGATCTTATACATAAGCCTATAGTTAAAATTAAACAATTTTGTGACTTAAAAGTTCTTCATAATCATGCGTGTAAGTGTAAGGTGCACTTGTGATGCTGACATTTATAGAATGTGCAACACATACTAATTAGAACAAGGAAATGAAAACCCATACGTGTTTGATCAATTCCCAAATTAACATGATACGTGAACATGTATTCGGCCTTAATCAAGGTTACCCAAGAGATTTAAAGTCTATGACAAGCCTAAAACTTGATACCTATGCCTCCTATATGTCCGGTGTCCAAAATATACTAGTTTTGACTAGGTAGCGGTAAAATGCCTCAAACATTGGTATAAAATAATTATGGACAGAATCGTACGTGTCGAGAAAACACATATAAAACATAAATACCTATATAACTTCATTTAAACTAGACCAAGTATTTCAAGTTTATGTATAGGTGATATCAACAACCTTAATTTACATATGAATTAGGAGTTTGATGAGCTAAAAATGTAAACATACAATTTGATAGAAAGATTATTAACATATACAAAATTCAGAATATAAATTCATTTGAAATTAATACTGACACCCATATATTTCTATATGAATCGACTCCTAGATTCATGTCCATATATTCTATGTTCCATGTCAATTACTTTTTAATTTTAATAACCAAAATCAGAATATAAATTCCTAGTGTCAAACAAGAAATCATTATTGAATTGAACCAAATATGAGAAGGAATGAGGACTTGCCTTGAGGAAATTGATTTGGGGGATTAGGGCTTTGGGACTTGGATGTCCTTCTTCTTCAAACATCTCCTTCTTCTTCTTCTTCTTCTTCTTCTCCATTTCCTTTTTGAAGAAAAAGGGGGTTAGGGTTTGATTTTGATAATGGAAATGAAGATGATGATAGAGATGGTGGTGATGGAGTTGGAGATGAGAGGGGGGTGGTCGGCGACGTGGACGGCCGGGGGGTGACGCCGGCGACGGGCGCGGGTGGCCAGCGGGGTGGCCGGCCGGTCGGCTGCAGTGGAGTGGCGGTGGTGGCCTCCGGTGGTGGCGGGCGCGGCTCAGCCGGCTGGAGAGAGATGGAGAGGAGGAGAGATGGAGAGATGAAGATGGGAGGAGGAGACCGAGAGGGAGAGAGGGAGTGCCGAGAGGGAGAGGGGAGTGGCTCGGTTGAGGGGTGCTCCCTCTCTCTCTATTATATTCTTCTTCTTTTTTTTTTTAACAAAATAAATAAAAGCAATATGGAGACACATGTCCCCTTTGAGTACATGCATGGAGACACCTAGCATGGCTAGGTGTCCATGCTATTTGAAATTACATAAATTGTAAAAGGTTTCAAATGCAAATATAAAATAATACTTCATGTAATTATTATAAATGATTTTGAAAAAAAAAAGAAAACTTGAATATTTTAAATAAAATATTTATAATTATATGTATGAAATTTTGGGTTATGACACTGCTGGTGACTATACTATGGGCTTAATCCCATCCCCCTCGATGATTCTAGGATCAATGTCCTAGACAGACCCTTCGTCAAGTGGTCTGCAAGGTTCTTTTCTGACTTTATATAGTCAAGAACTACATATTTGCCCAATAGGCTCTTTATTGACTTGAAACGCAGCTGCAGGTGCCTGTTCATCTTAGCATTCACAGAATCATGCTTTAGTAGTTCTATAACAGATTTATTATCACAGTTTATAGAAATTGCAGGAATAGGATGAACAGAAACAGGTATATGCATAATAAGATTTCTTAGCCATTCGGCTTCTGTACATGTAGTATCCAAAGCTATCATTTCAGAGTCTATTGTACTTCTGGCTATGATAGTTTGTTTACATGATCCCCAGGAGATTAAGCCTCATTTATGTTAGGTTTGCCAACTGGGGCTCCTCCCGGTACCAAGCCATGGCAAAATCAAAGAGTCGCATGCTCGCCACCTCCACCTTTAGGTCATCCGAGGGGATAACATCGGATGAAAAGATCCAGAGGGTACTGATCCATGTGAACGTCGTGTCAGCATCAAGTATACTAGTCTATAACAAGAGTACATATCCAAAGAAGCATGAAAAGATCAGAGAATGTACTCGCCTGGTAATCCAAGCCGCTGATAAATGTAGATGTCCAACTGGAGTCACAGTGTCCTATTTAGAGCAATCACAAGTCACAAAAGAGTCTAACATGAAATAAGAGTAATTTACAGCGCATTCTAGATAGTTCTAGGTCCTTCTAGGTCAAAGTCTAATCAACAAGTCCACTAGGTCAACTAAAGTCAAATTAGAGTCAAACTAAAGTCAACGAGTCAAGTTCTAGTTTAATCCGGGTCAAACTAAGCCAATGGTTGACCTATAGTTGACTTTTGGTTAATATAGTCAACCTGGTCAAAAGGGGATCAACTCTAGTCTCTAAGTATTAAACTATGAGGTTGTACTAATTCCGAATTACAGAAAAAATAGGAATTGACTAACTAATGGTGTCACCTAGAGAAAATATCTAAAAACATTGTCGGATGATAAAACAAATATCACCAACGTGTCCAGAAGGGTCAAATCAGCTAGGATTGCCTGTCCTTAAGTCCACTTCTGGATACAGGGGCAAAACGGTAATTTCGGACAAAAACGATGTCCGCCGTTGGACCCGCTTTGTACCGAAAAGTGTGCCATAGTCAACGGTTCCTAAAGTCGTCAAACTACATGTCTACGGATCCAGTTTTCCGATACGAACCCAATCGTAAGTCCAAAGTTGGATTCCGGCGGGCCGTGCACAAAATCGCCCGTTGAGTGGGACCGTGGGCCCGCAAAACGACGTACGATTCGGCTGTCTCAGATTTGGACCAAACTTGGCACGCAGGACCAGAAAAATGATATGGTCCTGTTGGCACAAGTTTCGTCTCGATCTGACGAACATGCACAAAGTAATTAGAGAATTTGCAAAGTGCACGATACGGGAAATTTCGACGGATACGCATCAAATTCGTCGCGCACACGCGACCAATTCGAATTCCGTCAAAGCCCACACGACCACGTAACCATTACGCAGCTTTCGATACGTTCGGTTCACGACCACATTGTCCGGATTGGCGTGACGCACGTCGTGTGGAACAATTTTAATGTTTTTAAAACAGATTTTTGGGAAACTTTGGGATTCGATTTCTCGACGCATAGTCGATGATTTTCGAATCCACAAAAAGGATGATGAAGACCTATATGTTGTCTAAAAGTCTCTTTACATAGATTTTCTAATAAGTCGCTGGATCGATCATAATCGATCGTCGAACATGGGTTCTTGGACTGAAAATAGTGTTCTGTTTTTATAGGTTTTCGTCGATCTTCTAATCGACTTCTGGGGGGTGACGGTAGAGGCTCGGGAAAGCGACGGCAGCTCTGCCTTACTCCTTGGACGATCGGACGCAGCTTCGGCTCCGGAGAAGAAATGCTCATGCTCGAATGTGGATCGCTCTGTGTCTGGTTCTGTGCGTATATCTCCCTGCTCTCCTCTGTGTCCAGCCTTCTTTTTCTGCCCGTTTACAAGGGAATGGCACCTTGCTATTTATAGACATCATGGGTAGAGGTGTATATACACGTGGCGGATTCTGAGCCTCAGACCATTATGTTGATTGTCATGAATCTGGTTTGTTACGATTGTAATATGTCTGGACAATTATGTTGATTGTCATAAATCCGGATTGTAATGATTGCATTGAATCTGGATGATTATGATGATTGCAATAAATCTGGTTTGTTTGGGATTTGACCAAATCTGGACGGTTATGTTGATTGCAGCAAATCTGAGTTATTGAGATTTGATCGACTCCTGCCATGTGTCCCTCATTTACTGCAATAAATATGAATTATTGAGATTCGATCAGCTTCCGCCACGTGTCCCTCATTGACTGCAATAAATATGAATTATTGAGATTCGATCAGCTCCCGCCACGTGTCCCAACTGCTGCGAGCCGCATGGAGAACTGTCATGGTTGGGCCGCATGAGTGTGGCCTCGTGTCAGAACCGCATAAGGGTGGCCTTATCTGAACCGCATGGAAATCTCTTAGTCTGAGCCGTATGAGGGTGGCCGTATCTGAACGGCATGGAAATCTCTTAGTCTGAGCCGTATGAGGGTGGCCGTATCTGAACGGCATGGAAATCTCTTAGTCTGAGCCACATGAGGGTGGCCCCATGATCCGGGCCGCAAGCAGCCGCATGGGGGTGGCCCTATGATCCGAGCCGCATGGGAGTAGCAGCCGCATAGGGGTGGCCCTATGGTCCGAGCCGCACGGGAGTAGCAGCCGCATGGGGGTGGTGGCCGTATGAGAGTGGCAGCCGCATGAGAGTGGCTGCCGCATAGGGTACTTTTTGGGGTTGGTGGATTGTGCCAGTTGTGAAGATTTTCTTGTCTTCCCTAGGAGCCTGCCACTATGTCAGGGTCATTATTTTACTTTTATGTCAGGGCTGTCAAACCTTCATGTCAGAGCCGTCGCTTCGCATTAATTGAGCCAGCTGTATAAATTAATTACGGCCGGTTTGTGAAGGACTTTTTGAACCGATAAGGCCACGTGGCTCGCTGGAAACTTTTGAGCCGCATGAAACTCTAATGAACTTTTGAGCCGCATGAAACTCTCTAGTCTTGAACCGCATAGGATTTTCTGTTCATTTCCACGCTTCTACAAGACCCCCTTCAAAGTTTTCAATTTGAAAAAATTGAAATACTTTGAATGAGAAGCATGGCTATGTCCACATAAGCTCTCCTGGCTGCATAAGATATTCTGGCCGCATGGACTTCCTAGCCGCATGGCCTTCCTGGCCGCATGGACCTCCTAGCCGCATGGCCTTCCTGGCCGCATGGACTGCCTAGCCGCATGGACCGCTCTGGCCGTATACTGTCTTTTCTGCCACGTAGGCGTCATTAATTGCTCTTGATTCGTTTTGATTTGGAGCCCTCTTTTGGGGTCGGATCCCAAGGGTCAGATTTGCCTCGATGACCCAAGCGTCGATTTTTTTCTTTAGGCGGCGCACGGATCGAAGCGTCCCTCGGTTTATGAGCCCATGTCCGCCTATAAATAAGAATAACTTTTTAGAGAAACTCTTTACTTTCTTTTTATATTCGAACCTCTCTTGCCCTAGGCTGCCTTCTTCTTCTTCTTCTTCTTCGATCAACGATGACCCCTAAGACTTCCAAGGCTGCGACAAAGGGTAAGGGAGAACCCCTGGTGGGTTCGGCCCAGTCTGCTGTGGGTGTGCGATTCGACCATTTAGTCCAATATGTGGCGAATCAGCTTCCTACAAATGAGCCTTTGGAGAGGCTGAATGCTATCAAGAACTAGCCTTTCTACTTTCTTTGAGCCATGATGAACTCGGGGCAATTAGAGGGAAAATACCTGAAGCCGGCGTTCCACTTCGGGGATGCTTTGACTGTAAAGAACCCTCGAGTGCTGGATATATCCGAAAGTTGGGACTTTACTCTTGACGGGGTGGCGATCCATATCCTTCCGATAGAGCGTCATTTTCCTCTGTCATGGTTCAACATGTTACCGATGGACAGAAAGATGGTGGACTCCTTGACTCCAAGCAGGTCGGGGATGATTGTGGGAAACATCCATTACAACAGGAATTTGAGGTCAGCGTATGCGGAAAGGGAACCGGTCAGTCGGTATATGATGGGACTGGCTCCGGGTACCTTCGTAAATGTATCGGGTCCCAATTTCACGTTCTCTCAAGCTGACACCTTCTTGAACCAGCTTGCTCGGAAGGGGTCTTATCCCGTCGGTCGGTTGGCACTGCTGAACTGGATAAACCCCGTCCCTACGTGGGCCAACTTGACCACTTGGATTCTGCGGAAGTATGAGACTCCCCTGCGTGAGATCGGCCTCTACCACGCCATTCGGGGCACCTGTCATGGTCTATCCATAAATAAGCTGTTGTTCATGGCTCTCCTGAAGATGTACAACCGGCAGACGGGAACCTTCTTTACGCCTGGAGGGGAGCTGGGGCTCGCTCTCCACGAGATGCACGTTATTTTCAAGCTGCCCTGGGGGAAGAAGTCTTTGAAGTGTACACCCGTACGAGCGAAGAGCTCGAGGATTTGGATCGGCAGTTCCTAGGCTTTATTGCCGTATATCGGAAATTGTTATGTCACCACAGTACCTGTCACCAGACGTCCATCAAGAAGGATGGTAGCTCGGAAGGGAGCATTCCTCACACCACATCCTGGGTTTCATACCTTTTTATACTAGGCGCCTCAGGTCGGGTTTCCTCCCGAGATCCTCAAACCCAGGAGGAGGTACTAGAACTAACGTCGACTGCCAAGAGATCGAGGGCCACGGGCGACACATTTGGGAGTCGAACTGACTCCTTTATTATTTTTATCATGGTACTCATCGGCTGTCAGAGAAGGCGCTCTTGGCAGGATTCCTGATGGTGTGGCTACGGAACTGCGTAGTCTCAGGAGGGGTGGGTACCATTGAGAGGATCAGCCGCCACTTTATCCTCCCTGCCGTAAAGCTGGTCTTTGGGGTCAGACTGGTCCTTCTTCCGGCCATGGTGTGCAGCATACACCATGGCCTTTGTGCCTTTTCGTCCAAGGTCATCGCCCGTGACACGGCGATGGATTTTGAGCGCATAGAGCTGCCCTACCATTATCTTATGGGGTGGCTATTGATGCATTGCCGGTCTTTGATGAGGCCTGGAGCAGAAGACGGCATCACGGCTGATGATGCTTTCATTTTCCAATATCACCATCAGCCCTGGGAGTGCAGCACTATGCCAGCCTGTCGGAGGGTGCTGGCGAGAGTGGACGGATATGACTTTTTGTGTCTTTTCCTCATTTTACCGCTGAAGAAGTGAGGGGCGTACATATTGACGGTACCGGACCTCCTCACCTCTTGTCTGAGAAGATGCTCCTTTGGTTGCGTAATATCCGTCCAGCGTAGTATACCGTAACCGCAATAATGTCTACCTGGAGCCCTACTTGCCCAGCAGGTTCTCGCGGCAATTCTGGTATAGCCAGCTATTCTTTGACAGTCCCAGTTCTTGCCTGAGCTTTGTATGTAGCGTCCTCGACGGTATCAGGGCCTGGCATTATTATGATACAGTTCATACCCGAACCAGTTTCTCAGTTCCTGATACTGAGGCGCCAGAGGAGATTTTGTATATGACAGCCATATACCATGTTACGGCGAGCAAGCCTCCCGTTAATTTTGACTCGAGTACCAGCTTCATTGTGGGTACTGGCTTAGCGGGGAAGCCCAAGGGGTCTAAGACGAGGAAGAGGAGGGCGAATACGGTTCCTGTGCCTGACTCGAGTCCACCAATGCGGACGAAGAGAATGATGAGCATGATGCCGACGACTCTCTCCCTCCTGCGGAAGAGGTGATGGCGGATCAGCCGCCTGTTGTGCCAGATAAGGTGGTGGCAGATCAGCCGCCTGTTGCGCCTGGCCCTTCTCGCAAGCGAGGCAGGCATAAGTCTATTGGTGGCGTAACCTTCTCCGTGAAGCGGGCTGCGGTAAGATGCCGCGGGCTGCTCATTAAGGAGAGAGGCGAAGGTGATGACGCCGTTTCAGAGGTGAATTGAATTGCGACCATCTCCTTCTTTAGCCCTTTCTCTTCTTGAACTATGATCTAATTATTTTTTTCTTCTCTGTAGGCCTCAAAAGAGTCAGACTCTCGAGAACCGGCCGCTGTTTCTGAAGTCAATTCGGTCCAGACCACTTTGATTAGTGACATGTGTGCCGAGATTATTTTTGTCGAGGCTCTTTCGGCGGCGGCTGAGGGATCTCACGTTGTTGAGGTCTCGACCCAGGACGACGGGGGCTCCGCTGAGCCCGCCCCCGAGACTGTTGAATTTTAGCAGGGTGACGCTGATCCAGTCGTATCTCCTTCCGGGGCGGCTGGGGAAGAGAAACCAGCTGAATTCGACTTGGAGATCGCTGGTGAGGGGACTACGGGGGCTATGAGCGAACCTCAGCCTCCACAACCCTCTCCTGGTAAGATAAGCTAAATCTTGACTAGTGAGGAAGCTCATTTGCTCTATCATCACATCCTTTGGGTTAGGCTGATTGATGGTTGCTCTGGACATACAGGTCCTGCCTCTTCACTGCCAATGACGGACATTGTCAGGGTAGGCTCTGCCAGCGGGGATCTGGTGGAGGGGAGTGTGCCCTCTCCCCTTCAAACTTATATTGAGGGGCCTCCCGCTGGATCGAGTTCGGAAGATCAGATGGCGGCACAGCCGGGGCAAGGAGCAATGGTCCCTGCGTCCTTCTCTGCTCATGTAGCTTCGGAGGTCGACCTCTCCGCCTTGTCGAGTATCCAGGTTCTTCGGGCCGCAGATGAGGAGTTAGCTGCTATCCAAGCGTCTTTTCGCTCAGAATTTGTTTCCCTGGTGGTAGGGGTGGCAAGTTCTGGTGCGTCTCCTTCGACACTGCCAGCTACACTTCCTTTTATGCCGTCCTCTGCGGAACTTCTGGATGAGGCGTCACAGGATGTGGTTGACATTTTCTACCGCCACTTGAAGAGAGGGGTCGAAGCTGCTGTGGAGCGGGGAACCCCCTTTGCCTTGGCCCGACAATCCGCTCGTGGCTAAATTGAAATTCTTAAAACCCTCCCTGGTAGGGCAGAGATAGTTGCGCTTCTGGAGCCCAAATTGCTAGAGGCTGATCAGCTCGTGGCCCAGTTTCAAGTACTGCGCCAAGTTGATCTGTCTGCAGCCATAGATAAAGAGTGTGACTTCCTCTCCACTGCCCTGGAAAAGGTAAGGGCTGTACGAGATAAGTCTAAACCGATTATAATGAAGGACCTCGGCGACCTATCTCTCCAGTATTACCAGCTGAGCCGCAGGAGCGAAGATTGTATGGCTCGGGAAGCGGCCGCCTCCTGCGGAATAGTCGATACAAGGGAGCAGATCCTCGAGCTCCAGAAGAAGCTAGTTTTCTTGGAATCTGAGCTCGAAGCTTCCCGTACGGACAAAGAGCTGATCGTTCAGGAGGCCGAAAAGGTCTCTCG
>JANAVB010034615.1:898303-967196 GCA_029216955.1 Iris pallida | reverse complement strand
ACTTGACAGGTACATTGGGTGGGGAGAACAATACCTGACGTATGGGCTTCGATTGCACTTCCTTTGTAACCCGGAAGCTCCGCTGGAGATACGGGTATGATGACCCTCTCAGGTTTGCCACTGTCGTTTTTGAACGTCATGCGCTGTGGTCACTAGTGCCCAAGTGGGGACCATACCAGACCCATTTTCTCGACAGTTTTTCACGACCGTCGAGAAATAAACCGTCAAGAATGGCCATTTTTCTTATAGTGTTGATTCAATCTATCTTTTTCCTTATCACTTGCATTTCGCGTTCAATGGAAGTTCCAATCCTGTGCGCATCAATTCAAATTTTGTTCGAATCAACTCGTCAAAATCTTCAAGATTATAACTTACTCAATGATGCTCGATCTAAGGCTTCGCATACATGCGACTCTTGCTGATAGACTCATTGGCACCCGTATCCTCAATCGACCAACATTCCCAAGGCTATCCCATACACCACTCAGGGATGAGGTCATTTAACAATCCTCAAAACAAGTTATGAATCGCAAACGATTACTTCGATTCCCCGTTCAAACCATTCCTCCAATTTCAAACACGATCTTCTTAAATCGCATCGACGATATCGTCGTTCGATAGCACTTCTATAGTCATTCCACATTCTATGGATCGAGTCTAACTCATTATTGTTTGACACAATTTGTATCCTGTACGCGACTTTGCTATGGTCAACACAATTCTTGGTGTGTATGCCCAGTCCGACTTAGCCAACCGTTCTTACTTGAACTTTTGTTCAACCAAATTTCTTACGTGCGATTTTGCAAAATATTTAGACTTATTGTATGGACTTGCCATAGGACATTTGAGAGAGAGCGTACACTTCTTTATCAACGACGAGCTTTCAAAACTGAGTGATTCGACTTGAAGTCCATGGACGCAAAGCCGTACTCTGATACCATTATGTCGCGCCCCGCTCCCGTAGGAGTGATCGTCCTCGCTAAGGCGTGATGTCGTATGATCCTAGATTGTGCTCATGCAAGGCAGGTCCATAACGGCCGATTCAAGGCTAAGCAGCGGGGGTCGTCGCACAGAAATCCCTAGCAGAAGCATTGAATAGTTAGCAAAAATTTGAAGCAAAACACAAGTCATGCAAAATACTTTTTATTTATATTGAACAAAGATTACAATGTGGGCACTAGGCCAAATTACAAGTCTCTCAAGCTCACTTTTCTCTCATATTACAAGTCATTCTACTCTCTCTCATTTCTTAATACAAGCTTCAAGCGACGAGTGGCAGATTCTTCTGGATGGCGATGTCCATACATTATGTCCCTTATAAGTTCTGACTCTATGCGGCTGCACGCCTCAAAATGCCAAGGAACTCTATGCCTCGACACATCTAAGCGAGCTCCGCTCCATCGGGCTTCTACTTGTGCCTGTACATGAAAACTGTCTGGGTGTTAGTACTCAACTGTGTTAGTGGAGTGAGCTCCTCGCCTATCCAAACAAAACTGACACGTTTATTTACTTTGTGCAGCTTAATCCCTTTTTTATTGTCTTTCTAGTCTTGTCTTAGGATTAATTTTACGACAGAGACACCTTGGCCTATACTTGGCAATATAATGACAGGGTCGTGCTATACTCTAATCGTGGCTTCAATACATACTCGAGGCAATGCCTCACCAAGTAGAACTTATGCAAACTCAGTCGTACAAAGACTTTCACTTGTTTTTATGTGCCTCTAGACCATTCTCGTGCCAATGACGTCAAGGGGACGACTCGTACTGGTCGTGCCTTAAGATCGAGGCCGTGCCTCTCGAGGATTAACTAGACTTAACAAACTTGTCTTACGGCCTTTTCTGACTTAACTCAAGACAACTCGATGATGATGCCACATTCATGCCGAAGCACGTGTCCTTGCTATAGCCAAATATTAGGCTCCAGAATGGTGTTGCAATGGTGCACACCTATATTACGGCCCTTCATGACTTAACCCAACTCGTAACATGCTAGTCCTCGATGCAATCCAAAAACATACACACGGATAGCCGCTCTTATGCCGACACATCTATATGAGTGGTCACTAGCAATGTCAAGCTATCCTGGATCTTTGCATACGGTGACCATTCGCGTGCGAGGGACGATCTCCCATCGAATGACCAGCACTCTATATTGCAACGGTTCACATCAATCGAGTCGTACCGTCGACGAAGGCCGTACAATATCTGCAATTCTTCCTGGGTCGACACGAACCAGGCACCCCAGGATCGTTCGAGGAATTTCCCCTTGCGTGCAAGTTGTCCAATGACCATGCAAGACTCAACTCGATCTACCAAGTCCTTCCTTATTCTTGACCATGCATTCCAAATTTCTATCGAGACTTCCAAGTAGAGGGACCAATCTCGGCGACAACCAGTCGCGTGGACTTCCTTATCGAGACTACCAAATAGCGGGACCGATCTCATGACTTCTTATCGAGACTCCCAAGTAGCAGGACCGATCTCGTGACTTCCTTATAGAGACTCCCAAGTATTGGGACCGATCTCATGACTTCCTTATCGAGACTCCCAAGTAACGGGACTGATCTCGAGACTTCCTTATCGAGACTCCCAAGTAGCGGGACCGATCTTGGCGACAACCAGTCGCGTGCCTTTGAACCCAGGAAACAACTACTAAGTAGTCTTCCAGCTAACTTGAACATAACGTGTTCCTTTGTCCATGGCATGCTGATCCTTAACCCAACCGTGGCTCGTACCTTAGACAAACCTTGTTCTCTAGGCAACGCAATCGCTCAAGTCACATACTTATATGACGAGCCTTAAGATAGTGGGACTATATGACTTGACAACCGCAGACAACAGGGGACAGCGCTTGCCATGACTTCTATAGCCCAACCAAA
Source organism: Iris pallida (assembly GCA_029216955.1). NCBI lineage: Eukaryota > Viridiplantae > Streptophyta > Magnoliopsida > Asparagales > Iridaceae > Iris > Iris pallida. The sequence continues at coordinate 964,315 of JANAVB010034615.1, read as the reverse complement.
CTCTTGTCTAACTTATTCGTGCAACGACTTAGAAAAGGCTATGACAAGTCTTGTGATAGAGAGAACGTGTCGTACACGCGTTCGATTTCGACAACCAAGCTCTTTGAGTGCCTAGACTTAAGCCACAAGTCGTGCAATACGACTTAAACTACGGGCAGGCGAAGGCTATGCAAAACCTTGGATGACGGGACCGTGCATGCTTTAACAAGCATTTATGCGGGCGACGCCTATGACTTAGGCTAATTCCAACATTGTGGCAACTTAGCAACTTAGGCCAACTTTCTTCTCCCAAGGCACGGGACAAAGGACCGAGTGTCATTTTGAAAGCACGCTGAGTAGACTTTTAAGCCGATTGTTGGACCTTTCCATATTCTAACTCAGTCTGACCCAAGTTGGGATTATTTCCTTAGCTATGTGGATGCATCTCTTTTATTATCAAGCATACTTGTGCATTTCAAAACTTTCATTTTATTAGTGTGAAGGCCAAGCTGAGGCAAGTTCACCGAAGCCACTCACCTGAGCGAGGGGTCGCCTCGAACGAGTGAGTCTTCGAGCAGTCGTTGCAAGGCTAAGTTCGAACGCCGTCGGCATTTCAATTCTTCCGATTGACTGAGCGGGACGGGGCACTACAGTCAGCTTGACCCCATATATGGGCTTTCTATGAAATCTTGTCAAATGGAACAGCACTACTAAAATACAGCAAATTGGCGATGGAGCATTAGCGATGGATATTATTCGTCGGTCATAGCGACGGACTCGCGACTATCTTGTGACTGGCTACCGTCAGAAAGCAATGAATTTTTTTTTAGTTTTTTGCGTCAAAATCAGTCGGACATCCGTCGCTAATTTGACGAAACTTTAGCGATGGATTCGTGTCCGTCGCTAATATGTCGCACATTGTGGCGGCAAAATCTGTAAAAAATGGCGTACTTAATTAGCGTCTATGTAGCGACGGACGTTTAGTCGGTATTCTAGTTGATATTTAGCGGCTACCTGCCGACGGATATTTTCGTCGGTAATCCGTCGCTAAATACTGTAATCCAACTTAAATTGAACTGACGGGGGGGGGGGGGGGGGAAGGGGGGATTTTTCATTCCCCCCAAAAAACTCTATCTCTTCCCCCCCTCTCTCTCTCTCTCTCTCTCCGACGGGTCACATTCTCCGACGAAGCTCTCTCCGACGGGATATCTCTCTCTCAGGTATGCTCTCTCTCTCTCCCTCTCTCTCTCTCTGTTTAGGGTTTCGTGTTGGTGGGGGGGTCGGCTGTCGCTGGGGGCGGCGGGGTGGGGGGGAGGTTGTTGAGGGCGGAAGGCAGGGTACGGTTTAGGGTTTCGGAGTAGGGGTAGGGTTTCGGATGGGGGGGTGGTGGGCTGGCTGTCGCGGGGGCCGGCGGTGATGGGGGAGGGAGGGGGTGGGGGTGGATGGTGTTGGGTGCGGGGCGGGGTGCAGGGGTAGGGTTTAGGGTTTGCTGTCCGGCGGGGTAGGGTATCGGTCATTTAATTTTTTTTATACATTTAGGCATAATATTAAGTATTTCCAGTATTATTTATTAGTAGTTTTGAAATTAAATGAAATAATAGTCACCCTTACCAATTGGTTTACAAGCAATAGATAATTATTTTTTCTTTTACAAACTTATTATGCTTTAAACCTTGACCGATACTGACCGATACCGGTACAGTTTGGCATGTCCCGCTCCGATACTGACCGATACCCGATACTGACCGATACCGATCCAATATTGTCCGATACTGATACAGTTTGGCATGTCCCGGTATCGGTATCGGACTATCCCTATGAGTATCGGCATCGGGGGTATCGGTAATATCGGTGGTTTCGGATCAAAGTATCAGATTTTTTGGTATAAAAAACAAATAGGTATTAATATCGGATCGGAGTATCAGATTTAAAGTATCGGGCTATTCTTATGTTTAGTTTGTCTTACGATACAGATTTTCACATCCAAATCGAGGATGAATCGTTACTTTGTTGATCATACATGGATGTACAAACAGCAACACGGTAGCAGAATTGGTGTTAGTGACAATTTTCAGGCAGGCGTGGAAGTATTTCTTAAGTATGCTAGGAGCAAAGCTCAGTACATGGACGGTAACAAAATCAAGTGTCCATGTGCTAATTGTCACAATAGACGTTACGAAGAAGTGGTGACTGTGAGAGATCATTTGACCCGTAAGGGTTTCGTACGTGATTACGGCTTGTGGTCATCGCAAGGTGAATTATATTCGGAAAGACAGGCGGCGGAAGCTGGTGCTTATGTTTTTGATGACAATGCTGCAATTGATGTCCTCGAAGACGACGGATGCTCTGTTGATTATGGAGACGTGCAGAACCTTGCACGAGATATGGTGTATGATGCGGCAGGGCCTAATTTTGATCCGGAGGATCCTAATCCCGAGGCGAAGGAGTTCTATGATATGTTTTAGGACACAGATACTCCTTTATATCCTGGTTTTGAGACTCATTCCATACTGTCAGTGACGATGCGGTTGCTGAACATAAAGTCTGATTTTAACTTGCCACAAGCTTGCTATGATTGGATCACACAACTAATCAACGAGGTGTTACCGAAGGAATCAAAAGAGCTTCCAAAAAACTTCTATAAGTCAAAGATGATGGTCCGACAACTTGGGCTGGTGTACAAGAAGATAGATTGTTGTCGCAACGGATGCATGTTGTACTGCAAAGAGAATTGCATATCAGAAAGTTGCAGCTTCTGTAATGCGGATCGTTACAAGCCAGTGCAGGAAAAAGGAAAGTCAACTAGAAAACGATGTCCTTACAAGTATATGCATTACTTGTCGATCACGAAGCGCTTGCAGAGGATGTATATGTCTCTGAATACAGCGGAACACATGACGTGGCACAGCGAAGAACGTATAAAGGACGAAGGAGAATTGTCACATCCTTCGGATGGAGAGGCGTGGAAACATTTTAATTTGTGTCATCCAGATTTTGCTGCAGAGCCTAGAAATGTACGCCTTGCTCTATGTTCTGATGGCTTCGCCCCTTTCGGACTGTCGGAATCTCAATACTCATGCTGGCCGGTCATTCTTACCTCTTACAATCTGCCACCATGGATATGTATGAAGACTCCTTATATGTTCTTGACAGCTATCATACCCGGTCCCAAAAATCCGATGAAGAATATTGATATATATTTACAGCCGTTGGTGGATGAGCTGAAACAACTGTGGGAGATCAGTGTCACGACGTATGATATTTCCAGGAAACAGAACTTTCAGATGAGAGCTTCACTCATGTGGACAATCAATGATTTTCCAGCATACGGTATGCTGTCGGGATGGAGTACGCACGACAACATGTCTTGTCCGATATGCATGAAAAATAGTAAGGCGTTCCGCCTTAGACATGGAGGAAAAACTTCTTTTTTTGACTGGCACCGTCAATTTCTGCCCGTGAGCCATCCTTGGCGAAAGAACAAGGTCGCGTTCAGATCTGGAAAACAAAAATTTCTTGATCCTCCTGCCAGATTGTCGGGACACGATATTTGGGAAGTTGTAAAGGAATTGCCTACCGCAATGGAAGATCCATCAAACAATCGTGTCGAGGGGTTCGGTCAAAGCCATAACTGGACCGGAGGAATTTCTGGGACTTGCCTTATTGGAAAGATAATCTTATAAGGCATAATCTCGATGTCATGCATATCGAAAAAAATGTGTTCGATAATGTCTTCAATACCGTCATGGATATTAAAGGAAAGACGAAGGACAATCCAAAAGCAAGACAAGACATGGCCGAGATATGCAAACGTCATGATCTAAACTTGATAGAAAGGGGAGCTGGTGGTCAATTAAGTAAGCCTATAGCGCCATATACATTGAGCAAGGAAGATAGATTAATAATCTGCAAGTAGATATCTACTTTAAGATTTCCCGACGGCTATGTGTCGAATTTGTCTAGATGCGTTGATCTCAATGAACGCAAGCTAACAGGAATGAAAAGTCACGACTGCCACGTGTTTATGGAAAGATTACTGCCCATTGCTTTGAGAGAGTTGTTGCCTTCTACTGTATGGGTTCCGTTGGCCGAGCTGTCTACATTCTTCAGGGATATCTGTTCAACTAAGCTGACGGTGCAACACATGGTTGAACTTGAGGAGAAGATTGTCTTAACAATTTGCAAGTTAGAGAAAATATTTCCACCGGGCTTTTTCGACAGCATGGAGCATCTACCGATTCATCTACCATACGAAGCCCGTGTCAGTGCATCTGTTCATTATCGATGGATGTACCCCTTTGAAAGGTAAATAAAAATCGATATAATTTAAGTGAAATTTTATAATTCATTGTCAATTCTCAAGATAATTTGTCTTTCTAGGTACCTATACCATCTAAAGAAGAAAGTTGGCAACAAGGCTCATATAGAGGCTTCGATATGCGAAGCATATCTTATCGAGGAGGTGTCAAACTTTTGCTCCATTTATTTTGATACTCATGTCGAGACAAATCGAAATAGACCTCAAAGGAATGACGAAGACGTTGAGGATGGAGGTATATTCAATTTAAGGGGCAAGCCTATTGGGGCTAGTAAGAATCGGCGGTTGACTGACGATGAGTATGATGCTGCGCACCGATATGTATTGTTAAATTGTGACATACAAGAAGTGAGAGACTTGGAGAAGTAAGTGACTACACCTCGTTATAATCTCTAATTTGGTGAAGTAAGTGACTACACTTATTTTTATTCTCTCTAACAGTGTATTTAGAGATGAAGTCAAAATAAGGACACCCGATATTACCAATGAGGGACTTCAAAGAGAGGTTGATTGTACCTTTCCGACCTGGTTTCAAAAATACGTAAGTAACTGAGATAATATGTTATGCGGCTACCATTAAAATATATGCAAGTAAAACATTTAAATTATCATTATTTGTTTACAGGTATTATTGCCTAAAACTACCTACACAAATGAGAGCATTCGTTATTTGGCATTGGGACCGAAGAAGCATGCGAAGACTTGGCCAGGCTATGTCGTTAATGGCTTCAAGTTTAGGGCAACTCAGCATGCTATAAATGCAGAATTTGTCAATGACAACTTCAGTACTAAGGATTCTGGTGTTTGCATAAGAGGCACCATCTATGACGACGAGCCGAACTTTGACTATTATGGAGTACTTCGGGATATTGTAGATTTACAATATAGTGCCCCATATGATATACATATTGTGATGTTCAAATGTGAGTGGTTCGATACGACACCAAATATCGGTTGGAGAATCGATAAACAATTTGGATTCGTCGATATAAATCATCACAGGAGGTATAGAGGGTCCGACACGTTTGCAATAGCAAGTCAGGCTGTTCAAGTCTACTATACAAGCTACCCAAGGCGTCGTAGAGATCGATTTGACTGGTGGACAGTATGCAAGATTAAATCTAGAAATACATTCAATGTTAGAGACCCAGCATACCAAGAGGACGAGATCGAAAAGCCCCAATACTTGGGACAACAGTCGGATACCATGGATGTTGAATTAAAGGTTGATATACCTCCTGCTGAGGAAAATAGAGGTGAGAAAGAGGTTGATATACAAGACTTAGATGTCAACCAGGGGAGAAAGAGGCATCTTGTCCCAAGTATTAAGACTGAAGAAGAAGAAGAAGAAGAAGAAGAAGAAGAAGAAGAAGAAGAACTTGATGAGGATGAGGATACAGATGAAGTTGACGATGAGGATGAGGATGATGATTACAATAAAGATGAGGACGATGACGATGACGATGATTAAATATCGATATATTTTAGTTCATGTTTTTGTCGAGGCCGAGGCCGCTGACGAGGACGATTCAGTTTAAATTAAACTTCTGTGTTCTTCTTTCAGTTCATATTTTTGTCGTTCGATCATCTACTTATTGTATGATTTTCTTTTTACAGATGGCACTCCTAGTCCTACTCCTCTGGGCGATACTCGTCGCCCTACTGCTGGTATATATATATTTTAGTTTAGTTTTATATTCATTTATACTTTTATATTATTAATTATGTTTATGTGTTCTATTTACAGGGCATGGTTGCGAGCACTCGTGCTGGTGGTGCTGGCCGTGGTGGTCATGGTGGTGGTGGTGGTGGTGTTGGTGGTGGTGGTGGTGGTGGTGGTCGCGGGGGTGGGCGTGGTGGTAGCGATCGTGGTCGCTAGACGTCTTCCCCGGATGTGACCTCCGATCCCGACCTTGAGAGCCCGGGCACACACTCTTCCCACCGTCAATCTTCGTCGAGGCCTGCGACTCCATCCGTTAGCGGATCCGTTCCTCTATCCGATAGCGGATCCGTTCCGCCATTGGATGCACCAGCGGATGCATCAGCAGATGCAGCAGCGGACCCAGCAATTACTGCACGGTAGGCCCTGGAGTAACCCGTATTCAGTTTCATTCTGTTACCGGGGAGTACATGCGCGGACCCTCGGATCCTCCGAAGCCACCAGAGAGGCCGACGGGCGAGTTCCAACGAGAGATATGGCCCGCGGGTGAATCGTAAGTAAATTTAAGTTAATTTATTAAATTTGTTTTATTTATTCAATTCAATAATCCAGTCGTTGCTTTTTTATAGATTTTTCCCGTAGGATGTTGCCCGGAGTCTAGGGTGTATTATCCGGGAAAACTACCATGGCCCCTACCTCAATTTTTCTGAGGTGCCTCAGGACAGGCAGTACGTCTGGCTCGACGAGATGAGGGTATATATCTTAGGGTTAATTATTAATTATTCTTTAATTCATTAATTTTTTAATTACGAGATATTTGAATTTGTGTGTCAGAGGACGTTCTGGTGGCCCCTCCATCGCGAGGAGGCGATCCGCAGGACCTACAAAGCCGCCACCGGGAAGAAGATACGGGATGCGGTGTACGACCTTCGTACGGCACATACGAAGAAGGACTGGATCCGGGCGGAGTATTATGAGCAGATGTTGGAGAAGATGAATACTCCTCGATATAAGGAAAAATCAGAGAAAGCCAAGGCGAATAGACAGGCCCGGGTCTGCATACGGGGGGATCAAGGCCCCACGTACGGACCATTGCAGATTTGGTGAGATACCGCAAATTCATTTCACTATTTAATTTGGTACTATTAATATACGAAGTTAATTAAATTCTACGTATGCATGCCCAACAGGCAGTGAAGGAGGGGAGAGAGGCGGAGGCGGTCACCGCTCACGACGTATTCGTGCATACGCACAAGAGGTAGAAGGACGGGAGCTTCGTCGACGCGAGGGCCCAGGAGACTGATGTAAGTACTTACGTTCTTGATTATAACTATAACTTAGGGAAACATATGATTATAACTATAACTTAATTAGGTAAACTTAGGATTAAAACTATAACTTAGGGAAACATAGGATTTAGATTATAACTTAGGAAAACTTATAGTATAAACACATTCATTGGATAGGCTGCGTATCGTGAGGCACTCTATCGGATTGAGCCCCCTACCGAGGATGTCGACAAAACGACGCTCACCCATATGCCCTCTTCTATGACCGCTTGCTACGACGACGTGTTCATAGAATCCGCCGGCGGCTTTAGGAAAGGGCACCTGTACGGCTTAGGTTCCGTGGCAAATTTTTTGCAGACGTCGACTCCGAGATATCCACCGCCTCCGCCTCCTCCCGTGCCCCCCGCAGACGATGTGAGGACGCAGCTTGCGACTCTCTCCACGGCGGTGTCAGATTTGCGGTCGATAGTGCTAGGGCACTATCCGCATCCTTCTTCTGCTCCCGATCCGTCTGCTCCTGGTCCGTCTGCTGCCGCTCCGTCTACTGCTGCTGCCGGTGCTTCGGATCGACCTGGTCCTTCTTGTTCCGGACGGCTTTCTTTTGACCGCTCTTCCGAGGCCCGCCTGGTACCGGATGCTACTATCGTGGCGCTCCTTGACATGATGTCGTCAGACCAACTATGCTTGCTTTCAGACCACGTCTTGTCCCAGGTGCCGCCACATATGGTGGAGAATTATATACGCAGAGTGGATGCGGCGGAGAGAGCACGAGACGATCCATCTCCTCCTTCTCAGTAATTTTATTTATGTTTTTGGACATTTATACATTCGGATGTGTATATTTTGTTTATGATTGGATATTTATTTGGCTATGTATGTTGGGATAGTGTGTTGGATAATTTTTGTGTATGTTGTGATATATTGGATGTTTGGAGATATTGTGTTGGCAATATAGATATTTGCTGGATATATTGGATGTCGGATTTGTTATATTTGTGTAATGTGGATGTTGAATAAGTTATATTACAGGGAATAGTCTTTTTTCTGCAATTTTTTTTCAAAAATGTTCCAGTTAGCGACGGATTACCGACGGAATACCGACGGTCTTTTCCAGATAGCGACGGATTGTCGACGGTCCACCGACGGACTTTTGCAGCTACCGACGGATTATCCGTCGGCCTTTTTCTGAAAAAAATTTGCGACGAAATGGCGACGGACATTGCGTTGCTCATGTTCTGGAAATATGGAAGATATCCAGACGCATGGCGACGGATTATCCGTCGCCAAATGGCCGCTAATCCGACGAGGTAGTGAATTTAGCGATGGTCTCGCAACAGCTAAGCGACAAAAATTTCGTCGCTAAATGTATGAATGTAAGACAGCGACATTTACGCGACGAAATGGCGACAGATTTTCCGTCGATCATGTTCTGGAAATATGGAAGATTTCCAGAAGAGTGGCGCGACAGATTATCCGTCGCCAAGTAGACGCTAATCTGACGAGGTTGTGTATGTAGCGACTGCTTCCCGTCAGCTTAGCGACAGCATATCCGTCGTGAGGCGACGGAATGGCGACGGATTTCCCGTCGATCATGTTTTAGAAATGTGGAAGATTTCCAGAAGAGTGGCGACGTACTATCCGTCGCTTAGGCGTCGCTAATCAGTCGATGTTAGCGACGGATATTGCGTATCAGAAACCCTCTAATGCGCGGTTAGCGACGTATTGTCCGTCGCTATTTGCATGAATATATTAAAAATTTAACTTGTCGACTTTGACAGGAAACCGCCGGCTTACCGTCGCTAAAGTTTTTTATTTCGCCAATGTAAGACCGTCGCTAATTAGTCGCAGAACGGTGGACTAGCGACAAGCTAGTTTTAGCGACGAGGTTATTCCCGACGGATTTTTTCAGCCAGTATCTGTCGAAAATCCGTCGAAAATCCGTCGGTAAATGGATTTACCGACGGACTTTCGACGGATTGTGCCGTCGCTAAAACCTTGTATTTTAGTAGCCAATGTAAGACCGATCACATGACGCTCTAATATGTCATGGCACTTATTTTTTTATGTTTATATCATACTCAGATTAGTTCTACTGCTTATATTACAGTCTTATCTTATATCTCGCTCATGATATGATGTCCAGTTCTCTTGTATAGTTTTACTTTTAGTCTTGATATTTTATCATGTATTATATTATAATTGTCTCTTATAGTATTTGTCAATTCAAATGGAACTGCTGTTGGTGTTTATACTTGTTCACATCCTGACAGGATAACCCCATTATTTTTTAGAGGACTTAGATGCAGATTGTCCGACCTACTACGGGTTTGACATAGATGGAGTATACGTTCAGGGCTTGCCTATGGATTCGGTGCACATAGAGGATGCACCGCCTGTAGTGACTTAGATTAGTTAGATTCTGTCTAGATTTGTATTCCAGTTTCACATACATAGTCTATTGAACTTATTTGGGATTGTTATGTCTTTACATTCTGCACTGTTGTTGTGATTCTGCATTTATTTTAGTCTAGTTATTTTAATTCCTTATATTTATCATCGTGCTTATCTACCTTAGAAGTATGTGATTGAGTTGAGATTATATTCCTCCATACGGAGATGACAGGTTATATTATTGGGTCTAGATATCATATTTTGTAGATGACCCTTACAGCGTTCTACCACCGATACTGCGGCATAGGCTGGACGTACCCACGTGCTCGTGCCCCTAATCAGGGTGCGGGTCGTAGGACTGACATACCCTGTATAGTACAGAGGCCTATTATACCGGTTGTTCTTCAGCAGCATGTCTTGTTGGGTGAAGGTAATACTGGGGATCACTTCGACCACGCTGTGGCAGTGTAGGTAGGATGCAGGTGTAGTGCCCCGTCCCTACATAATGCCCCATTTTCCGTCCACGGGGTGCGCGAGAAAGGAACACTATCATTATCGATTCGGTTCGGACCGATAGGTCGAAATCGGCCGAATCGGTCGAACGAGAATGGTTGAATTAAGATCCATTCCCCGATATGGAATGGCTTCTTCGGAACCAAGTCCCATATTCAGCAGGTTGCGCCTCAAGGATTGGCTCTGCGGCTGAGTCGGAAGAGACCTCCCGTTGCCTTAGTCTTCATGCCGTGCTTGATCTGGCTTTGGCTTTGGCTTTTGTAATGTGTTTTCGTGAATGGTTCCGATGGGTTTTCATGACTAGCATTTTTGAGCTTCACATTCATATCGAAATTCCTTGAATTACACAGTGTTCTAATCAGTTGCTTATGCGATTGCAGTTGATCGTATAGGCGACGTCAGCGCAGCCAACCAGTCCCTCGTCTGAAGTAAGTCTAAGTCGAGTAGCTAACCTCCTTCACTTTGACCCTCTATTTCAAAATCAATATGAAGTTAAATGAATGCTTGTCATCATAGTGTAGAATGAAAGAAATCATGGTACGATTCTTCACGAAATACTTGCTATCAAACTGCCGATATTGAAAATAGAAAACGTGCTTTCTTATGCAATTCAACTTAGCCTATGCAAAACAATGAATGAATCGATTAACGTTTATCGCAACGATATGGCTAAGTGAGTAAATCGACTAAGTTCAAAAAAAAGGCTAAGTTTTGCAACTAAAAGAAAAAGGATAAGGTTCTAGAAAAGAGAGTAATTTTCAAGACTCTGCAAAACGGTTATTGGACAACTTGTCGACAAGATGTAGTTTCCTTAAACAGTTGCCTAGGACAAGGAACCGATTCGGCCTGGGAGGAACGAGTATATCAGGCGCCAGCCTTAAATCGGCATAGGTTATTCGAGAACTTTCACACAGGGCTCGCTACCCGCCGCGAAAGGGTCGCCGTCTAACCCAGCTATAGTCCGTGATGGCTTGACATTGCTAGTGACCTTCACACCCTTTCACTGCTTAACTAATGCACATGACACAGGATGAATATAATAGATGCTTGTATACAATTTCATATGCTTGCCTGAAAACATGTTGACATACAAATCGATGAGGATGGTTAGAAAGATGACGGAAATAGCTAGCTAACATGTTTATAAAACCGCTTGAATCAAATGCAGAGCTTGGATTTTAATTAGCCATTCGCCAGCACATGTGATCGTACTGATCCTCGCTCTTTGCAGGTCCCATAAATCAGGAAGGACGTACCAACTGGCTCGATGACGTTCGTGATTTTGAAGCTTCGGCCACGCGTCGAAGACTTTCCCCGCAACTCCACTTTTAAAGACTCTCAAATATCAAAGAAAGATGGCTCAGCGTCCTTCCATTCCAGGTTACTGGAATACTCTGTTATAAATTGAGGGATGTGTGCAATGTATGGAACGGCTATCTCATCGGCACCCTTTTGTAATTGAGTCATGTTGTAGCCCACGCGGCATGAGTCATGTACTGGAGTCTGTAAATGATGTCTATTATCAATAAAGATCAAAGTTCTCTCTACTTGATGTGTGATTCCATTTGTCTGCTTGCTCTCTTAGATCTCGTGTTTCGGATTACCTTATGACTTGCCTTGTGCGATCGCAAATTAGGTTCGTACGACATCACTCCTAGGGGACGACTATCGATTCGATGGAATCGGGGCATGACATAACGGTATTAGAGCACAGCTTTACGTCCTTGGCCTCCAGTGTCGCATTTCTAGTCTCAAACCGTTGACCTCGTGTCGATGAGATGAGTTGTTCCATGCACTTAACCCAGGACATTTTCTGAAACTAACGAGAGTTGCCTTTCTTTTCCCTGCAGTTGCGGGAGCTCGTGCAGAGGACGAGATGAGCGCTTCCAGCCGCTCGAGTAGTTCCAGACCCGAGCATTCTGTCAACCCAACGGGGATGACGCCTACCATAGCCAGATCTTCCGGCGACCCGATACAACAGATGCTGCAGATGCTCGAAATGCAGCAACGCCAAAATGAGCTACATCGTCAACAGGCAGAGGCTCATCAGACCCAGTTGGAGAATCGGTTCGAGGCTCAATTCAAGCAGCAATAGTATCACGACCCTCACCCAGTGTAAGGGTACGAGAAGTGGGTACGTCCAGCCTACGCCGTAGTGTCGGCGATAGAACACTATCATAGGTCACATAAATCTAACAATTATAAGGTACCTGTACAGTATATACACTGCAAACGGAGGACAATACAGAAATATACAGCTCAATCACAACTAAGGTAGAAGTACGGTAAGATAGATAGATATGATATGAAGATCACCAAATGAAATACAAACAGGAGAAGTCTAAGTGTCTAAGATAACATCTCCACAAAACATACAGAATAACAACAAGATCCCAAATATATACATCAATGTATCCAAATGAGACAAGACAATAAAGTAAGATAACTAGTTTAGCTAACTAGCCTAGACTACTTGGGTAATGTCCTCTGCAAGGATTGGGTCCTCCTGGTAGTCCAGCTCGCAGGTGTCATCTAGGGCTGCTCCATAGTACATAGGACAAAACTCCTCCGTGTCATCTGTAATATTTCAATGGGTCCAGTCAGAACAGGAACGAGCACATAATCTCAACAGTTCATATTATGACAGGAATATAAAGCATACAATAGAGTAAGATACATGAAGCGTTGAAAGGAATGTACATGAAAAGAGAGAGAGAAAACTGTACTAGAAATATCTACTATAAGTAAAGAACTACAACTGATTAGTGATGTAGAGTACAAGAAAGACATGTGAACGGCTTGAATTTATACATGATTACACTACTGAGTTTGTACATGACTACACTACTTTGGAATTGTTCACATGACTGCTTCTACTCCCCCGTACCCCAATCAATACATGAGGATCTAGATAGGTTATGTTATTGTACATGATCATCACATGGGGCTCATAAATGAGTGCACATAAAGTTATACTTGAGGGTCGGTGAACATGAGAGTACATGAATCACAATAGTATATATGAATAGTGAGAGCACAGGAGTACATGATGAAAGTAAAATACACATGACATGATGTACCCGATGCTCCCGAGGGGGATAACATCTCATAAAAAGATCCATATAGTACCAATCCGTGTTACCAACGTGACAGCATCAAGTAAAGTAATCTAGAGCAAAAATGTAAGTCCTAGCAAGTATGAAATGATCAAAGAATGTACTCGCATGATATCCTGAGTATCTGATGAGTATAGATGTCCAGACAGAGTAGATGAGTCCTATTTAGAGCAACATAGGTCACAACATGACCAGAAAGGTAATATTGAACATTACAATGCATTCTATATGATTTCTAGGTCATCTACGCCAAAGTCAACTCTTGGTCAACTCTGGTCAACTTATAAAGTCAAACTAGGTCAACCAAGCTATTCTAGGTCTAAACCTAGTCTAACAAGTCAAGTCTAGGCCTAACCAATGGCTATTCTAGGCAAACAAGCACAACCACAAGCACAAATACCAAATGTAACACACAAGGCATGTATATATATATATATGTACATATCACACCAATAGGCTATTGCCTATAACACAAGAGCAAAGTATATATATATATATATATATATATATATATATATATATATATATATATATATATATATATATATATATATATATATATATATATATATATATTTTACCACAAGCACAAATACCAAATGTAACACACAAGGCATGTATATATATATATGTACATATCACACCAATAGGCTATTGCCTATAACACAAGAGCAAAGTATATATATATATATATATATATATATATATATATATATATATAAAATATATATATATATATATATATGGATTACATATATATATATATATATATATATATATATATATATATATATATATATATATATGCCCGCTCTCCTCCTTCCTTGAGGAGCGCCGCATATACAAACCCTAATCCCACCGACACAGGCTTGGCCTCTGGCCGGGCCGGCGTCTCCCACACGACTGGATCGCTCGACCGTCGTGCTAGTTGTTGAGGGTTATGGCGGCGAAGACTTTTGCCGAAGCGGTTGGGGTTGTCTCTGCACCCCAGTCGATCTCCATCCGGGCTCCTTCTTTCAATAGAGGGGTCCCCATTGTCTCCTTTACAGATATTGGTTCAGCCATTTAAGTTTGCATTGATTGGGAAGTTTTCGCATACTCGGCCCTCGGTGGAGGTGATCAGGAAAGCTTTCATGGGTTTCCAGTTTGCTGGCGAAGTTAAGATTGGAGTCATTGATCCCAAGCACATTATTATCCGACCGTCGCTAGAAGTTGATTTTCTTCGTCTCCGTGCAAGGGAAACATGGTATGTCTCAAGAGCCCCTATGCGTGTATTTCGTTGGTCTAAGGAATTTTCTGCAGCTCATGAATCTCCTCTGGCTCCCACGTGGGTTTCTCTCCCTGGCCTGCCTCATCAACTGTTTGCTAAAAACGCTTTATTTTCCATCGTCCTGGGGATTGGTACTCCTCTTAAGTTGGATCGTGCTACTGAAGAATTCTCTAGACCTAGCGTTGCTCGAGTTTTTGTTGAGGTGGATGCTAGCAAACCCCTTCCCCCGTTGGTTCGAATTAATCTACCGAATGGTAGATCGATCTCCCAAAAAGTGGAGTATGAGAATATTCCAAAGTACTGTTCTGTATGCAAACATCAAGGACACACAAGAGAATCATGCAAAACACATGCACCTACTAAAACAAACCCTCCTCAGCAGAAGAATAAAGAGATTGTGAATGACCCTGTCATTAATGACTCCCCACTTGGCAATGATGCTGCCGAACAGGGTGAACCTTCAAATCAGGTTATTAATGGTCATGATCATGCTCAACCGCCAATTGATGTCGAGGTTACCACATCAGCAGACCCTGTCAATAAAGACACACATCTCCAGCTAGGCATTAATTCCCCCGCAGCCAATAACTCTCCTGTTACATCCCTTCGGGCGTCACTTCCGTCGTCACCTGTGGTCATCCCTCCCCAAACTGATGATGCAAACCCTCCGTCTGATCAAGTTGACACTTTGGAGGAAGGTGAGATTCTCTCCTGGGCCAATGAAGTTGAAGCTGCAGATCGACAAGAAGAGGCTCCAACTATTCGTCAGCCTGACGCCATAGTTGGGGACACTACTCTGGCAACGACGGATCCTCATGGCGACGGCTCCACTGAGACGATCTCCCCGCAAGAGACTGTTCCCCCTATACCAGCCTCCAAAGGTGGTCAAAAGAAGAAAAAAGCTCCTCCCCCTCCGGCCGTGCCTAGACTCCTTCGTTCCTCCTCCAAGGTTACTCACAATTCAGCAGCCGCCTCCTCCTCTCATGTTTAAAATTATTAGCTGGAATATTCGGGGTATTGCTAATCCAATGGCTTTTAAAAGACTCAAATCTCTTTGTCGCACGAACAAAGTCCCTATCGTTATGATCATTGAACCGAAGGTTCATCCTGATAAGCTCCTTAATTACCAGTTGAAACTGGGTTTTCAAACTTCTTTTTGCAATGATAAAGGAAATATATGGATCATGGCTCGGCACACTTGGTCCATATCGGTCGTTGACTCATGCGATCAATGCCTGACGGTCACAGTCTCTTCGCCTCTCTTACCGGATACGGCTATCTTGTCGGCGGTACATGGGAGTAATACGAAGGAAGGTCGACGACGCTTATGGAGGCAACTATTACTTATTCGTCAGAGATGGAAGTTTCCTTGGATGGTGGCTGGGGACTTTAATGCTATTACTTCTAGTACGGAAAAGTTCGGAGGTCTCCCTCCGTGTTCCGTTTCTATGAATGAATTTTTGGAGTTTCAATCTGCAGCGGGTGTGCAGGAAATTCCGTACTCGGGGAATTGTTTTACTTGGGTTGATAGACAATGTGGCTCACCCAAGTTGGGCTCTCGACTGGATAGAGTGTTGTTAGACTCTAATTGGCTTGCCTGGCCCCTCTGTCGGCTACTACTCACTTAAATAGATCAGAGTCAGATCATGCTCCTCTCCTGATTTCTATTGAGAGTGAGAAGCCTACATCTCCTCGTCCTTTTCGCTTTTTGCACTTTTGGAAGGACCATGATTCCTTTCTTCCGGTTGTCGAGTCTGCGTGGCATTCTACTGATCATAGCAATAGTCTTGTTCGTATTGGGCTTCGGCTTGCTGCTACCAGGAAAGCTCTCTCTTCTTGGAGTCGTACGACTTTTGGTGATATTTTTCAAGAGGTCAAGAAGGCTGAGGATGCAGTAACTTCTATTGAGGCGGACTATGAAGCTAACCCTTCTCTTCGTCCTCAATGGCTGCTTGCTCGTGCTCAGCTGAAACAGCGGCTCCGCATTGAAGATGCATATTGGAAGCAGAAAGCTCGGGTCAAATGGGATGAGGATGGGGATCGCAATACTAAGTTTTATCACTCTTGTGTCTCCTCCAAGCGGAATCGATTGCATATTCATCATCTGACTACGGCTAATGGGAGCACAGTTTCTTCTTTGCAGGACATTCAAGGGGAAGCCAATGATCACTATAGCAAGGTATTCTCTCCCACTCACACTGCTATTGAAGATGGTTATCTTGATCATATTCCTTCTATTATTACGCAAGAGGATAATAATGAGTTGATTGCTAAACCCTCCATGGAGGAATTACTTGATACTGTCAAGAGTATGGACCCTAGTAGCTCTTCGGGTCCTGATGGTTTTTCTGGCTCCTTCTATCTATCGTGCTGGACGATCATTGGTAATGATATTCTGGAAGCTGTTTGCCTATTCTTCGATGGTTTCACTCTTCCCAAATCCATTACTAGTACTTTCCTGCTCCCTATCCCGAAGACCAAACATCCAAAAGCCCTTGGTGATTACCGGCCAATTAGTTTGTGCAATTTTATCAATAAAATTATTTCCAAACTATTAGCCAAGAGGTTGGTAGCTATTCTTCCACGTATCATCTCCCCGGAACAAAGCGGTTTTGTTAAGGGTCGGGAAATTGTTGACAATATTATCTTGGCCCAAGAGATGATCTCAGTGATTGATCATAAACACTGGGGGGGTAATATGGCTATTAAGCTCGACATGAGCAAAGCGTATGATCGTATGAACTGGGCTTTCCTCTTGCGGGTTATGAAGCAATTTGGTTTCTACGATGAATGGCGTTCTATGATCCTTCATTTGATTGATAATATATGGTTTTCTACCCTTATTAATGGCCGGTCATCAGGATTTTTTCTTGCTCACTGCGTGATTCGACAGGGAGACCCGATTTCGCCTGCGTTATTCATTATTGCTTCAGAAGCTTTAAGCAGGAGCCTTATACATTTGAATTCTGTTAATGGCTTCACTGGTTATTACTCGTCGAGAGGATGTCCTAGTGTTTCCCACCTTGCTTATGCTGATGATATACTGATTTTCTCTGGTGCTGACAAACGATCCATCCAGCTTCTTCTGCATACGATTCACAAATATGAACTCAATTCGGGTCAGCAGGTGAATGTTTTGAAGTCTGCTATGATGATATCAGATAATGTCTCGGATCGTAAGGCTATGGAGATTCAACGGATGACTGGATTCCAATTAGTTCAGGGTTCTATGACTTATTTGGGCTGCCCTATTATGTCAGGGAGAAGGAATTCTACGATGTATGATGAATTGGTTAGCAAAATCCAGGCTCGCATCTCGGGGTGGAACAATAAACTCCTCTCGTATGGTGGTAGGTTGGTTTTAATCAAATCTATCCTCACTTCCATGCCTGTTCACTGTCTTTCGGCGTGTGATCCTCCTATATCAGTCTTAAACCGTATCGAGAGCTTGCTCGATGGTTTCCTATGGGGATCCAAGGATGGTTTGCCTAAGCGCTCATGGCTTCGATGGGATAGGGTGGCAAGGCCTACCTTTGAGGGTGGTCTTGGAATTCGAAGACTTGTGATGTTATGGATGCATTGACTATTAAGTTATGGTGGAAGCTTAGATCTTCGAATTCATTATGGACTGATTACATGAAGGCCAAATACTGCTCTCAAAGTCAGCCCCAGTTTGTAGAGATTACCTCTGCGGCCTCCCATGTTTGGAAACGTCTCATACGTGGGAGACTGTTATGTGATGCTTCCATTGCTGCTGATGATCATGGTAGTCTTATTTGGATCCCACATCCTGCAGGTAAATTCTCTATAAGTTCTGCTTGGGAATTGATTCGTCACCAGTATCCTCGTCAGGTTTACTTCAAAAATATATGGAACAAATGCATTCCATCGAAGTGGTCGATTCTCTTATGGAGGATTATCTTCAATAAGCTTCCTACTGACGATAATGTGCAGAAACTCGGATTTTCTATGGCTTCGGCTTGCCATTGCTGCTCTTCGCCGGTGGAGGAGACGGTTCTGCATATTTTTGGTGATGGTGACTTAGCTGCTTCTGTTTGGAATTACTTTCAATGTACTGTGGGTGTTAGATCGAGAACTGTTGATCTATTACGAAGGTTCCAAAGCTGGTGGCGTAAACGTCAGAAACATGGAAAGCAAGTGATTGTTGGTGCTATATGTTGGGTCCTATGGAAAAATCGCAACAAATGGCGTTATGAAGCCCATTCCTTCTCCTCTGCACAGTTGATTGCTGAAGTGAAGCGACAAGTTGGAAAAGCTATGATCCGCTGCTCTCATGTTGAGATGCCTTGCTTATAGATTTTGTATCTACATATGTTACTTCCAGTACTTTGATAATTAATAAAATGGTTTTTTGTTAATATATATATATATATATATATATATATATATATATATATATATATATATATTTTTTATATATATATATATATATTTTATATATATATATATATATATATATATATATATATATATATATATATATATATATATATATATATATATTTATATAAAATATATATATATATATATATATATATATATATATATATATATACATAGGGTGACATATAAATAAGAGTGAGTGAACATAGAGTATATAGTGTCATATGGATCACAAGTGTCAAAGTATAATGAACATAGTATCTAGAGTGCAATGTCAAGTGATACATAGTGTTCTGTGTCATGGTGAAGTGTGTGTGAGTGTGTTCAGTCAATAGTGAAAGAGTGTCAAACATGGTAGTATAGTGAGATAGGGTTAGTGTCAATGTATCACAAGTGTCAAAGGTGAACATGTATCATAGCGTTTACAGGGGTTAACAATCTGGACAACAAGGGGGTTTAGCTATGTATGTTTGGACAATTAAAAGGGGGTTTTCATTCTCAGGTTTACTGCAACATATAAACCCTTTTCATAGTTCATATAATCCCATAAATGCATATTGCCCATCTATCAGACAATGTAAACCAAGTTCTCATTCAACCCATATCCCAGTAATATATACAAACCCATATATTGAAACATGAATCTCAGGTTATTAAACACAGTTAAAACATATCAATTAACAATAATTTAGCTATCAATTAACATTTAAAACCCTAATGAACTCAGTTATGAACACAGTATCAGAGTTTGAATGCTCGAGAGTCACAAACTCTAAATTAACATGTGATGATCCAATTTAACATCAAATTAATATGGGATAACATGTTGTGCATATGTACTCGTGTCTCAGAGGTCATCTCGTGTCCAAACAACTGGACACGAGGTGTCCAAACATGATAAAACACATACAAACACAAACTGCACAGAGCAGTCTCTTACGGCTAGTACGTAGGCTCGTGGACACGACACGAGTCACGACACGTCTCGTGCTCGTGTCCACACGTAGCCCACACATAGGGCTACACATTAGACACGACATGAGATACTCATGACTCGTATTCATGTGATACGACACGCGTATCAGATACGAGTTTCTGCGCGTTCAGGCATAGTGTATATTCAATGCACTCAAGATTTTGTGTCCAACTTGACACGAGACACCATGAAACTTTAGGGACACATTCGCAGACATTGCCCCTACGTGTCACCTGAGTTTTGTCTCATCTCGTTGCGTGTTGTGTCCGCTGCATGCCTCGAACAGCAGGACAGGAAAATAAGAATAAAAGTTCTATTGAGGCATTTCATCAAACACACATGCAAGGACACTGATACGTGTCCGATACAGACTCCAAACCAATTCCAATTCCTACCAAACTCACTCTACAGCTAGGGGACACCTAGATGGACGCTACTATGGAAAGAAAATGGTGATTTGAATCAATTTAAGGGATTTTACCTATTGAGAGAGATCTCAATCAAAAAGCCCCAAAATGAGAAGTCCTCCTCCAATTACAATGGCCAAGTGAGCTTCAAACCTTGCAAGCAAGCTCCCTTCAACCTCTATTCCAGAAATGACCTCCAATGCAAGTTAGTGGGATCAATTTGGTAGGGGAATGGTGAGTTTTGATGATTTGGAATGATTTTTTAGGGTTTCTAAAAGAGGCAAGTGAGCATTAAGAGATATTATATAGGGGTGTGATTAGGTCCCCAAGGGTCGTGATGTGGCCGGCCATGTAGGAATTAGGGTTAGGGTTTCTTGGGAAATGGTCATGGGCCTAATGCACTAGCTAGTTGATTAAGCCTTCTAACTAAAAGGGCCAACTACCAAGGAGACCCATTCTCTATAATAACCCAAGTCAACTTGAGTCAACTTAAGTTAGATTAGGGTCCCACACCATTCTACCATGCTAACTAAGTCACCAAGGTCAAAGTCAAACACTAGGCTAGTCTCTATAGTCTCAACTGGCAAAAGTCAAAAATCACAACCAACAATCAAACTATAATAAAATAATTTTTTAAAAATATCATAATGACCAAAATATCCTCAAACTAAAATATGGAAGTGACAAATCTAACCTCTTTAAAAGAATTTTGTTCTCGAAATTAAAGACGAAACTAAACTGATGAGAAGGATAGAAATTCATACCTCAAGGTCCAAATAGATAAAGGTATCGCTCGCACATCTCATCCTCCCGCTCCTAAGTAGACTCTCCTGGAGAATGATGCCACCATGCGACGCGAACCAAGGGTATCACATGCTTCCTCAGAACCTTCTTTCGTCAATCCAGAATCTCTACCGACTGATTTGGATAACTAAGAGTAGGTCCCACCTCAATCTCTGAGTGATCGAGTACATGGCTAGGATTTGCCATATACTGTCTCAACTGCGACACGTGGAATATGTTTTGGACTCCCACTAATGCAGGTGGCATGTCTAGCCTGTAAGCCACATCACCGTCCCTCCCACTGATCACGAAAGGTCCGATGAAGCGCAGGCTAAGCTTTTCACCTCCACCAAAACATATCATACCACGTGTCGGAGATATCCTCAAGAAAATTAGATCTCCAACCTAATCACAAACAAGGTCTCAATTACTAATATAATCAAACATGATCAACAAAATTACAAACAAAACAACTCCTAATTCTAATCCTATCTCTAAGATGTACCTCAAACTCTGAAGGTCTGCGGTGGCTATCGGCCCAGTGTCGATGTCTGTCATGCGCCACGCAAAGTCAATCTCTGATGAGCATCACCTTCTCGACTACATCCACAACCATCTTAGGTCCTAATAAAGTTCGCTCTCGAATGCCATCCCAAGACAAGGGTGTACGACATCTACGCCCGTACAGTACCTCGAATGGTGACATCTCAATGCTGGCCTGAAAACTGTTGTTGTATGCAAACTCCACTAAGTGCTGGTGATCCTCCCAGGATCATCCAAAATCTATGACATAAGTCTGCAGCATGTCCTCGAGTGTCTGAATAGTCCACTCTGACGGTCCGTCCGTCTGAGGGTGGTATGCAATACTAAACTTGAGCTGAGTGCCCAAACTAGTCTGCAGACTCTACCAGAAATGGGAAGTAAAGTGACTATCCCGATCCGAGACAATTCTCACCGGAACTCCAAGAATCTTGACAATCTGCCGCATATACATCTCTGCTAGCCTCTCAGTAGACGTACCCACTTTTAATGGCAAAAAGAGAGCTGATTTGGTCAACCGGTCTACGATGACCCAAATCGCATCTTTCCCTTCTGGTGTACGCAGTAATCCAGAAACAAAGTCCATCGTGATGTGCTCCCACTTCCACTTTGGAATGGGAAATGGCTGCAACAAACCTCCTGGCCTCTGCCTCTCTACCTTTACCTGCTGACGGACCAAACATCTGGCTACGAAGCGAGCTACCTCACACTTCATCACATACCACCAAACATGCTCCCTTACATCCCTATACATCTTGTTGGAACCTGGATGTATAGAGTACTGAGAACGGTGGGCCTCCTGTATGACCTGCTCCCGAAGCTCTCCTCTGGGCACACACAGTCTGAAACTGTGCCTCAATGCACCATCCTCTGCAGTGACGAACTCATCATCCACCAATTTTGCTCGAACCTGCTCTCGAATACACCGTAGACCAACATCCTCAAACTGGGTCGACTTGATTCCTCCATCAAGTTTGACTGAATCTGAAGGCCCCTACATCTACATCAAAACTCCAGTCACAACAACCTCGATCCCCAGGATCTCCAAATCTGCTAGCAAGTGACGATCCATCGTCAAACACATGGCTGTCGTATATCTACTGAAGGCATCGGCAACCACGTTGGCCGTCCCGGGGTGATACTGCAGTGATATGACAAAGTCTTTCATCAACTCCAACCATCTGTGCTGCCTTATGTTGAGCTCATTCTGTGTAAACACATACTTCAAGCTCTTGTGATCTGTAAGATCTCCACCCGCTCTTCGTATAAATAGTGTTTCTACAACTTCAAAGCAAATATAACTTCTGCCAACTCCAAGTCGTGGGTAGGGTAGTTCTTCTCATGGGGACGTAACTACCTGGAAGTATAGGCAATCACCTTCCCATGCTGCTGCAAAACACAACCCAAACCCTTCCCTGAGGCGTCACTGTAGATAGTGAACCCTTCTGATCCTGATGGCAATGTCAGAATCGGAGATGTCATCAGCCGCTTCTTCAAATCATCAAAAGCGACCTGACACTCCTTTGACTAGATAAACTCTGCGTCCTTCCGGGTCAACCTAGTCATTGGCTCTGCAACCCAGGCAAAATCCAGCATGAACCTCCTGTAGTAACCTGCCAATCCCAAGAAGCTCATGATCTTCGCTACTGAACTCGGTACCGTCCAAGCCTCAAATGCCATGATCTTCTTCGAGTCAAGTGAGATCCCATCTCCAGTCACAACATGACCCAAGAAGTCAACTCGGTCCAGAAAGAACTCACACTTCGAGAGCATGCCATAAAGCTCCTCACTCCTGAGGGTCTCCAAAACCACTCTCAAGTGCTCCTCATGCTCCTCTTCAGTCTTCGAGTACACAAAGATATCATCGATGAACACCACCACAAACTTGTCCAAGTACTAGTGGATCACCTTGTTCATCAAGTTCATGAATACCGTCGGGGCATTAGTCAACCCAAACGGCATCACCATGAACTCAAACTGGCCATACCGCTTCATGAGTGCTGTCTTTGGGATATCCTCCTTCTTCACGTTCACCTGATGGTAGCCTGACCTCAGATCAATCTTCTAAAATATGCTCGCCCCACTCAGCTGATCGAAGAGATCGTCGATCCTCGACAACGGGTACTTGTTCTTGATCGTAAGGTTGTTGAGTGCCATGTAGTCGATACACATCCGTATCGACCCATCCTTCTTTGGTACAAAGAGCACCGGTGCACCCCATGGTGAAGAACTCGATCGGATGAAGCCCTTGTCCTGAAGCTCATCCAACTACTTCTTTAACTCTACTAGCTCACTGTTGTTTACCCTATGGACGTGCTAAGATATCGGTTCTGCGCTGGGTACTAAGTCTATAGAGAACACCACGTCTCTGTCCGATGGTAGTCCTGGCAAATCCTCCGAAAAGATTTGTATGAACTCCGCTATCAAAGGGTGTGGCACTGCCTGCTCCTCAACTAATACTCCGTAGAAAACTCTCTGCTCCGCCAACCGTCGAGTGAACTCGAACTCTGGCTCTCCTGGAACTCTGAAAAGAACTCTACCCCCGTGCCAATCTATACTGGCATGGTTCCTGCTCAACTAATCCATACTGAGCACGATATCGTAGTTCGGTAGTGGCATCACGAGCAGACTCACATCCAGTTCTCGGCTTCCTAAATCAACTCTCCGACCCTTACAAATATCACTAACGAGGATGATGCCACCCTCGGTCATGATCTTGCAACTCCTAGGCAATGACTCAGAAACAAAATGGTGTCTAATTGCAAAAGATACAGACACAAAGCTGTGGGAAGCCTCTGAATCAAATAATACAAAAGCTGGAATGGAGTCGAGAAGAATAGAACCTGCGATCAGCTCTCCGATGGCCTCTGCGTCCTCAGCTGCTATGGCGAAAGATCGCCCCTGCTGACCTCCCCTAGCCTGTTGCTGGTGCTGGATGAACCTCTGCTGCTGAGTCTGCAGCGGTCCCTTCGCCTGTCCTATCGGAGCCTTGGCTCCTGTTCCCTGAACTGCTCGTCCCAAAAATGTGGGACACTCCTTCAGCTGGTGCTCCGCTGAACCATAGAGTAGGCACTTGCCTAACCTCTTCCTGCAGTCATTCCATCCATGACCCGGCTTCTTGCAGAAGGTACAACTAACGGGCTGTTGCCTGAGTGCCTGTGGCGGAAACCTCGGCTGCTGCTGCTGTACTTGCTGGAAATGTGCATGGCCCTGCCCCTGGAACTGCTGTGGCTGGAACTGCCTCTGCTGGTACTCCTGCTAAAAATAAGGCCTCTTGGCCTGGCCTCCGCTGCTCTTGGCTCCGTGTGCATCCCGTCCTCTCTTGAGCTTCAGCTCAATATTATCCTCTGCTTCCATGGTTCCCTACAAGATCACCTCAAACGTAGCATCCCTGTCGCTCTTGGTCAAGGACTTGACCTGCTTGACTAACCCCCTCCGGGCCTTCGCGGTGTCACTGAGTACCTCGATGAATCTGCCCAGATGGCAGAACTCTCCAACATACTCCTCCACGGTCTGGTTCCCCTGAACCAGACCCTCGAACTGCGTCTCCAGAGCGACAACTATTGTGTCATAGAAAAACTTCTCCTTGAATAGTTTCTTGAAAGCTGCCCAAGTCTAACCCTCGATACCCACCCCAGGGTCCGTCTGGTACCAAGTACGAGTCAGGTACTACATCTGGCTACCTGCCGCCTCAATCTGCAGTCGGGCTGGAATTTTTGCCAGTCGGAAGATCTCATCGATGTGCTCTATCCAGTCATCCGCATACAGAATCCCCTCTGTGCCGCAGAAGTCCCGTGGACGCATCTTCTGGAACTCCTATACCCCTGGTGTCCTCGGTTGATACTGTTGTATCTGGCCTGCCTGGGGTTGCGTAATGACTCTCTCCACCATCGTCAGGACAAACTGATGTGCATTCTCTATGCCCTGCTGAAAATAAGCGGACTGCTGCTACTGGGCCACCATCATCCTTTTAAAGAAGGCAAACAACTGTGCTGCATCAACCGATCCCGAAGGCGGCTGCTGCAGGAAGAAATCAAGAATGACGGGGGAAGGTCTCTATACAAGTGGAGGTGCACCTCCAAATGTGGCAGAAACGCCAACCTGAGCTGGCATAATAGGAGCTGCGGTCTCGGGGCCCTACTGAACAAGACGAGAGGTGGCCAACTCTCAATAGTATCCCCTGAGCCGGAGCGATGACATCGTGTCTCCATAACCATCCTGAAGACAGATCAAACAAGAATCAATTACTGAGAATGAAGCAAAAAATCAAAGGAGGACAGTTTATTTTCAAAGGAAAGTATTTAATCAGCAAGAATTTAGATGGCAAGTATTGGATAATAGTTTTTCCTAAATGTGATTGAGTACCTCCAAAACCTTATCCTATATCCTACTGCAGGCTGCAATGATACTCTAGTTCAAATACCACTACAAAATCTCAGACCTGCATGGGCCACCACTAAAAACGTGTCACGACCCGTACCCAGTGTAAGGGTACGAGAAGTGGGTACGTCCAGCCTACGCTATAGTGTCGACGGTAGAACGCTGTCCTAGGTCACATACATCTAACAATTATATGGTACCTGTACAGTATATACTCTCCAAACGGAGGACAATACAGAAATGTACAGCTCAATCACAACTAAGGTATAAGTACGGTAAGATAGATCTACTCTGCTTGAACTGTCCTGTGGCCTACCTGATAGGTCCACTTTGAGTAGCTCAGGCTGGTGTAACTGCTGGTGTATGGCGCCTCGATGTCTGCTGTTGCTCCTTGCGTAGAATCTTCTGAGCACGAGCTTCTTCCAGGACAGCTGAATAGGAGACTCGAGACTGGGTAGTCGTATAAGACTTGAGCTCTGGTGTAAGCCCCTGGTGAAATCTCCTTGCCTTCTCTAACTCTGTCGGAATCAATCCCGCACCAAATCTACTCAGGCGATTAAACTCTGAGTCATACTCATCAACTGTCATATTTCCTTGCTTCAGATGAAGGAACTGGTCGTAGAGACCATCTCGAACATGAATAGGGAGGAATCTCTCATAGAATGCATCATAGAACTGCTTCCAGGTGATCCCAGTGCCTAGTCGTCTCTCTTCTACATTCCACCAGTGGTGAGCATTGTCTTCTAACAGTAGGTCCACTGCTGTCATCCAATCTCGAACTGGCAACTGGGATGCCTTCAGTAGCTTCTCTGTACTAATAAGCCATTGTGACACCTCTAGTGGCTTCTCCGTTCCTCTAAAGGTCTTGGGGTTCATATCCATGAAATTCTTGATAGAGCCTTCATAAGTATGCAGAGCCGGTACTGGTGCTGGTGCTGGAGGTGGTGGTGGGGGTCTAGCCAATGTTGCCATCATTATATGTCTCATCAGCTCAGTTTGCTGCCACTAAGCCTGCATCATGGCGTAAATAAATTGGGAAGGAGGGCTCCCATCGGTCGGTGGTGGAGGCATCTGAGGTTCCGACTATGGTGGAAACTGCTGAGAAAATGGTGGTGGTGGAGGCAGTGGTACATTCCCTTCCGGTGGCATGGTAGTGGTCTGCCCAGCCTGGCTGCATGGGGGTCCTGCGATCTCTGGATACTCCGTCGTCGGTGTCGTAGTAGGCTGCGACTGTCCTGGCTGGTATGGTGACGCTGGAGTTATTGGAGGATTCTGTCCCTCGGGAGTATCCTCTTCACCAGATGTGAGGGCTAAGGCAGAAGTGCGTCCGCTTCTTAGATTCATACTGTTGGCACGAGGAAGAATAGGAAAATATTAGGAAAGGTTAGATATGAGGTAAATCAAATAATCAAAGAAGTTTCAAAAAGGTTGGAAGTCAAGGATGTAGTAGTTCTGGATGAGATATTCCTATTCCTATATGCAGGCTTGTTGGGCACAATCATATAACCCAAGAATATTATCGTAGACCTGCATGGGCCACCACAAAAATATGTTACACCCCAGTCCCAAAATACATAGGACCAAGCACGTGAACATGCCAGCTGCATATGTATGAATAATACTCCAATGTATAGAATCCTCATATATGCACATAAGCTGTAAATAAAATAACCACAGGCCAGAATAACATAATCTAATCTCATCACAGCTCAACACAGAAAATAATAGAGTCCAAATAATAAATAGTATATCAAAAGATAGCTTGGTGAACATGCTCACTCCAAACAGCTATAAAAATAGTCTCACAAGATCAGAGTCCAACCGCCACCAAATAGAAAGAAAAGAGATGTAAAAATAATGTACACTAATATCTCAAATAAGGAATAAACTAGAAATCAGTAGGAACTGCCTCGTCATCGATGTAGGATGGATCCAGAGCCGCTCCGTACTCATGCAGAAAGTCGTCTAATCCTGGAGAGATAACCAGGTCCTTAGAGGGACATAGCAAGATACAAGAAAACACCATGCCATATAAACTATGATAATATAATAGAAAGAAAAGGGATGCATGCAATAGGGTTCCTACCAATACTACAGTGGTAATGCAGTTAAGAACAGATCTTCAACGCATGGGCATCTGGCTCAGGAGCAGGTAACTCAGGTATGGTTCCATCATGATACCAGGGACCTCAAAGCATAACATTCCTCGAATGTCAGAGGCCAGCAGGATTAGTAATAGGAAAGTGCATAAGGGACCCATACGTTAAGGAAACTTTTCTTCCCACCCAATGCCTAGTAGGGTCACATCCATGACTCATGAAACCTCTAGTAACTGCCAAGTCTACTAGCATGCAACACTATTGGCAGTTACTCCTATCCGTCGCACGTCTCATACGTATCGGTGGCCAGCCGACTACGCGAGCATGTGTCCTACATGTGACTCATAACTCGTGGTAAAGCAAGTGTCAAGGCCGTATGAGATATGCCGATACCTCATCAATAAAAGGGTGGTCACTAGACTAAGTCAATGCAAGAGAAATAAATAAAAGCAAAAAAACGACCGATAGAGTCGCCTGCACCCAAGTGTGACTTGGACGCACAGTTTTATAATATTAACAAGTAAAAAATATTGAAAATAACAACTAAAATAAGAATATAATAGTCACAGAGTAAAGTGGCAAGGTATCTTACCTGATGATGCAAAGTGGCAAGTCCAGGAAATCACAATGTCAGCCAAAAAATGTCACAATCTCCAAACAACTCTGGATGCTGTATCAAACATCAAAAACATACTCGGTGTATAAAATATAACTAGGAAACGCCTATCCAAAAGTCTAATTCTGGAATATGGGCAAAATCATAATTTTGGGTCAAAACGATGTCCGCCGTTGGACCCGCCTTGCACCGAAACGTGTGCCAAAGTCTATGGTCTCTAAAGTCGTCAAACTACATGTCTACAGATTCAGTTTGAGGAGAGAAACACAATGGTATGTCCCGTTTGGATTCCGATGAGCCGCGTACAAAATCGCCTGTTTGAGTGGGTTGCGGGCCCACCAAAAAGGGGTTCCGATCGACCTTCTCAGAATCGAACCAAACTTGGCACATAGGACCAGAATTTTGATTCGGACCTGTTGGCTTAAGTTTCGTCTTGATTTGACGACTGTACACGAACTTAGGGTCAAGTTTGCAAATTGGCGATATGGGGGTATCTCGACGGATACGGACTGATTTCGTCGCGTACATGACGAAACTGAGTTCCGTCAGTTCCCACACATCGGCAAGTTCCATACGCACCTTTCGATGCATATAGCACGCGATCACGTCGCCCGGTTTGTCGGGGCGCACGCCGTATCGAAAAAATTTCAGAATTTTTCTATAAGTTAACACAGTTTTTCCTCAAACTTCAACATCAATTTACTTTTTATACGTTAATCGAAACGACGATCCAGAAGATGCGTTGCGATCTCGGTTATGTTGTCTTTTACTGTTTTTAATTAGTTTCTATAAATCTTTAATACACAGTAAGAAAATTGGCCGAAAAGTTGTCATTTTAAAATAATTTTTAGTATTACAGAAAACAGGTTTCTCTTCAACTTCGTCTCGATTTTTCGAGCAAGTCGATGGGTTGTTTTGAAATCCACCTAGAGGATCTCGAAGAGGGTCAAGTCTACTTTCCAAAAAATCTTACGGATCGAAAATTGGTGCTACGAGTAAAAAGTTCCGTCGTCGGGAAGTAGGGTACCTTGAGTGGGATAACTACTCCGGGGATAACGAGGGGCTGACTTCCGATGCTCCGTTCGTCGTGCACACAACTCCGTCGCTGGTGAAACGAATCGTAGGCGAAGAGGGTATGTTCTGCCGTAATTTTTGTTTTGGGAGTCTAGGGTTTTGAGGTCTATGGCGGAAGTTATACATTAAACAAATTGGATGAAAACCTAATACTACTACTATTACTAATACTAATAAGCCAATGGCCCACGGGTTTACTCACGGAAATTAGCGTTGGCTTGCTGCTGAAGCAACAAGCAAGGGAGACGGTGGGGGGCCCGCCCACATATGTGGGTGGGTGGTTGATTTTTTATTTTATTCTTTTCTTTTTCTTATCTTTCCTTTATTCTTTTTCATTTCTTTTTCTTTCTTTTTCATTTCTTTTTCATTATTAGAAATTCTTTTTTTTAGAAATTCTTTTTTTTTAAAAAAAACCTATTTTTTATTTTTCTATTATTACTCTATTTAAATATCTAAATTTTATTTTATTTATTATTTCTAATTAAAAAAATATTTTCAATAATTTAGATATAATTATATACACATATATTTCCACATTTATGTATATATAAATATATACATCTTAATAAATCCACACATACAAACATACATATATACACATAAATATAATACATAAACTTACACCCATACTATGCATTACACTCCTAGTATTATGCATACATATATTTTAGCAAAAATTTACACAAAACTAATATTAAATAATTTAAAAAATTAGGGTGTTTACAGATGTACAAGGACCTCCGCACAAACTTCTGGTGGCACGGAATAAAAAGAGATGTGACACATTTTGTGTCGGAATGCATGGCCTGTCAGCAGGTGAAAGCTGAGCACTAGAAACCGGGAGAGGAGATGGAGAATCTGGCGATTCTAGAATGGAAGTGGGAGGACGTGTGCATAGATTTTATTGTTGTCTGTCGAAGACACCGCGGGAAAATGATGCCATCTGGGTCA
Source organism: Iris pallida (assembly GCA_029216955.1). Taxonomy (NCBI): domain Eukaryota; kingdom Viridiplantae; phylum Streptophyta; class Magnoliopsida; order Asparagales; family Iridaceae; genus Iris; species Iris pallida. Next base: position 933,549 of record JANAVB010034615.1, on the reverse strand, counting down.
TTGTCGATCAACTAACCAAGTCAGCGCACTTCATTGCCATTAAAGTTACTTAGAGTGCTAATCGCCTGGCGCAAATTTATCTTGATGAGATAGTACGGCTGTACGGAGTTCTAGTATCCATCGCCTCTAATCGGTACGGTTTATGTCGCGATTCTTGAGTAGACTTCAGTCGGATCTAGGTACTAAGTTACAGTTCAGCTCAGCTTACCATCCCCAGACCGACGGCCAAACGGAGCATGTAAATCAGATTCTCGAAGACATGTTATGGCTCTACGCAATTGACATTAAGTTGAGTTGTGACGTTCATCTACCTCTGGCCGAATTTGCATACAACAGTAGCTATCAATCCAGCATCCAAATGGCACCGTTTGAAGCCATGTATGAAAGAAATTGTCGATCACCCATTTGCTGGGACAAAGTTGGAGAGCGGCAGATACTCGGCCCGGAACTGGTGAACAGACCATACAGAAAGTTTGGCTCATTCGGGAAAGATTAAAGTTTGCTCAGAGTCGCCAGAAAAGCTATGCCGATATCCATCGTCGACCCCTCAAATTTCTTGAGGGCGATCACGTATTTCTTAAAATAACACCCATTTGAGGAGTTACTATGTTCGGCGCGAAGGAAAAGTTAAGTCCGAGATTCGTTGGGTCGTTCGAAATACTCGAACGGGTCACTCCAATGGCCTATAAAATTGCCCTTCCGTCGGTGCTAGAAGGTGTACACAATGTCTTCCACATCTCTCAGTTGTGGAAGTACATGTATGACCCTAGCCATATGGTAGATTTTGGCCAGCTGGAGCTCAAGTCCGACTTATCCTACATTGAAGAGCCAGTTCAAATCTTAGAACGCAAGGATAAGCTACTGCGAAATCGAGCGATCCCTCTCGTCTGCGTACTCTGGAGTAACCATTCTGTCGAAGAGTCAACGTGGGAGCTTGAATCGGAAATGAAGGAGAAATTTCTTTCATTGTTCTCGTAGAGGTAGGTTCAATCCTTTAGTTTCGAGGAGGAAACTTTTTATTAGTTGGTTATGGTGTAGTGCCCCGTCCCTACGTCGTGCCCCGTTTCCGTCCACGGGGTGCATGAGAAAGGAACACTGTCGTTATCGATTCAGTCGGGACCGATAGGTCAGAATCGGTTGAATCGGTCGAACGGGAACGGTTGAATTAAGATCCATTCCTCGTTATGGAATGGCTTCTTCGGAGCCAAGTCCCATATTCAGTAGGTTGTGCCTCAAGGATGGGCTCTGCGACTGAGTCGGGAGAGACCTCCCGTTGCTACGGTTTTCATGTCGTACTTAATCTGGCTTTGGCTTCGATTTTCATGAATGCATTTTCGTGAATATTTTCGATGGATTTTTATGACTTGCATTTTCGAGCTTCGCATTCATATCGAAATTCCTTGAATTACACAGTGTTCTAATCAGTTGCTTATGCGATTGCAGGTGATCGTGTAGGCGACGTCAACGCAGCCAACCAGTCCCTCGCCTGAAGTAAGTCTAAGGAGAGTGGCTGACCTCCTTCGCCTTGACCCTCTATTTCAAAATTAATACGAAGTTAAATGAATGCTTGTCATCATAGTGTAGAATCAAAGAAATTATGGCACGACTCTTCATAAAACACTTGCTATCAAACTGCCGATATTGAAAATGGAAAATGTGCTTTCTTTTGCAATTCCACTTAGACTATGCAAAATAATAAATGAATCGATTAACGTTTATCGTAATGATATGGCTAAGTGAGTAAATCGACTAAGTTCAAAAGAAAGGCTAAATTTTGCAACTAAAAGAGAAAGGATAAGGTTCTAGAAAAGAGAGCATTTTTCAAGACTGAAAAATGGTCATTGGACAAATTGTCAACAAGGTGTAGTTTCCTCGAACGGTTGCCTAGGCCAAGGAACCGATTCATCCCGGGAGGAACGAGTATAGCAAGTGCCAGCCTTACATCAGCGTGGGTTATTCGGGAACTTTCGCACATGGCTCGCTACCCGCCGCAAAAGGGTCGCCGTCTAACCCAGCTATAGTCCGTGATGGCTTGACATTGCCAGTAACCTTCACACCCTTTCACTGCTTAACTAATGCACGTGATACGGGATGAATATGATAGCTGCTTAATGTATACAATTTCATATACTTGCCTCAAAACATGTTAACATACAAATCGATCAGGATGGTTAGAAAGATCACAGAAATAGCTTGCTAACATATTTATAAAATCGCTTGAATCAAATGCAGAGCTTGGATTTTAATTAGCCATTCACCAGTACATGTGATCGTACTGATCCTCTCTCTTTGCAGGTCCCGTGAATTAGGAAGGACGCGCCAACTTGCTCGGTGTTGTTCGTGATTTTGAAGCTTCGACCGCACGTCGAAGACTTTCCCCATAACTCCTACTTTTGAAGACTCTCAACTGTCAAGGAAAGGTGGCTCAGCGTCCCTCCATTCCAGGTCACTAGAATACTCTGTTATAAACTGAGGGACGTGTGCAATACATGGAACGACTATCTCATCGGCACCCTTTTGTAATTGAGTTATGTTGTAGCCCGTACGACATGAGTCCTGTACTGGAGTATGCAAATGATGTCTATTATCAACAAAGATAAAAGTTCTCTCTAATTAATGTGTGATTCAATTTGTCTGCGTGCTCTCTTAGATATCATGTTTCGGATTACCTTATGACTATGCCTTGTACGATCGCAAACTAGGTTCACACGGCATCACGTCCGGGGGACGACTATCGATTCGACGGAATCGGGACGTGACAGCAGGGTCTTTCTTTGGTGGTCGCACCTGAGTGAGGAAGGACTCGACATTTTGCAAGGCTTTGCTGAGCGCATCCCGGGCCTCTTTGGAGAGACAGGGGGATCTCAAAAGGTGACAATCTAGCAGGGGTATTGGCTAGCTGTACCAGTATGTCGAAGTTGTAGGGTTTAATAAGCCCTACTGCCGAGTCTTTCTGGAGAGGCTTGTCAAAGCGAACCTCCTTTTGCTTCTGCCTATCTGTGGAAGGAGTCTGAGATAGGCCTACCTCTAGTACATCAGGAACAGGGGCTGTAGATGGTGGAGGTGTTGCCTCCTCAGGAGCATGGTTCTCCTCTTGCCGTTGTGCCGAGCGAGTGGTCACCACGGTGTCATCGATCGAAGCCGAGACCATATGACATGTCCTGACCTTCTTTTCTTTGACAGAAGGGATTATGGGCACCATCATGTCGGAAGTAAGGTCGGAATAGACCTACATGACCTCGCCTCGTGGTGTGGAGAACTGGATGAGCCTTGAGCGTTGTCACGCGCTGGTGGAAGATTGACTACTTCCATTATCACCATCGGGATGGGGACGACCCCATCTTGTACCTCCGTGGTTGGGAAACATCTAAACTGGAGAGTAACTATGTTGGCCGTGACAGTCTTTTTTTCATAGTCAAGCGATATGACTTTGGCGTCGATAAGGCGCTGAATCTGTCCTTTCAACAAGTAGCAATCTCATGTCGAATGATGGACATACTGATAATAATGGCAGTATTTAGGGTTGTCCATCTTCCCCACTTCGTCCGAGCGCCTTAGTATTGGGAGAGACAGCTTGCCACTCTTCATCAGTATATTGAAGAATTCTAGCGTATCCTCGTCGTTGAAGGAGTAAGTCTCCTTCGGCTTCTGTGCTTCTGCAGACCTAGGGTTCATGGTTACCGAACCTTTGGAGATGTTGATGGTCATGGCTTGCTTGCCTTTTCCGTCCTTGGGATTGTTGCTAGACGAACGTCTCCTTTTGTCTTCGAGAGAAGGAAAGTTCAGTCCCAGGAGCTGTGCTTCCTGAGCTTTCCTTTGTGCCACATCTGCCTCTGTAATGAAAGGTGTCCAATCTATGTAAGGAGTACTGCGCCATAATTTTATCGCAGGCAGCATGTTTTTGCGGCATGAGTCCATGACTATAGGCTCGGGTATACCTGGCGGTAGCCTTAAGGCTGCCTGACGAAAGCGCTTAATGTATGCACGGACAGGCTCCTTCTCTCTCTGGAAGACCTCCATGAGAGTTGACATTGTCATGTCCATCCCTCCTTTATAGAATTGATCTACGGATGGATTCTTTAGGTCATCGAACGATGAAATACAAGCATCCAGAAGGCTATAGAACCATTTATAGGCTACCCCATGCAGAGCTCCTATGAAGATGTTGGTAAGTAGGGTGTCGTCCTTCGACAAGTTCCCTGTCACTGAGGCAAAGTACCTCAAGTATTATCGGGGTGGCTCCTTTCCCTCGTAGGGTGTGAGTGTCTGCGGATTGTACTTTAGAGGATAAACTACATTTTCCCACTCGACAGGATATGGCTGCAAAATTCCCATCTTCCAGAGTGCTGCTTGCTTCTCTTTGGCATTGTAGTGAGCAAACAGTTCTTTGATGGCTTGCTGTATCTCAGTTGACATTGTCGGGCCTGTAGTCGATGGAGTAGACGATGATGGTCCTGCCTGATGGACGACTGGCAGTTTGATGGATCCATCATTGGCTGCTGGACCAGGAGCAGGTGTGGAGGCAGTAGGTACCAAATTCCCTTCGCTCTCTAACACGAAAGAAGACAGAGTCTTTATTGTGGCATTTAACGTATCTAGGCTCGTCTCAAGAGCTTCGATACGTTTCAGTTGGTTAGGCACTTCGCTATTGTGTGCCTCATCGCCCTAGGCCATAAATATGGACCTTGTGTATGGATGGCTGGAAGGGACAGTAGATCCTTCGCTCTTTGGCTTAGATGTTCGAGCCTCGTCGTCCTGAGGATAGACTGGGAGGTTGCGGTCTTCTTCAGACTCATTGCGGTTGGTACCCCAGTATGGTGGCTAGCTGAACCTGTTGAGGCATCCGTATCGTATGGCTCCTCCTCAGATTGGAACACGATATTGTCATGCATAGTAGGAGGTTAGCTACCCTTAGCATCTGATATAGCATCCAACGGAGATTTGGAACGTGTGCCTTGGAACACACTTGTGCTGGGTACCTTTGCCTTGCTACTCTCGAGCCGCTTCCTAGGGTTGGTGGCCCATACGAAAGGATTCTTGGATGACTTCTTGAGAGTTTTAGAACCATATGTTTCGTAGCACATGGCAACATGTAGTTTATCTTCTCTCTTTCTCGTCGACCCCCTGTTGAGCCTCTGACGTGCAGTTGACGTAGGTTGGAGTCTTTGAAAGATAGAGCACCTCCTCTGTGGTAGTACAGTCGCATGTTGACAACAACAGTTGATGTTAATCAGGGTACAAGGATGCCTTGATTTAGGCATGCCCTGCGCTGCCGATTCTTCTTCTGCTTGGGACAACACCAGCTCTTCCGTCGTGGTACCCCATTGTACGTACAGGGAAGCTGTACGTGGGTACGATCAGAGAGGGTCTGGCGTGGTAGACTCCTGTCATACTTGTAGGAACACTACTCGTGCGAGTCTCTCTCTATAGGATTTACCCCTGGCTTGCATCACGCATAAGAGTGCTCAAGCGACAGAGGGGTTCAACTAGTCAAGGCATCGAAACACGGGGACCAGTCTTGTATAACTTTCCATCGGCAGTACGTGTGACTGTCAATACGGGCCTTTGTTCGGTCATTGGTGTGGTACGTTTGTTGCACGAGGCACGCTACTGCCTTGGATTTCTTTCTACTACCCCCAGCGGGTGCATAGTACTCAGAATCCAATGGAGGCTCGCCTGATGGGAAGGCAATTTTGTTCAAGATGGATCTTCTCGTTGATAATGCTCCCGTCATGACGGGTTGAACCAGTGCGTGCTTCCTTCGGCGTTGTGCCTTCGTCAGGCGTCTTCCTCCCCATACTTTCCCAGGAAGGGAATTGAGTGAGGTGATATGGCTGTAGCAGCCGAGATCTTCTCATGGTCTTTAGCGTTGAGCGAGTTCTAGATCACAGTTGCCTCCGTCGTGCTGCTCGTCGCAGCCGCCTTGGGCCTCCAAACACGTCGAGTCTTCTTTAAATTTACGAACTGCTTCGAAGCATTCGACTTCTCATTAGAAATGAGATCTTCAAAAGCTTGCAGGTCGAAGCGTACAACCAGCATCTTCTGGGAAGATCACAGTAAGTCATTGTCAGATTGCATCACCGCCTTCTCGTTAGAGGAGAAGGTAGTCCCCAGCAGGGTCGCCATTTTGTTCGACATTGTAATGACCCGCTCCGCCCTAGCGGAACGCCGATTCAAGCGGCAAGTGCAACGACTCAAATGAGCCGTCGACCCGAAAGAGTTGGCATCGACCTGATGAAGAATCGATGCAAGGCTTACATTGGCCCGTCAAGAGGAATCCAGACTTAAACTTTCAAAGGCGCGCTCGGAGTATCGCTCGACCGATGCGAACATCGCTAAGGTGGGTGGCTCCGATGAACCCGTCTTTGCTTAGCCTAGACACATAACAATACGTACACTATTGCTAGAATCACTAGACATCAACACCGCGCATGCTAATAAATGAATGACTCAACGCACCTAGCTAAGGGAATAATCCCATCTTGTATGTTTGTTTAGAACATGGAAAAGAACTCGACAAATATAAAAATTCACGCACCGCGCTCTACGCTCGTGCTAAGGCACAAGCTTACATTCAAGTTTCCTATGCGTTCAACAATGAAACAATAAATAGTTTACAACAAAGAAACGGAAGACTATCGACATAGTCATTCCGAGTAGAGTACAGCAACATTGGAAGACTTCGGGACCGATGGGTCGCCAAGGCGACTCTCGCACGGGGAGTTGCGTAATGAATGAATGAATGAACGAGTAAATGAATGAATGAATCAACGAATGAATGAATGAATACGTGAAGAATGAATGAATGAACGAACAAGTGAAAGAAAGAAATGAAAAAGTGAATGAAAGATAAGAAAGGAAAGAATGGTTAGCGACAGGTATGACGGGCACGTGCAACGGGGCTCGCTACCCGCGCTGCACGGACGCCAACCTGGTCGATAACGCATTATGGCTCAGAGACAGCCTATGGCTCAAAGACATCCATTAAGTTAAATGACAAGTCAATACGAAATGGTCGTGGACAAACGGTACGGGCGATGGGGGGAATACCGTGGCCGTCAAGAAGAAGGATTCCGCGGCACGATCGAGGGAGGGGGGGTATATCGTGGCCGGCCTAGGCGGAATCAGACATGGGGCTTACGGACTGCTTTGAGTGGGGGCTTGGCCACTCAAGGAGACGTAAGGCCAGGCATTTCAAGAGACTTATCAAGGTGTACCAGCCATCATGCTTCGATAGTTGAGAATGTCCAAGAGAATATGTCCAAAATGGCTTGTGAAACCTGCAACCCATGCATGTAGATTAAGTGGGCTATGCTTTTGGCAATCCATGTGCAAGTCCTTGCATTGAAACAAGTAGTCTAAGTTAACTAAATGAAGTGCCTTCTGAACATGCTTGAAATGTAACACACCAAGTGAATAAAGAGTAATTCATGCAAAATGAGTTAGAGAACGTGCCTACGATGTGCTAGAACCTGAGGCAGGGACACGAACTTGACATCGAAAGTTTAAATTGAATTGTTGACTAACTTGGTTTACTTTGGACGGGGAAGGCCGGACGGTAAGTATGGGTAAGTCATGCATGCATTTCCATGCAGACACTTGAATTCGGCAACACGAGATAGGTTACGAAATATGCCATGAAACTGATCCTAAGGTAAGATTAGAAAGACAGTGAATGATAGATGGTGCACGAAAGTAAATAGAACGTGTTTGGTAATGATGGCATTGTGGCGAGCTAGCCTTCCCACCAGTGCATAACAATGTACTGATAACCCCACAGTCTGATGCAGGATGCAGGAGACGTCATCGGGTGCGGAGCTTCCCTCGAACGTGCTAAGGTGCGGAGCTATCTCTGGAGCCTTGGAGCATTGCAAGGAGCTGGAGCACCATATACAGGACATAATGTATCGGAACATCGCCATGAATCATTCCATCTTGTAAGCCACTTGGCACGCCTTTTATGTTTCAGAGAGAGAGAGAGAGCTTGAGAGACTTGTAAACTCGGCCTACCGCTGCTTGTAAACTTCTTGAATATCAATAAAGAGTTTGAATTCTCTTCAACTTGTGTTCATTTACTTTCCGCTGCAAATGGGGACACTCTGTGCGACTCTGTAGCCTAGCTCCATGACGGCCGTTTTTGTAGTTAGCCTTGCACGGGCGCAACCTAGGCCCGTGCGGCATCACGCCTTAGCGAGGACGATCGCTCCTACGGGAGCGGGGCGTGACAGATTGGTAACAGAGCACGGCTTTACGTCCTTGGACTTCACAGTCGATTTCTTAGTTTTGAAAGCTTGTCATTGGAAAAAGAAGTGTACGCTCTCTCTCATTATGCCTTGGGATGTTCCATACAATAAGTCTAATATTTTCAAAAGCTCGTACAAGTACTCGGTTGAACGGGATCGATAGGCGAAGGCCTTTGTGCCATGACGGACCTAAGTCGAAAGAAAACTAAAATGCTAGAAGTTAGCAAACGGCGAATGAGTACACGAGACCAAAGTATAGTTCGAACGGGATGGTTATGCATGCAGCCTTTTGGCTAAGTTGTGCGGAGTATCGCGCACCTAGACCTTCTGGTGCAAACGAGTTGCGAGCGAGATCGATTATCGCTCGAACAAGAATAAGTGAGCGTGCAAACTCGAATATAGTCCGCACGGGATAGCTATGCACACGGCCTTTTGGCTAAGTTGTGCCGCGTGTCGCGCACCTCGACTTTTGGTGCAATCGAGTTGCGAGCGATATCAACTACCGTTCGGTCGGGAACAAAGCTATACTTAGAGTGTATATCGATAGGAACGCTATCGAGTTCACGCTTAGGCGTGCACGGAAGATTGATTTAGACTGTGAGGAATGGGCGAACGCACGATTTAACATATCGATTGGAATCGAATGATCTTTTGAGGATTTATAGAATGACTTGAACCCGAGTGGTGTATGTGATAGGTTCGAAGAAGGATAAGAGTGAGTGTCGACGACTAGTCGAGTGGCTCGAACCATGAGTGGTGTATGGACGTTATAGAAATTGTTCGAGCGAGACTAAAGGATTTACGGATAGTACGAGTATGTCGGCGAGACGATGCGATCGCGCAAAGCCCTAGAACGCGTCACGCTTAGTTGGTCGTAACTTCGAATGTCTCGAACGAGATGTCGTTCGGACAACTTGTCAATGGGCAACGCAAGTTAGAAAATGACTCAAAACGATGAATAAAGATGTATGTCTTGATCGAGGAAGCTAGAAAATGTCATTTGTAATTTCGGATTGAGTCAAATGAAATGTGACTTGAGTTTTGGAGAATGATATTGAAACTAGCTTGAGGAATAGCGATCGAACTTGATCTTGGATTGAATCAAATGGAATTGTGGTATATCCAGTTCGAACAATAGCATCAGTCGCACGATTCGAAATTGGTTGCAAAGGAAGATCGTCAGGTTACGCATATCGTCGATGGTATTGAGGCGTATCAAAGATCGATATACGATAACTCGGGGGTACTCTGACTCGGCGAATGACGATCGTGCAAATGTCATTTTTCTGAGGAATGTTATACTCGGGATATTGAAATGTGTCGAGGAAAATATAGACGTGGCTCGAGGATTTTCTGGTTGAATGAATGACGGTCGAACTATCGAATAGAGATCTCGGCTTGGATGAAAATAAAATATTTGGATTGCTTCGACGATAACCCCAATGTCGACTTGCTTGTCTTATACGAGCGCAACTCCAGCCTCGCACATGCGTCATGCCGATTAGGGCGATCACTCCGCGTGAGCGCTGATATGGTGATTCATACAGCGGGGGTGATTGAACTTGCATGGCGTGGCAATTTGTGTGCTTCGACTTGTGGTGATGCGAAGGTGAACTTGAGAATGACTTGGTGTGCTTGATGATTGAGCTTGAGGATTGCGTAGGTCCAATCCGCGTATCGAGAATAAATTAGTCCAGGCACCAGCAAGAGTTACGCCCCGATGAGAATGATTATTCCATGGGAGCGTTGCATGGTGATTCATGAACCACCATGGATAATCGGACTCGCGTGAGATTGGGGTGCAACATATTGTCAAAGCTAGATGAACTTGTGAATCGAATACATGAATTGGTTAGAATGGATATGTGAAGTATGTCGATTTGGTGATTTGAACGGATTCAAATTCATTGTGCTGTGCGACGAATGCCTTGATGCGAATAGGTGATCGTGCTCGATGTTTAGAAATCTGAGTGACGCGAGCTTGGGTAGAAAATCCCATACTACCGACTTTGGTTTGACCCTAGGATTGGGGTCTGTGTTGGCATTATTGTTGGGGAACTATGATTCCAATCCTGACATTGACTTAGCCTTGAAAAATGGCCTAGCGGTTAGGCGAGACGCCCTGTTTCAAGTGTTAGCAATCGAAAGATTGATCTTAAGGATTGGCATGGATGGATAGCATGAATCACGAATATAGGAAACCCTGCTCACGAGACTCGGCTGACATGCATATATTTCAGGGACGTCGGAGTATGTGCACGATGTGACTCGAGTGAGAATGATGAATTCTCTATCACGCGGTTTGGTGAATGCATGTATTTTGGGGACGCCTGGAATGCGTGCACGATCCAACCAAGTGACACGCTGAATTCCAAACGAGACTTAAGGAATGGAAAGTATCGGGGATTGAGATCGTACTAAAAGAAAGGAATGATACTAGTACGAGCGTGGCTCGGGATCAAAGAAACGTGTGAGCGGAGTGTGCATGAACGACAACGAGATTGGCCCTAAACAAGTGAATGATATGAAATCGATATCGTGCAAATAAAAGTTGGTATAACGAATTGAACCATTGATAGGAAGATATACTCGATGATAGTGCAATACTTGGTCTTGAATCGGACGAAAATTACTTAGACTTGGTCGACCCCGCTAAGAAGAAATCATACTGATTTCATGGACAAGAACGCTTGAGAAGAGAATCGGGTCATCTCGATGACTGAGATAAATGAAAGTGAGTTTGCCTCAGCCTACGACCCTCGCATTTGACGAATTACAACATGCCTCATATGACCATTTCAGTCCCATGACACGAAGAAATAGCAACCAAGACGAAGAAACACTTGAATTGAATAAGTACCATCAACTCTAAAATGAATGAAAAGTTATTCAATAAAATCGACCAAATGTATGCGACACGGAACTTAGAAAGGTATCGAGCATGGTTCGATGCCATCGAACGATAGAGCCGTTTGATAGAATTATCTAAGAAACATGACGACACGAGTTAAGGAATGGTAGGATGACCTGCACTCAGGAAGTCTTGAGGATAAGACTTGTTTTGGGTGGTGTATTATGTAATGATCCGCTCCGCCCTAGCGGAATGCCGATTCAAGCGGCAAGTGCAACGACTCAAACGAGCTGTCGACCCGAAAGAGTTGGCATCGACCTGATGAAGAATCGATGCAAGGCTTACATTGGCCCGTCAAGAGGAATCCAGACTTAGACTTTCAAAGGCTCGCTCGGAGTATCGCTCGGCCGATACGAACATCGCTAAGGTGGGTGGCTCCGATGAACCCGTCTTTGCTTAGCCTAGACACATAACAATACGGACACTATTGCTAGAATCGCTAGGCGTCAACACCGCGCATGCTAATAAATGAATGACTCAACGCACCTAGCTAAGGGAATAATCCCATCTTGTATGTTTGTTTAGAACATGGAAAAGAACTCGGCAAATATAGAAACTCTCGCACCGCGTTCTACGCTCTTGCTAAGGCATAAGCTTACATTCAAGTTTCCTATGCGTTCAACAATGAAACAATAAACGGTTTACAACAAAGAAACGGAAGACTATCGACATAGTCATTCCGAGTAGAGTATAGCAACATTGGAAGACTTCGGGACCGATGGGTCGCCAAGGCGACTCCCGCAGGGAGAGTTGCGTAATGAATGAATGAATGAATGAGTAAGTGAATGAAGGAATCAACGAATAAATGAATGAATATGTGAAGAATGAATGAATGAACGAACAAGTGAAAGAAAGAAATGAAAGAGTGAATGAAAGATAAGAAAGGAAAAAATGGTTAGCGACAGGCATGACGGGCACGTGCAACGGGGCTCGCTACCCGGGCTGTACGGACGCCAACCTGGTCGATAACGTATTATGGCTCAGAGACAGCCTATGGCTCAAAGACAGCCGTTAAGTTAAATGACAAGTCAATACGAAATGGTCGTGGACAAACGGCACGGGAGATGGGGGGAATACCGTGGCCGTCAAGAAGAAGGATTCTGCGGCACGATCGATGGGAGGGGAATATCGTGGCCGGCCTAGGCGGAATCAGACATGGGGCTTACGGGCTACTTTGAGTGGGGCTCGGCCACTCAAGGAGACGTAAGGCCAGGCATTTCAAGAGACTATCAAGGTGTACCAGACATCACGCTTCGATAGGTGAGAATGTCCAAGAGAATATGTCCAAAATGGCTTATGAAGCCAGCGACCCGTGCATGTAGATTAAGTGGGCTATGCTAGTGGCAATCCATGTGCAAGTCCTTGCATTGAAACAAGTAGTCTAAGTTAACTAAATGAAGTGCCTTCTGAACATGCTTGAAATGTAACACACCAAGTGAATAAAGAGTAATTCATGCAAAATGAGTTAGAGAACGTGCCTACCACGTGCTAGAACCTGAGGCAGGGACACGCACTTGACATTAAAAGTTTATATTGAATTGTTGACTAACTTGGTTTACTTTGGACAGGGAAGGCCGGACGGTAAGTATGGGTAAGTCGTGCATGCATTTTCATGCAGACACTTGAATTCGGCAAAACGAGATAGGTTACGAAATATGCCATAAAACTGATCCTAAGGCAAGATTAGAAAGACAATGAATGATAGACGGTGCACAAAAGTAAATAGAACGTGTTTGGTAATGATGGCATTGTGGGCGAGCTAGCCTCCCCACCAGTGCATAACAATGTACTGATAACCCCACAGTCTGCTTTCAGGATGCAGGAGACGTCATCGGGTGCGGAGCTTCCCTCAAACGTGCTAAGGCGCGGAGCTATCTCTGGAGCCTTAGAGCGTTGCAAGGAGCTGGAGCACCATATACAGGACATAATGTATCGGAACATCGCCATGAATCATTCTATCTTGTAAGCCACTTGGCATGCCTTTTATGTTTCAGAGAGAGAGAGCTTGAGAGACTTGTAAACTCGGTCTAGCGCCGCTTATAAACTTCTTGAATATCAATAAAGAGTTTGAATTCGCTTCAATTTGTGTTCATTTACTTTTCGCTGCAAATGGGGACACTCTGTGCGACTCTGTGGCCTAGCTCCATGACAGCCGTTTTTGTACTTAGCCTTGCACGGGCGCAACCTAGGCCCATGCGACATCACGCCTTAGCGAGGACGATCGCTCCTGCGGGAGCAGGGCGTGACAGACATCACAAAAGGTTGAACGAATTTTTTTTGTATTTAACGTAAAAAGACATGTGTACAGAGAAAGAAGTCCTAAATAGGATATGATCTTCTTGAGACCCGAAGAGCTATGCTTGCATCTCAAGATAATCCCACTTTATTATGCTTAATTAACGACGAACCTTTGGAAAGTCTGGACAATGTCGTCCATAAGAAACCAGCTTTCTTATTTGAAGAGGCGATCAAGAAGACATCACAGCCCAAAGCGAAGAGAGAAGACAGATTTTATCAATGTGAGGATAGGATCATGTACCGCCCAGAAATGTCGAGACACTTGTCTTTGTCTCGATACGTATTTTCTAGTTATCTACGCCGCATGGGATGGGACCTGACCCCGATTCAACAAGCTAGAGTCGGGAGGATATGCTACAGATTGGGCCCACAGAACAAGGATTTGTTCTTCAGCACTTCGGAGAGATACAGCTCCCATCTGAGAGGTTTGAAACCAAGCTGTATACCTCCTGAAGATTCATCAATGTTGCTTCCCATCTGAGTACCTATTTTCATGAACATGTTTGCGAAGGCTGAAGGAAGTTACCCCGATCAGACTATGTGCTTAACGGGCTTAGTGAATCCCGATATGAAACGCTGGAACAGTGTAGTTGTTTTGGTTTTGGATCATTTTAAGGATAAGCTCCTTGAATTAGAACTCTATGATCCGATTTGGAACCACTGCTCATGGCTTTCGTCCAAATGCTTACATGTTTCTGGCTTTAGTTGAAAGATATAATTAGAGGACCGGTACCTTCATGACACCTTACGGGGAAATAGGCTTTGCTCTTCATGAGATAAAGTATCTTTCACATTTGCCAATGGATGAAAATCCCTATGAAGAATATGTGCCAACGAATGAGGAGTTGGATACTCTCTCTACAGAGAACCCTAAGATGGTGGCTGTGTTCGAAGAATTATTATGCCATTATCTAATTTATTCCCTTTATTACAAAAGTGCTTCCAAAGGGACTTGCTACATTACCAAATGGCTGCCATATCTGTTTCTCGGGCATCCTCATGAAGAAAAGATTGTTGAAAGTCAAGCCTGTAATCCTTGTTTCGTCGAACCGTTCGATCGCAGTGATGTAAAAAAATTGATAGAGAAAACTAAGCACTGTGATAACATCTTGGATATAAATTGGTACCCCTTTACTGCTTGTACCAAAATCGAAATTTATCTTAGACAAGGTTATAGAACCATGTCTCAAGAAGCCCAGCTGGCGGGTTTTCTCTCTTTATGGTTACGACGGCTTGTGATACCTGGAGCCAGTGCCGTTGACCGATTCCATCGAGGTGTACTATTTGCCTCAGTGCGTCTAGTATTCGGCTACAAGATGGATCTTCTTTTAGCGATGACATGTTGCTTGAATGCAGGCTTGCGTTCCTTCGTTAACACCATGGTGTATGATAAAAGTTCTCGGGACGACTTCCCTCGTACCGAAATGCCATACACATATCTATTTAGGTGGTTGTTGTTGTATTATCCTGATTTGATGGACCCTAATGTGGGTACAGTCGGAGGTGACTTCATCAGGCATTATTCTAATGCTCGATGGAACATCAATGCGCTATCAGAATGCCAAAGAGCTTTAAACCGAGGGTCCAGATAGAGATTTCAATGTGTTTCACCTCCTCCAGGATATGAAAATCTCCCTCCACAACTCATGGACCTGGAAGCAGCATCTCTCTGTCTGTCTTCGACTGAATTCGCATGGTTGAAGACAATTCGGCCTTCATATTTAGTTTATCGGTTTGAAGGCGAGTGCTTTCTAGAACTGTACTTACCAAGCCGATTTGCCCGACAGTTTGGTTATGATCAACTGCACGTAGTTATTGCCACCACCTGTTTACAGGCTAAGGGTTACCTAATAGACGGTGCCAGAGCTTGGAGATACTATAATGCAAGAGGAACTAAGGCCATCTTCTCGATGCCTCATGTCTCTCAGATGGGCCCGCGTATGTTATATACTTACGCAAATTTTTATACTTCAGCCAACACTTTTACCAAAAACTTCAATATGGCTGACAGCTTTGCCAGTAGGTAGATGTTCAAGAGCTGAAGTTTACACTGCACATTCCTTCAGAGATGAAGAGAATCACGAACCCGCTGACGAACCTCTGGAGTCCTCTCTCGTAGGTTTTTATGATGAAGTCAACGAACCCCTAGATATATCTTTGAAGATACGGAAGGAGAAGTCCCCAGTGAAAGGACTTGGGAGAAAAAGAAAGACTGAAAAATCATCAGCCCCTTCTCATCCTCATGATCTTCCTTCTTCTCCTATGGCTGTAGGAAAGAGAAAGAAAACTACATAGGTCATTACAGAGCAGTCCACTACCAGGACCACAGGGTCCCAGACAAAACAGATGTATACCGGAGCATCCTCTGGAGGAGGAGAGGCAACTCCTTCTTCAGTTCCATAAAGTAATCCAGTTGCCCAAGGAGAGATTATTAGAGAGCCCAATGTACCAGCTGACCTTGATAAGGTTGAAGAAGAACCTGAAACACCTCTGGTATGCAAGGCCAAAAGGAGATTAATAGTGTCTCCAAATGATCATCAAGAAACATTGCCTTCGCAAGATATACCACCTCCACCAGGTTAATTTTAATATTCCACTAATGTGATCTTGATTGAGTAACATATTAACACTAATTTCCCTCTTTTATCTGCAGAGGTTAGCACTCCAGCTTCGATCGTTACAGAAGGGATTTCAGGGCCCATAGTTACACAAATGACGATTCCCGTGACTGTGTTAGCTGCTGTGGGAATTAGGATGTCATCTCCAACTCCAGGAGTCCCAAAGGCTACACTCCCCTAGAAGGAGTTGCCTTTCACAGAATCCAATCATGATGTCGCTATTCCTTTCGTACCCCAATCTCCTGCTCAATCTCAAGAGGATCAAGAAATGATAGCGTCTCTTGCAGACTGTGATTATGGCGATGTATTTGAAGATGATTCTACAAGCGCCGTTGAAGGAGACCAGACTTCAGCAAAAATCATTCCGAATCTAGCATTGCCAATTAAAGAATGCCATACTATTATTGAAGGTGAAGAGCATCTTGTTGTTGAAAAAGGGCTTTTAAGTCCAAAAACTAATGAGCCTAAAGCCAGGATAAAACTGAAGATCATGAAAATCAGGTCATGGCCCCTAAAGATGTTAGGATCAATGAAAATCTCAACACTGATAGTGCAGTGATTCAAACTCCCATCAACCAAGCTTTTGCGGTCAAGGATACATAAGTGATTGCCCCAACTGAACAAGCAGAATCAGGGGTCGGAAGTAGCCGTTTCTTATCAGGCAGTTCTGACGCTGGGAGTAGTCAGGCAGCTGTATCTGAAACTACCATGGCCAGACTCCGCTCTGATTTAGACATGCCACGTGAAACCCCATATGTATTGCCATGATCAGGTAAAATTTTGACTTTTATTTACCTTAATTCTTGTAATTTACATGTGATAACTGTGCACCTTGATTACAGTGGGTCCTATGGGGACACTTGCGAAAACTGCATCGACCACATTCAGTTTTAGCTCAACTATGGCTCCTCTGGATATGGGGACCCAAACTGGAGAGGGAAGCTCTTCTATGATCCCAGTACTCGGATCCCCTGGTGTACAATCTGTAGTTCCTCTAGTTACTTCAGAAACGAGAATTCCAGTAGAAGTGGCTACCTCGGGGATCTCAGCAATGAATAGAGCTGTAGTTGAAGCTTAAACTAATGCTTTCTTCACTTCTCTGAAGCCTCTAATTCAAATGGTTATGGAAAAAGACCAACCTTATGAATCAGTAAGGGGCCCTAAGTCCTTCATCATTGGAGCTATCCGCAGAATTGAAGATCTGGATAGATTTAATTATTTAGATCATATTTTGAATGAACTTGAAGAATCAATCAAGTCTTACAAAGATCTAACAAGAGGAAACATTCAGAAGCTTGTAGATACTGAGTGCGAGGTGATGGCTCGTGAAGCTGTAATATGAAGAGCAGAATTTGAAGCTTCCATGGTAGCTTTCTTATAACGTTCTGCAGAGTTGGAATCTCGTATTGGCGAGACGACTTCCTCTGTTGAACGTTATAAAACTGAAGCTGTAGAGAAGGAAAAAAAAGAAACTGAATATCAAATTCGTCTCCAAGAACTAGAAATTGAAATGGCTCAGCTTCGAGAAGCAGTTAAAGCAGCTCGACGACGCAAAGAAGTATTGGAGATGCAACAAATCGCTGCGAGCCAATTAGATGACTTGAGAAGGCAACGGGATGCTCTTATTCAGACTGAAGGTGCAGAATTGGAATGTCGAACAAAAATGCTGTAACCTTTTGATCCAGAATCCGAAAGAGCTCTTATAAGGCAAATGGTAGTTGACTCCAGGGTAGAGAGGGCGGAGAATTTGAAAAGATTAATCATTGATCTCAGCACTCAGCCTCCCCAATGAAGCAGTCTACAGGATCTTTTATCTTCTTGCCTTTCAAAATGATGTACTTTTCTTTTTGACATTTTGAATATTATGGCAATAAAATAATGCTCTTTTTGTGATTCTATTACTTGTTATATACTTATAGTAGATATAACTAATAGATACGGATAGAAAAATATGTTTAGAGGTACCAGACATGACATATCCTCTAAAAGAAAATGACAATTTCAATTATATCTGTTCAGAGGTAATATGGACGTGACAGAATATAATTCAGAATATTATCATCTCAGAAGACGACTTTATCAGAGGTAATGTGGATGTAATAAGTTGCTGATACAGAAAATAGAATTCAGAGGTAACGTGGACAAGAATCTATTGATATAGAAAATAGAATTCAGAGGTAACGTGGACGAGAATCTATTGATATAGAAAATAGAATTCAGAGGTAATGTGGACGTGAATTCATTATTATATTTTTTTATTGATGATCTTCAAATCGGTTAGGACTTAAAGATGGAATATCATGTCTAAAGAGACAAGATATCTATGATAAAAAATATATATTTTAAAATAGCTCGGTTTTAAAAGAAGGAATTGATAATTTGGATAGACTCCATTGAGGATTTTGAGAGGAAGGGTATTCCGGATTCTGGAGATACCAAAAACTCTTGTTTATCCGTTTCAAGGAGGCTTTTGCTGATAAATATCAGTTTTAGAGCAATTTCGTCACCAATATTGACTTGAACCAGCTGATCTTCAGTAGGTGGCTCACGTTGCTCAAAGCAAATTTCCTATTGAGTATCCATCCTTTGTGCCAAAGGATCAGATTCAGAAGCTTCAGCAAAGTCTTTGTCATCTTTCGAGAACTCAGCAGTCACCATATTGGAAGATAGAGTTACGCGATGGATGTGCCCTACACTGGTATCTGAATCCCATGAGATAGAATCAGAAGAGTTAGATCGTTCTTCTTCCTCGAATTCAGAGGCTTCTGGAGTCGGAATTGGTGAAGTATAACCTAATCCCTGCTTCGTTTAGCCCTAGTATTATTGTGATTTTCCTTTCAAAGCAGGAATACGAATAGGAGTTTGCCTTCCTTTGCCGCCTTTGACACCAGCTTTAAAATTATAGCCCATCTTTTGAATGATATCTTTTGATTGCTAACTATAACGACGTAGTTGAAGTCTTCCGTTATCATGATTTTTTTCTTCATTATTGGGCATGATCTTCTATTCCGTTCCTTTACTAAAATGTATAGGAAGTTCATCTTTCTTCCTGGAAGGAGCTAAGAAGGAGTCCTGCATTGGCTCGAGCAATACTTCATTTCGAGAAGCTTCAACTGCTCCTATAGCAAGTGGTTTGAAGTTATCTAACATTTTTAAACAACATCGACTATAATAAAAAAAATATCAGTATACTGTAAAGGAGATGCTACTTTATTGATTTATACATCGTCATTTACAACATGATTCTTAGCCTTCACAAAAGGCTTAGTAAGGTTCATAACCAGAGGAGGAGGAGGAGAAGGAGAAGGAGAAGGAGGAGGTTTGTTACGACGAAGGTCGATAACAAGAGGCTCAGAAGAGGTGAGCTCCCTTTGTTCCTTTTCCATAGCAGGAGGCTGTTTGTTATGAGAGGAAAGATGTATGGTCAATGTCTGAGAAGAAGAAGGACAAATAGTACGTCCTTTGACGGGGATCAAGAAAACATATTTTGAAGTATGTTTCTGATCCTCCTCACTATCTATTGCCAATACAACTTTCATGAACTCTTCTTTGTACATCCGAGAGTTCGTAAAATATGCTTCAACCCCCTGAAAGGATTCAGGTCGGCTACTTCCTTTTGGACTTCTCCATTGGCATCCACATATTTGAAGTATTGATATAAAGTGGATGGTACAATGTTATGCTCATGCAGAAAAGGTCTTCCCGGCAAAGAATTGTAAGAGCCATGATTGTCGATCACGTAGAAAGTAACCTTCGTACGAAGATTGCCTATTTAAACTTTCAAACGAATCTTTCCCAAAGGTTCACTTCTTCCAGAATTGAATCCCAGGATTGTCTGATGGTTGTCAAAAGATTGTGTACAGAAATCTTCAATGCATCTAGTAGAGTCTTTGGCATGATACTGAGCACAAACCCAGGATCGATCAGGATACGATCAACCTTCATGGTATCAACATATCCTGTGAAGTAGAGGGGTCGATCATGACAATTATCTTCTAACAGCATATCGTCTTGTGTAAAGGTGATGTTTGGCATCAGTTCCATCACACTATGACAATGAAGGCATGTTATAGGCTCATCCTCTGGTCTCTTGAGAAGTGCTAGACAAGTATCGGCTTGCGTTAAAGCTTCACTCAACGTTTCTCCAGTCATCCTCGAATGACGGAGTAGCTCAAAAATTGACAATCTTGCCGGAGTATTGGCCAGTTGAGACAGTATATCAAAGTTACTTGGCTTCTCAAGTCCCAAAGTTAGAGTTTTCTTTAATACTTTGTCAAAATGGACAGGCTGTTTTCTTTTGTCGGCTGTCATCGGTTTGGGAAGAGTTGCCTCTATCTGGGGTTGATGGATTATTGACAGCAGGAGAAGATGTTGCTTGAGGAGCCTCCAGAGCTGGAGCAGGGTCTTCTTGACCCTCTAAGTAGTCTCTTAGGTAAGGTTTCCCAGACCTTGTACCTGTCAAGGCTTCTTCCTCGGATATAGGCTCAAAGGACACTATATTGCAGTTTTTTGCCTGGATCTTGTTTCTGGAAGATTTATTTCGACAAGATGGAGAGTTTGTCAAGTAACCCAAACCAACCCGAGTTGGATGTGAGAAAGACATAGAGAAAGGGGTATAGGAGATCCCATTCCATGATTCAAACCAGAGGCCTCTTGTAGATCATATCCCATATTTGTCATGAGTTCACGAGATTGTGAACTGTATAGATGGAAAGCTGGTTGGTATTTGGCATCTGATTTTGACAATGTTGTCTTATCAGTAGTAGAAAAAGAAGGATTATCTGCTGCCGGGATGAAGGTAGCAGTTAGAGATGGAAGACAAGGCTCACCAAATGAAATCATGTGACATAATTTATTTTTAGTGGCCTTCTTGGACTTAGTGGAAGAAGATGGTGTTTGAAAGTCCGCCACTAAATCTGGATGGATCCATATGATCTCCCCTTTATCAGTAGACAAAGGAACAAGACCATCTGTCCGTACAAGTAGAAAATTAACAATTTCCAGAGTAGTTTTTGCAATGGAGATGATGCCGTCTTGCACAAGTTGAGCTGGAAAATCTCTAAATTGTAAGAGACGACATTAGTCGTTACAGTTTTCTCGTCTTGCTGGAGAGTGATTGCACCAGAATTGACCATCTCTTGAATTTTACCCTTGAGCATATAGCATGCTCGAGTTGGATGTCCAATAAACCTGTGGTAAACATAATATTTAGGATGGTTAGTCTTACCAACTTCATCTGGCCTTTTAGGTTCTGGCAGTTGGAGTTTGTTGCTTTTGATGAGGCAATCAAAGATACTCATGATGTCATCTTCATCAAAAGAGTATTCTTCTTTTGGACGAGGTGCCCGTTGTGGTGGTGCTGAAGAGGTAGATGTTGGCTGATTTACATTGATGGCCAGGGCTTCTTTGCCTTTGAGGTTAATGGCCAAAGTCTCCTTGCTCTTACGATTGTTCTGTCGGCCATTATTATTTGGTGTAGCACGTTCGTCTTTGTCAAGATTAGGCATTTGAATGCCTAATTGCTTGAATTTGTCAGCGCTTTCTTCTACGGCTTTGGTATTCATTATGAAATAAGGCCAATCCTGGAACTGTGTTGATCATGTCCACATGCTGATTATAGGCAACAAATTTGATTTACAAGTGTCTATAGTTAAAGCATCTGGAGTTCCGCGAGGCATTTTGAGTGCTTCACGGCAAAACCGTTCAATGAAACGTTCAGTCGTTTCATTATGTCGTTGTTTGATTTTGATGAGAGGAGACATAGTCATGTCGTTGGTTCCCTCATAAAATTGTTCCAAAAATATTTGTTTGAAGCCAGCGAAAGAGGTTATGCACCCATCTGGTAAACTACGATACCAGTCATATGCTGCACCAGCTAAGTCATTACTTCAAAGTAGTTGAGGTATTGACTTGGAGACGTACTGCCATCAAATAGCTTAATAGTAGGGGATTTGTATTTAGGAGGAAATTGATCCTCTTTCCATTCTATGGGATAGGGCTGTTTGATCCCAAGCTTCTGTAGGCCATCTTTCTGTTTGAAAGCGTCAAATTGAGTACATAAAAGTTTTATGGCCGCATTGGTATCTCCTGTTGATTGCGGAGTAGTAGATTGATTTAATATGTTAGGAGGGGGTACCGCATGATAAGTACCACCCCCTGCACCAGATTGACTTGGAATAGCCTGTGCAGGAATGGAAGCAGTGTGAGGAGATTGTACCCCCAGATCAATACTGGTGGGAATTGATGTTGTCACAGGTTCTTGAGTCAGAATCAGATTCACGACTGGTGGAACTGTATGTTGTGCCATAATCACAGCATGCATGCCTGCAATCATCTCAGCCATGTTCTTCAAACTAGCCTCCAAAGCAGCAATTCTCTGCTCTTGACTGGAAGAAGTGGAGGTATCTTAATCTTCTGTGACGGCATAAGCAGTAACTTCTCTAGCCTTTGAAGATGAGCAAGTGGAAAGAATGGTCCTTTCAGAACTTTCACTGTTAGCATCAAAGTCACATAAAGAACTATCCCCATAATTAGTGATAGGGATATCTTTTTTACTAAAGGAATCTTGGTTTGAATCAAGAAGATTCCTTTGACCGACTGTGTCTCAGCTTCTTGATCTAGTATATTGGTATACTCCTTCATCGGATTCATGAATCCGATCTAAGTATTGCTGAATAGGATTGCGGGACGCATTACGTCTTGGACGTTTTCCACCCAAGTGCTTCGAGATGCCATGTTGACAGAAGCATAGAGTAGTTCATCTTCGTCCACTAGGATTGTTTCAGGAGTCTGAACATAATTTAAATGGTCAAAGACGGACCGCTTGCCTGACTGACAGCAGCATTTGATGACAACTTCATGATGGTGGTTGCAATGATGTTCTTGTTGTTGGACCACCGCTGGACATGATGGATTTGCAACCTTCCGCTTCATTAGTAAGAGTTCACGGAGGTCACTAACAGGATGAGAAAAAGTTGCAGGAATGTAGTCCTTGATGATATTCGGGACATGGTTCCTGTTCCTGAGGTGTCCTGTACCTTGAGTATACAAGGACGTGCTAAGCAGGTTAGCATAAGTCACAGGATCTTTCGCCTCAGCATTCTTCCTCTGGTGTAAGCTAGCAACTGGTGCGGGTTGCGCTTGATGCACCTTGTGATTTCCCGAGGTTGAGCCTAATTGGCACCTGTTGATATAGGTGCGCAATTCTGATAAGGGAGCTGCTTGTGTATCTACTTAAGATACTAGTAGTTTGTCTCGTCGGGATCTTGAAATACATAAGGTTGGTAGATACTGCCCTGATCTGTTTAGAGTAGGCATAATGCCCTTTTGCATGGAAGGTGTGTTCTGAATGGAACTCATCTTCCCGATAGAGATTTGGTTGTCTCTATTAAGAAGAGCAGTACTTTCCACCCAGTCAACGACTCGAGCAGAATGAGGAAAAGTTAAAGAGCCTTTTCCTTGATTTAGTGATTTCTCACTAAGCTTCTGATTTGGTGGAAAAGAGTGCTTCTCTTTACGTTACGCTAAGTGCAAATGTTCGTGCAGGTTGCGCCAAGGCTTGAACCTGCGCAAGTTGCACTGAAGCATGAATATGCGCAAATTATGCCAAAGAAGAAAAGGCTAAAGGGTGCTTTCCCTTGTTTTGGACAGCAGTGTGTCGAGACAGAGTCTCCTTCGATTTCAGGGTCGGAGAAGTAGAGGGATTAGCCAAAAGGTTGTTTCCCTTAGGTTGTGCCGAAGCATTGATGGGCGCGAGTTGCGCAGAGGCAGGAGATTGTGCCGCCAAGGACTTAGGAGTCCAAACAGAGCGCGTCTTGCTCTTAGCTGCGGCAACAGTGCGCTTGGCACCTCCAGCATTGATCATGGTCTCGTAGGCTGTCTGGTCGACTTTAATGACCAGGGTCTTCTGCGTTTTGTCGATTGACGCGGTATCACATTGAGTTGTCACTTTCTCATCGGAGGAGAAAGTCGTCCCTAGCAGAGTTACCATTTTGTTTGCAAAGAACAAAACTAAACTTCTTATTACAAACATAGAAAAGAGTATAAGAGTACAATTGATTTCTAGGGAAGTACAACTATAAGAATCTGATCAGAAGACGATCACTTTATCCCTTGGATGATGTGATATCGAAGACACGAGCCTCTGGAGAATGCAACAGCACTTTAGTAGGAGATTATGATCACTCTTGATGCTTTGAGAATGATTTGAAACTATATTTGTAGAGTTCATGAAATAACTATTTAGTAGTTATTCTGGGTTGAGCGCGCTTCAGATTGCGCGCCTCTTGTTCACTTGCGCGAATGGTTGCACTAACTGCTATAAAGGCATGGCATCATTTATTGGGATGCGCATGGTCATGAGCAGTGTAGTGGACACATTCTTCGAAGTTAGTGGCTTGCACGCTACATCACTCTGTTCCGAACACTGTTTGATTACTCTACGCAAGCTTCATCAGTTTGTGCGTGGGCGCATCGTAACAACCTGAATGAGCGGTTTATACCAACTGCTGAAGACGCGTAGCATCATTTGATTGAGATGCGCGCCACGTCACCCTATATTAAAGTAAGAGTTGATGAAGTGGTGCCAATTTGTCAGGCTGCACATAGGCGCAACTCAACGACTAGCGCATTTTGACTAGGTCTTCTGTGCTGTACTATTTAATCCTCGTTCCATTCAGTAACTTGTGCGAACCAGCTGTAAACATTAATTACATGCTTATAAAATCTTCTCGAGCGCCGCATTGCGCGGGATTCGAATGGATTTTCCTTAATCTCCGTGCTGTCAGTGGTCAGGAAATGATGACGCCGTTACAGCTTCTCGAGAAAGTGTGCCACGTGTCGCTCTGCGCACCCTGGTTCCAACGCAACCTGATGCTGCACAACTTGAATGTTTGGCACAACATAATGTTTTAGCGCCATCAGATGATTGAGAACTTTAATGGGTGGCACATCTTAATTTTTAGGCTCTACAGAGCCAACTTGGGATTATTCCCTTAACTATGTGGATGCGTCTCTTTTATTATCAAGCCTACTTGTGCATTTGAAAACTTTCATTTTATTAGTGTGAAGGCCAAGCTGAGGCAAGTTCACAGAAGCCACCCACCAAAGCGAGTCTTCGAGTAAGCCATTGCATGGCTAAGTCTGAACATCGTCTGCAGTTTCGATTCCTCCGATTGACTGAGTGGGATGGGACACTACAACCTAGGATCTCTTCCCACTACCCCTAGCGGACGAGTAGTATTCAGAGTCCGCCAAAGGTTTACCTGAAAGGAAAGCGATTCTGTCAAAGACATATCTCCTTACCGGTAATACTCCCATCGTGAGGGGTTTGACCGGTGTGCGTTTCCTTTGGCATCGTTCCTTTGTCAGATCAACCATGGAACCACCATCTTCCATGCCATGATTTCCCGGGACGGGAATCAGGCGAGAAGATAAGGCTGGAGCAGCTGGGATCTTCTCTGTGGCCTTGACATTGATGGGGTCCTGAGATGCAGTTCCTGTAATCGTGCTGTTGGCTGCAGTCACCTTAGGCCTCCAGACACGTCGAGTCTTCTTCGGTTGTACGAACTGCTTTGAAGTCTTGGACTTTTTATCAGAGAGGAGATCTTCAAAAGCCTGCGGGTCGAAGCGTACGACCAGTATGTCTTGAGAAGCTCCCAGTAAGTTGTTATCAGATTGCAGCACCGCCTTCTCGTTGGAGGAGAAGGTAGTCCCCAGCAGAGTCGCCATTTTGTTCAACGCAACAAAAGGTTGAACGAACTTATTGCTTTATTGAACGTATAAGGTGTCATGCCCCGCTCCCGTAGGAGCGATCGTCCTCGCTAAGACGTGATGACGCATGAGCCTAGATTGCGCTCGTACAAGGCGGGTTCCATAACAGCCGATTACAGCGGCTGCGACGTGGCCGTCGCATAGTAGTCCCAAGAAAGACATTGATTAATAGTAGCAGAAATTTGAAGCAAAATACAACTTATTCAAAAGAAACTCTTTATTGATATTGATGGGGCGCAAGGCCAAGATTACAAGTCACTCAAGCTCACTCTTCTCACATTACAAGTCAATCAGCTCTCTTTCATCTCTCAATACAAGTCTTGAACCAGCGGATGCTTCGGAGAGGCGATGTCCATACATTATGTCCCGTATAAGTCCTGAATCAACGCGGTCGCACGCCTCGAATTGCCAATAAAATTTGTGCCTCGACGCATCCAAGCGAGCTCCGCGCCACGAGCTTGTACCTGTTCCTGTACATAAATACTGTGTGGGTGTCAGTACTCAACTGTACTGGTGGAATGAGCTCATCGTCCACCCATACAAAACCAACACGTTAATTTACTTTTATGTAATATAGTCCCTTTATGATTGTCTTTCTACTCTTGCCTTAGGATCAGTTCAGGACAAACGCCTTGGCCTCTTTTTTGTCTCTAGACCATCCCGTGCTTGCAGAAACAATACCAACACATACTTTGCCTTTAGACCATTCTCGTACCAACAACGTTAACCTATCAAGTCGTGTTTGCCTTACAGCCCAAAATCAGAGACGCGACTACGCGATAGTAGCCAATTTCTTTGTGACCGTACAACAAGTCCATTGTGTTGTGGCTCGCAACTCAGTGTGACTTAACCATATTGTCGCCTCGCAGCCCTTGCTACTTTAATCACTAACTGACCCAATCAAGACTTGTGGGCTAAGTGTCACTCGACCAACTTTGCCTTGTGGCGATTCCTGACTTAAACTCAAGATGACCCAAATCCAACTTATGCCACTCATATGCCGACAACTTAAGACTCGACGCCACATCTCGTGCCAAAATATGTCGCCTACGTTGCAGCCAAATCTTAGGCCCAACATTTTGATCTAACTGTACACACATCTAACTCGACTCAATCCAAAGGCACACACGCGGGTTGCCGCCATGCGTACTCATCTATATAAACTAGTCACTAGCGCCCAGCGCTATCATGGACTACCATAGCTTGTTAGACGGACGCCATAGCCAGCACGAGTAGCGAGCTCCGCTGCAAGTCTCCGCGTAACCCGTGCGGTCATCCAGCAGTGCTAATCATGTATACCATCAAAACGGTCCCGTTGGCCACCTGGGTCGCCGTTTGAAAAATAATATCTCCCTTGTACAAGTTGTCCAATGACCATGCAAGACTCGACTCAAACTGACGTCTCACACAATCATTCTACTTCTAATGTTACCATCTCTTTCAGTGCCAAGTTCAATGCTACTCACATCTGAGACCTCACCTCGACGACCCATGGTCGTGAGCATTCTTCCTTCTTGTCCTATCATTTCATTCGACTCAGGAACGACTATTTGAAAGCCCTCCTTCCAACTCATTTAAATCAACCGTGGCATGTGCCTTAAAAACACTAAGTCCATGACATCGTGCCTTAAACCAACTTGAACTCTATGCGACACCACAGCCCAAGTCATACTCTATATGTTCATGAAACCAAGTAATATCAACAACCGTAGAAAATATGGGGCAGTGCTTAGAATGCCTTTGATCGCCTAGAATCACTTAGCCTAACTTAATCGTACATCAACTTGATAAGCAAAGGCTGCATCAAGCCTTGGACGATAGGACCGTGCATGCTTTATGAACCATTTATGCGGGCGACGCCTATGACATAGGCTAACTCTTAGCTTCTGGCGAAGACCAACTTTTTCTTCTTCCAAGCCACGGAACGAAGGACCGAGTATCATTTTCAAAGCACGCTTGCACCAACTCTAAGCCGACCATTGGACCTTTCCATATTCTAACTCAATTCGACCCGTCGGGATTATTCCCTTATCTATGTGGATTCTTCTCTTTTATTATCAAGCCAACTTATGCAAGTTGAAAACATGCGATTTATTATGTGAAGGCTAAGATGAGGCGAGTTCACCGAAACTACACCACCTGAGCGATAAGTTGCCTCGACCGAGCGGGCCTCTGAGCAAGCCGTTGCACGACTAAGTCCGAACACCGTCGGCGTTTCGATTCCTTCGATTGACTGAGCGGGGTGGGGCACTACATCATACACCACTCAGAAAAAGTTTCGTCCTCGAAACTAACTGAGTAGTTACTCATCGACTTATCACTCGAATGTTCAACGACTCTCGTGCACATTTCTCCTATGCATTTCTTAAATCCGAGCCACGCTCGTGCTACCCACAATCTTTTCTTCAAAACTCATGATCTCAATATCCTCGACACTTTTCCATTCCTCTATTCTCACTTGAATCCAACGTATCACTTAGTTGGATCGTGCACATATTCCAGGCGTCCCCGAAATACATGCATATCAACCAAGCCTCGTGATAGTGAATCCGTCATTACCACTTCGAGTCGGATCATACACCTATTCAGGCGTCCCTGACATCCGTGCATATCAACCGAGCCTCATTAGTGGTGCCTCCATAATTCCTATCGCACTGCACCGGGACGTCTGCCTAACCTCTAGGCTATGTCTTTAGGATAAAGTCATCTGTCATTATTGGAATCATAATTCCCAAACAACAATATCAACACTGACCCCATCTTAATGGTCAAACCAAGTTGATACTACGAGGTTTTCTATCCAAGCTCGCGTCACTCCGATTTCTAAACATCGAGCATTGATTCCCTACACACCTCCCAATATTCGTCGTACGAGGTCTGAGTCATTCAGTAAATCCATCCTACGATAACTCACGTTTCAACCAATTCCTCGACATATCAATATCACTCGTTCATCAAGCCATTTCACATAGTTTATCTCTTCGAACACATTCGACATAATCCGTCTATCAATCCTTCCAAGTTAAGCATGCAATGACACGATTCATCGCTAAACCATAATTTACATTTCACACTCCCTAAGTCATTTATCCTAACTCACGTAATCGATCACAAGGTCGTCTGACTTAAGAATATGCCATGCCCCGATCTCACATGAGTCCGATTATCTACGGTGGGCATGAATCACCATGCACGCTCCCGCTGGATAATCATCCTCATCGAGACGTAACTCTTGTTTTGTGTCTAGACTAATTCATTCTCGAAACATAGATTGGATCTATTCAATCCTCATGTTTACTCAATCATTAACCGTAAGTCCAAACATCCTCGAATTTTCCTTCGCATCAAACCAACAAGTCGAGACAATCAAAGTTGTCGCATCCTAATTTCCCGAGTTTAATCATTCCTGCGACATGAATCACCATGTCAACGCTCACGCAGAACGATCGCCCCAAATCCAATGCAATGCATGTGTCACGACCCGCACCCGCCTTTCGGATACGAGACGTGTCCAAGTCAAGCCTACGCCACAGTGTCGGCGGTAGAACGCTGTCTAGTATATACAAGTCACAAAAACTATGTCCAATAAGGTAATCTAGATCTCATCCACAGAATGTAAAGTCACATCCAGATCCAATAAATACATCTGAAATAAAGGACTGAATAATATAACTGAGTTTCAAGTAGTTCAAGTCACGTCCGGTGGACACAAATCCACTACCAGTAGACGGAATAAAATAAGACAAGAACGATACAACTGAAACCAACTACGCAACGCAACAATACCGTGATCTGAATGCTGGCTCAACACTGCTCGTCTCCACCTGGCTCAAGTGCGGCTAACCTGAAGAGATCATCAGGTCCTCAGAGGACGAGCAAGATACATAAAACATGTCTACTAATACGACAGTAAATAACATGTATAGAGGATAAGAACGGTGCCAGAAAGATATCTAGAATATTGAAATATAATACTAGACTTGGCTATCAATCAATCGATTAACCCCCATAGCTTGTAGTACAATACAAGATACTCCCAAACTATAGTAGGTTTCGACTGTAGCACAATGCAAGATACTCCCAGTCAAGACTAGCCAACTCTAGTATCAATTTTCTCTCCTAAAGGAATACAAGATCAAGAATACACCTATAAATCGTAGTACAATGAAAGATACTCCCAATTTATAGTGTCGCAAGTCAAGTCAATCAATCAATATCAAGGTAAAAGAATTGGCTATAGGTTGTAGTATAATGTAAGATACTCCCAATCTATAGTATGTCTCAACTGTAGTACAATACAAGATACTCCCGGTTAAGAATAGTCAAGTCAAAAACAAGGTATAGAACTGGCAACTCTATCATAAGGCACAATAACATGAAGAAGATTAATAGACAAGCAATATCCTATACGTGTACGTAATCTAGAACAAGTAAGACAGTCAAGGACACCAATCACAATATGGAAATCATGTGACAATATGAAAGAAAAACAATAGAAAGAAAACAATGTAAATACTGTATATGTTCGGTAAGGTATACTTGTCCTGAGCTGCTGGCACGGCCAAGTGTCGATTCAAAAGTCCAATGAACCTATTTTTAGAGTTTACAGTGTCAATATGGTAATAAAAAGAAATTAGCAATCTATCTATCCTTATACTTCTAGCCCCTTAGTTTAGTTTCTATAGACTACGGCTTGGTTCACTATACTGCTTGTATAATGGCAATTGTCTAGCTAGGTGTCCTAGGACATACCTTCCTATCTGTAATCCCTAGCTTCCTTGATTCCCTATGGCTTACATCTATAATATACCCTTATATATTTATAACTGATACCTTTTATATGCAGATACAAGCTACTGCCTTTGGGATACCCAATACTTGCAATGCACCTACAGGGTCAGGTTCCTCTACACCTATACACATAGGGTCTGCTGCTGGTTTAATGAGCAGAACATCCCAAGTGCACAAAGGTCCACTCTTCCCATACTATAAAATGGGTTATATGGCTAAACCCACACACAAAATCCCATTATTCCATTCTTTCCCCTGTACCATGTGAGTACAGGGACTGTTCCTATTTATAATAACTTGCAACCAACCTATCGCTCTCTAGTACTCAGTAGGTGTGTTTTGAGGTTAACTGCCTGGTGCAGTCCACTTCCATCTACCTAATTTAACCCTCGAACTATACTTGACAATTTGTAGAAATGGTAGTTTACATCCTCTGAAACAGAACACTTCTTCCTAACTCTGGACACCCATCATACTTAGTCGATTGTGAACTAACACCCTAGACTCCGTTATATCTGTACAGGTTGGGTAGACCTGTATAAGAGCTGCTGCCCCACTCCTGGCACCAAGGTGGCACTCTAACACCCATTCATCCCCTTATAGTTTGTTTTTAGAGATGATATTGCAATATGCAACATCTCCTTTGCTTAATGGTTTAACTATAACCTACTACCTACTATACTTGTATAGCACATCAAGTTTTGTGTCTACATAACATATCTTGTGCTACCCCAAAACTCTGAACCAGCTTACATTATTAAGCCTACTCGATAACTTCAGCATTGATAACAAGGCATACATAGGGTTATCTAACATATCAGTATCAATTTGATACAAGAGGAAGTCCACATGTCAGTAGCAATTTGATACAAGAGAAATATATCCTAACAGTACCAATTCGATACAAGGGAAAGTCTAACATAACAATATCTATTGGATGACAATATCTGTTTGATACAAGGGAAATCTAATCATGACAGTCCAACCATTTCGAGATAGGTAACTTACAATTGATACGAGATTGGTTGACTAATACTTTATGTGCATACAACCATATACACAGAGTCACACGGATGTAGGGACAGAACCTTCATCCTTATATGGACAAATGCTTCTGTACAGATTGATACATAGCAAATAGGGGACTGAATCATTTGATACCCAGGTGAGGTGCATCTGATCACACTCGAATGGAGGGTAGGCTAATAAGGTATGGAATTGAGCATGAACTCAACACTCAACCCAACTATCTGTTATATGTGTACAGGGGAGGAATGAAAACACATGCCAAGGACAGATACCACATGGCTCATGGACTGCACACTAACAAATGGGCATTATATGTATGTGTAGGACATCCCCTGTATACAAAAAAGAAAGGGGACAGAGCACCATATCTCTATAACCATTGTTCATGACTAAACAAAATGAGTTAGGGCAGGCCCTTGCAAAGTGATGTAGATTTAGTTCTCTCTGGAACCAACAGATGTTAGTGTTGATACTGGAACAAGAGGGTGCAGGACACTACATTAAATATGATACTCCAAGACTGAGCTAAGGATGTGTGGTCCCAAGGGAAAACTGAACCAATGGACTTAACATATATCAATCATGGATTGAACCCACATATCAGGAACTGAGAAATCAAGGATGACATACATATACATCAATTATGGTATATGACTAACCTATATGTGGAACGACAACACTACAGATATTTGAACCAATACCTACTGATACTTCTCCTTAGTTATGACAGACCTGTACCCTTCATTGCCTTTACTGCAGGGAGTAATACCTCTGTGGTCAGATGGAACCTCATGGGTGGTATTAGGAACTGATCCCAACTTACTCCTATTTGGCCAATGGTCCACTGCTACAGATTATATCTTGCTCCCTTTACTGATTTTCTATTTTCAGTTAGTAAGATCATGCGACCATCCTTGGGTTCTACAAGTTATCAACATGGTTAGACACCTCCTCCATGTGTAACTAATACATGGTTACCCAAATCTGTACCTGTATCTGTTTAAAAGCTCTCTTCCTATTGTAATGGTAGATAGGCATATGAACCTGAGAACAGAGCTCTGGTCCAGGTTGTACATCAATATCCTATCTCTGGAAAACACTTGCCTCTACACAGGACTGGTCCTACCTATCTAAAGATTGGACATCCTATTGTTACAGTAATAAGAAGAGGGCCTGAACCATCTGTGAACTAATCCCAGGTAGAAGCATGAAGTGAATTGTACAACCAAGATGGACAAATGCATCATAGCAAGGGAAGAATGTATGCAGTGAATAAATAAGGACAAGGCTATTAAAATACAGGACAAGTACTAATCTCTGATACTCTACTGGAAGCTATATGCAGACATTCAAACATGTCCTGATACTCAAGGGTAGTGAAGGTAAGGGACAGGTCTGTACATGGTCCCTTGATCTAAATAATGTTCATATCTGAACATTACATACCCACTTGCTATTGATTCATATCATATGGTGGGCAGTTAGGGAATGGTCATGATGACCGCCAAATATTCTGAAATGCCTAAGTTTCCAGGTACAGGGACTTGTCATTTGCTGTTCTTGACTGAACCAAGGATGCCTATGACAGTAACCCTCCATATGGCTTCCAATACAAACCCCCTTCTTTGATTCGATATCTGCTATATGAGTACCTACGGTCACAATAACTCTCATTCATCTGTTCATATGTTTGTGGGTTCGACATGAGCTCTATAACAATACTGAGTCAAATTAATATCTTTTATTCGTTGATACATTGCTCTCCTAGGCATTAACTCAAACATCTACTAATCTATTGAGATTATGACCAAGATTAACTATAGCTAGGAAATTACATTCATGGGATTGGAGGATTTACCTATGAGGAAACTCGAATGCCTTTACTCAATGATCTCCTGTTCGAACTCAGGTGCGCAGGGGTGTTTGGGTTTAAAGAGCGGCCAGGTCGATTGCTACTACTCATGTATATATATATATAAACTATGGATATGGGTCGATCTCTCTAGGGATAGAGAGAGATCGAATTTGGGGTAGGCACAATCTGGGAGTTGGTCGAGCATATCTGCTGGCCAATTTGAATTTGGGATTTTACCATCTTCCTCCCTTTCATTGTTGAAATTGCATGGAAACCCCTTTCTATGTTAAAATTACATGGAAACCCTTTTCTATTTAGTTATAGAGTTTTATAAGAGTCATTTAGGGCATATATATACATATATATATATATATAATAACAAGGATAACAGTAAAATTAATAAAAAAATAATAAAAAAAATTGGCACAAGGGCTCACAGCATGTGCGATGCTAGAGTTACACTCGGGCAAGACAAGAATGTCGACGGTGTGGTTATCCGCGTAACCATTAAGACACTTCTATTTTCATCGACATTTATTTAAATCAAAATCCTAAATATAGCATCAATCAGAACAATAACACTTGCACGATCGTCATTCACCGAGTCCGAGTACCCTCGAGTTATCGAATATCGATCTTTGATACGCCTCAATACCATCGATGATATACGTAAACTGATGATCTTTATAAGCAAAAAATTCTAAGTCGTGCGACTGATGCTAGCATCTGACTGGATAATCTCCTCGACACTCAAGATCGACATTCGATCATTATTTCTCGAATCATTCACAACATCAATTTCCTCAAACCCAAATTAGCGTATTGTTCATCCGTCTATCTTAAGTCATCGAGCAACATTTTTCTTCAAATCACATCATTTCTTGCTAACTCAAATCATCCAGCAACATCCATCCCGATTCCTTAAAGTTACTCTTAAATATTTGAAATCCGATCGTATTAACTTTTCGTATACGATTCTTAACGATTTCCTCGATCGAGTCATTCATTCGCACAACATAACTTTTCTTCGATTCAGGTTTACCTACTCAATCATTTTCGCATTTCATACTCGTGCAATCCTCAATCCCGTGCACGTTCCGTGCGCATCAATTTTTAGGTTGTTCGAATCAACTCGTCAAATCTCAAGACTACAACTTATTCAACGATACTCAATCTATGGCTTTGCATACATGCGACGCTTGCTGATAGACTCATTGACACCATGTATCCTCAATCGATTGACATCCCTGAAGCTATTGCATACACCACTCAGGGATGACGACATTCGACAAATCCTCAAAATTATCATTTGAATCAAAATCGACTTTTTTAAATTTTTCGTTTGAACCATTCCTCGAATTCCAAGCATCTATAATGCACCGACGTTATCGTCACTCGATAGCACCCCTATCGATAGTCATCTCACTTTACTCAATCGAGTTCAACTCATTCTTGCTCGACACATTTTCAATTCCACATACGACTTTTCTAAGGTCGACGCAATACTTGGTGTATAAGCCCAGCCCGACTTAGCCAATCGTGCTTGTGCGAACCATCTTTTGTTTCTTGTCAAAAATTATTTTCCTATATTTTACAAATAATATAGACTTATTGTATGGACATCCCGTGGGACATTTGAGAGAGAGCGCACCAACGATATCAACTTACAGAAGCTACAAAGTTAAAGAATTCAATCGATAGTCCAAGGACGTAAAGCCGTGCTCTGATAC